>CM052700.1:30792342-30823396 GCA_028551405.1 Uromys caudimaculatus | reverse complement strand
CATCAATGAAGCATGTGTGCTAATTCATAGTCATCTCACAAAAAGCTGGGTTAGCAAACATTACTGAGAACCCAGAGCTGGTGGCAGACACACAGACAGCCTGGACTACATACAGAAACCATCTCAAAAAAAAAAAAAAAAAAAAAAAAAAAAAAAAAAACCACAAGAGGGGACTGGAGAGATGGCTCAGAGGTTAAGAGCACTGGCTACTCTTCCACATGTCCTGAGTTCAATTCCCAGCAACCACATTGTGGCTCATAGCAATCTATAACAGGATTTGATTTCCTCTTCTGGTGTGCATGAAGACAGAATACGTGTGTGTGTGTGTGTGTGTGTGTGTGTGTGTGTGTGTGTGTGTACTCTTTTTAAAAAATTAAAACCACAATAAGTTACTGAAGACACAAAGATAGATCCAAATGCCCAACGCTGGCAGCGGGAAGGACTGGATCCTACGGGGATGTGGCTTAGGCATGTTACCTCCCCCTCTATCTCTAGAAAATGAAGATAACACCTGATGGCCACACTCCCTTGATGCCAAAAGTGTTCACAGCACCTAAAACAACCTGCGGTAACCCTGCGGGTTTTATCTCCCAGGGAGCAAGCTGGGGTCCCAGACACGCTGATTGGCCCAAAGTGCTGCCCGAACAGTACTGGCGGCAGCAGACCCCCAATGCCAGGCGCCCTGCTCTCTACTCCTGCCTGTCACTCTCAGGGCCTCAAGATGCTCCCCTGCAACTCTTCACACTAGTTTCTAATTCTGAGTTAACCATGCAGGTGTCTGCATGTCTCCATCTCAGTGGGGTCCTTCTGAGTAACTGCTATTATTTATTTATAATTAAAGAGCGAGTGTAGGGCTGGAGAGATGACTCAGTTAAGAGCAGTTGCTGCTCTTGGGGAAGACCTGGGTTTGGTTCCCAGAACCCACATGGCAGCTCACAACTGTGTGTAACTTCAGTTCTAGAGGATGTGACACTCTCTTCTGACCTCCTCAGACATCAGACATACATGTGGTGCACACACATACACATAGACAAAATACTCATAGGCATAAAATTTTTTTAAAAAATCTTTAAAAAGGGGGAGAACTTGACCAACATAATTGTGTGCATGTTTGAAATATAATGAAACCTCGTCTGCACAATTAATGCATTAGTGAAAAACTGAACAGGGCTGGATTGAAACCGCAGCTGAGAGAACGGGTCTGTCTTCTTTTTGTGAAACTACACTTGTCCCCGATCCTCGCTATAATTTTTAGATGTATTTTTATTTTGTAGTTTTGTATACAGGGAGGGTGGGGCAGAAGTATCGGGTCCTCAGGAGCTGGAGTTACACACAATTGTGGCATACCATCCATACACCGACGGTACCAGGAACTGAACTCCAGCCTGCCCCTCTTAACACTGGCGCATAAATCAAACATGGTGTCTCAGAAGAAACTGCCGAGTACCATGGGGTTCCTGCTGGCTCTGACCTTGTGTGACCAAGGATTCTTTCTCCCTTCTTCCTCCTCTCCCTCCTCCCTTCTCCCCCTCCTCCCTCCTCTCCCTCCTCCCTCCTCTCCATCCTCCCTCCACTCCCTCCTCCCTGCACTCCCTCCTCCCTGCACTCCCTCCAGTGAGATAAGCCTCTCTGAGTCTCACCTTTCGGGCCCTCACAACTTGCTGCAGTAGTAACTGAGATCAAGGAGAGGAAGGCAGAAACAAAGCCAAGACCCCATGCAGCACCATGTGCCAGGTGAGCTGCAAACTCCACTGGAGAAAAATGTGATTCCAACAGGCAGGGCTTGTCTCGGCAGAGCAGCCAGAGCCATTGGCAGAGGCGGTGGAGGACATTCTAAAGGCCGTGGGGTTCTGCCAAGTACAACCAGGGTACAGTCATCCTTGGAAGGAGACGCCTCAAAAATCAGTCTCAACACCGTAGACATTCTAACGCCTTCCTATAAGTGAGCCTCTCAATTCGATGACATCGACATAACCACACAGTGCAGTTTTCATATCAGAAGCAGCCAGTGGCTGAAATGTTCACTGTACAAGCTTGAATTCAGATCTCCAGCACCCAAAAAAGACCAGGAGAGTGTGATGACCTGCCTGTAATTCCAGTGCTCAAGAGGCGCTGGGATGCCCAGGGCAGGCTGACTAGTTGAGCTAGCCAAATCCAGAGATCTAGGTTCAGTAAATAAAGGAGAAATTGAGCAAAAAAGACCTTGATCAGCATCCGGCCTCCTCACACTCATGTACGTGCATACGTGTGAGCACACACCACATGAGCACACGAATATGCCATTGCTACCTCTCTGAGCTTTTCTGGAACAGAATATTAATTAAATCATCTTGTCAGCTCGAAGTTCCCATATAAAAATATCTCCAATTAGAAGACAGCCACAAAACAAGTATTTTAACGGAGCTGCCGCAGCACAGAGAAACATCACAGAATAGGCAGCCCTCCTTGGACCCCCTGGCCCTGCTTCCCCCAGCCATGACTGGGGGAGGGGGGTCTGTTATCTCAGTCCAGGGTCAAGCAAGGGTGACCCATGGCCACCATGCCCCAGACTTTCCAAACCAGGTCTATCTTTATGCACCATTCCAAACATAGTGTGTCCAAGCACAGCTTGTGTTGCTTTTTAAAATTTTTGTACTTATTATCTGTGTCTATGTGCATGTGTGTGTGCGTGTGTGTGCGTGTGTGCACACGGATGATATATATGGCCAGGGGTGCTATGGCGCACATGTGAAGAAGTCAGAGGACTGTGGAATCTGTTCTCTCTTTCCACCTTTAGGTGGGTTTTGGGGACTGAACCAGGTTATTGGGAATGCACATGTAATTTTACTTCCTGAATCACCCCACCAGCCCTAAACCTGCATTTCTTTACTTTAGTCATAACATCAGATTAAACAGTCAGACCCAATCAAAGCACCATTTACACAGCCATGGGGTCTTGAGATTTTACTTGAAGATAAGTCATCATTTCTATCACATATCTAAGCAAAGTGGCTTTAAAAGCTCCCTCACAGGAGGCTGGATAAATAGCTCAAATGATGAAAACACCTGGGGTGGCTCACAGCTGCTTGTAACTCCAGCTCCAGGAGATCCAGTGCCGTCTTCTGGCCAACATGGGTGTACCAACAAGCACACGCATTCATTCACAGGCACACACATGAATAAAAATAAACCTAAAAAGGGTTTTTGAAAACTCCCCTAACAAAGCCAGATGTGGTGGCACCTGACTGTGATCTCAGCACACGGGAGGTAGAGGCAGGAGGATCAAGAGTTCAAGACCATCTTTGGCTACATCGTAATTTTGAGGCCAACCCTGGGTATGTGAGACCCTGACTCCAAGGGGAATCAAAAAACAAGAAAACCCTAACAACCACAGAAACATACTATGTGAAATATTCATTACAGTATTCCTTTAGTTTGTGTAGGTTTTCAGTCATATTTGAGACAGTCTCCCATAGCCCAGGCTGGCCTTGAACTCCTGATCTTCCTGCTTCCAGCTCCTAAATGCTGAGATTACAGGTGTGCTCTGTCAAATGATACTAGGAAAAGCTCAGCATCTGATAAGGACAAGCTACAGCACATGAGTAAGTGTACGCATTTAAGCATTTAAGCATTGGGCTATACAGGCAGGGGCGCTGCTCTGTGGGTAAAAGCGCCGGAGTGCAAGCCAGAAGACAGAGCTTAATTCCAGAGACTCCTGTAAAAGGTGACATGCAATAGCATGCATCTGCAATCCCAGAACTCCTGTGGAAAGATGGGAAGTGGAGGCAGGAGAATCGCAGGAAGCTCATAGGCCTGGAGCACACAACTCGGTAGCAGAAGCCAGAGATCCTAACTTAGTGAGGTAGAAGCCAAGAACAGACCTCTGAAAACTGTCTTCTGATCTCCGCAGGTGCTGTGGCAGGTGTCCTCTCCCCACCACCACATACAAAATAACACTCATAAAAGAAAACTGAGCTTAGCTCTAATTGAACAGTTAGGTCAGTAGGATGTGCTTCTCCACCTCCTCCTCACAGCTCGGCAGTCTCTCTGCCCTTGCTCTTTCCTCATGTTCATTTAGAGCAACTAGAGATTTTTTTTTAAATGCTTCATAGTTACCTTTTTTATAAATGACATTTCTTACAAAAATGGAGTTCTAACCATTGCTCACCAAAACTAAAGAATTGCCCACATCTTCATCTGTTCAGATCCCAACACGCCTCTCCCCTACTCCACCCCCACCCCACGGCCCTGATGATACCATCAGGCACCACGCAGCCAGCCCACACCCAGAGGTGAGAAAGTGCTAAGTGGGCAAAACACCAGCTGAGCAGCTGGAAGGTGCAACCAACTAAATTCCATCACTGTGCACATTAACTGTCAGCGGAATATCAGAATCCCAGAATAGATGCTGCTCCAGTTACGCCCATCTGTAGCTCTCTCTATCCATCCTCATGGATGAGTCTGCAACAGACTCACCAGGTCCTAGATTACAGGGGAGTGAGTGATTGGTACCGTTCTTACATCCCCAAGAAGTCATGGATGCACATTAACTACGTGTGTACCCTATCCTCAGAGTGGCACATTCCTTCCCAGAATTCCTTCCTTCCATCTGCCACTCAGAAATCAGACACATCCTGACTATGCAAAACCTCTCCTCCTCCTTAAAGACCTCTAAGAGAAGGGATCATCACCACCTCCGCCTGATGGCCTGGACTCTCCTCAGAGCCTCCACCATGTTGTTGTCTCTCTGTCTGCACCACGATGTCAATGATTCTTCTGATAAGTGTCTCACCCAAAAGGGCAACTGGCCATATTGTCCCCCTCAAACCCCAAATAAGAGACTTTGCAGAAGAACAAAGGACACAGTGTCCGTCCCTTCTACACATAAATTCCCGACCCTATATTCCTATATTCCTGGTCTGTTCTGGACATCATAGACAACAGAAGCCGGACTCTCTACTACCAGAGCTGTACAGCCTAGTATATATGTAGGAAGCAGGACAAATTTAAAAAAAAATAAATAAAGTGGGAAACCCTGATTTTACCAGTGGTGGTCAGAGTGGAAGACAAGGAGGGCCCCTCTAAGAGGGTGCGTTTGAAGGGAGCACATGAAGACATCTGCACATAAAGTTACAGATTTGCAAAGGCAAAACTTCCTGAGCTGTAAAAGGGCAACTGCAAAGGCCCCGAAGTCCTGGAGAAGGTGATTATCTGTGTGGTAGAGAAGTCACTTAGCCCAGAGAACACCTACGGTCTGCTGGCATCGCCTCTGTGTGGGACAGACAGCTAAGGGAAGCTTCTGAGCTTCCCGTAGGAAGAGTCTGAGCAGGAGCTACACAATCCGATCGACATTTGTAAGGACCTGAGGGAAAGGGCATAGGGTCAGAAGCAGTAGGTGCATCAGGAAAGCCCTTGCAATCATTCAGGCAGAGGTGGCTTATGAAAACACGGGTGCCAGTAACGGGGGAGGAAAGGGTGGCCAGGTTTGGGACATATGCAAAGGCAGAACCAGCAAGTTTATCAGTTGTAAGACTGGGCCTCTGTTAAGAACAGCAATGAAAAAACCTTCACTTTATTTGTATGTGCACCATGTGTACAGTGCCTGGGGAGGCCAGAAGAGGGCCTCAAATCCTCTGAAACTGGAGTTACAAACAGTTGTGAACAGTCACACGAGTGCTGGGAATTGAACCCGGTCCCCTGCAAGAGCTGCACTTAACTACTGAGCTATCTCTCCAGCCCGATGGGTTAACAAACCTTTTAAATGTATACTTGAGCATCACTGCTACTCACACTGAGAGGAGGGTACAAGGGCTGAAGCCTGGAGACCTCTGCTACGCCAGGTCACCTTCAGAAACTACAGAGAGGGTTAAGTACATATTCAGTAGTAGGGTACCTATGTAGCCGGCCTTGAACTTGAAATCCTCTGGCTAAGCCTCCCTAGTGTTGAGATGATAGGTGGCTCCACCATGCCCAGTCTCCCTACCCACCTTTACTTCTTTCACTGAGCAACTCCGATTGCTCTAAGCAACAATCCCTGCAGAAAGGAGCCATGGCATCCCTACAGACCCTCTCTGGACCACCATTACATACTGGAACTGCGTCCTGGATACGTGTACTCATCCTGCATCTCCAACCCACTTAGAGCTACTCTGAGCCTCTCACCTCCACCAATACCTGTTGTGACAGTCAGAGGTATACGGCTGGAGGCAGAGGCCATAGCTGGTACCCTTTCTGTAGCAACAAAGGGCAGGTGAGCTTTCTGAACTTTCTGAGCTTTTAATCCCTCCGTCTTGCATAATATCACCACAGGTTTCATCTTCAGAATGTGTCATTTCAATCTGCTTAAAGGTAGAGAGTGACAACCTGTATTGCAACAGAATCCTGATACCTCTTATCTGTTAGCTTTATCTTCCCCATTAGGCTGCACAATCAGGAAAGGACCATTTCAATTTGTCTTTATGTAACTCCTGTGTATTGCCAGCAGACAAATGCAGCACACAGAAGGGCCACAATGAATACTCATACTGGACTCCTGTGGCTCAGTGGTAGAACATCTGCCTGACATACATGATGTCCATGGAAACCAATAGAACAGAACAGGAGATGCCACAGTAGGTGAGACAGCAGGAGGAGGCCCAGCACAGAAGCCAGGTGAGCAGAGTTAACTCCAGAGCTTGACATCAATACTGGCTTGCCATCTGATTCCAGAACAAACAAAGGTTCCCTGCAAACAGAACTTTCCTGACTGGTGTCCTTGTGGTATCTGGTTCCTATCTTTTGTTTTTTTTGTTTGCTTACTTGGTTGCTTGGTTCATTGGTTGGTTGGCTGGTTGGTTGGTTTGGGGTTTGCAGGGTTGTTGTGTTTGAGACAGGATCTCACTATATAGCCCTGGCTGTCCTGGAACTCACTATGTAGACCTGGCTGGCTTCAAACTCAAGAGATATCCACCCCATGCCTCTTCCTCCCAATGCTGGAATTAAAGGTATGCATTATCATTTTGATTTCCTGTCTTTAAACTATAGGAAACAACACATTTCTTCAAGATAAAGCGAGAAAGCAAGACAGGAAGGAGGAAAAAGGAAAGGAAAGGAAGGAATCAGACTACACTAATGTAATTTTCAAATCACTAGGAAGGCAGAGACAGGAGAATTCACCTACACAGTGAATTCCATGCCATGCAGGGCTACATAGTGAGCTCCTCAAAAATAAAAAAAGAAAGAAAAAGAAAAAAAGAAAGAAAAGAAAAAGAAAAAAATGTGTGTGTTTGCCTGTATGTGAGTGTATATATGTGTATGCACCTCTCCGCGTGAGGGTGTGTGCCTGGTGTGTGTGTGTGTGTGTGTGTGTGTGTGTGTGTGTGTGTGTGTGTGTGTGCATGTGTGATCTGTACTGGTCTTAAATTCCTGGGCTTGTGTGAAGATCAGAGGTCAACTCACAGAAGTCAGTCCTCCTCTCCATGTGAGTCCCAGGGTTTATACCCAAATCCTCAGGCTTGGCAGCAAAAATCTTTACCTGCTGATCCATCTTGCTGGCCCAATAAAGCTTTTCCCCAAGTAAGCAAGCAAACTCTAACCATAAAAAGTTAAAATCCTAATAGCGGTCCTTAGTCATCGTCATCAAATATCCTCCACTGCCCGCCAGTACATGTGTGATTTCATACAATTGTAGCACGTTGTTTGTTTAAACCAGCATCACCACGAGTCAAGAATTAGTCCATCAGTGACTCCAACATCACTAGGCCACAAGAATCTGCCTGCTTCCTTAATAATCATTTGGGACTCCTGCTGGGCTTGTGGTTCACGCAGACTGAGCCGAGTCATCATGACGGTGCACACTGCTGCCACACTTGTGGTGCGCACTGCTGCCACACTTGTGGTTCACGCAGGCTCGGCCTTCATGCACAACATGCATTTGTCACCGCACCGTGCATTGTTTCTTTTCAACTCATCTTCCATGAAGCCACTTTCTAAACCTCTGCTGTCAACTCAGTTCCAAGCAAGCTGAACTAACCGTCACCCTGGGCTCCGCACATCACTCCCACCTGAACGCCGCCTCCTCCTTTCTGGGTGGAACATCTCAAGGCTAGGACCACATCCTGGCTCACTCTGGCGCCCAGTGCCTGGCAGTCATGTGACCACATGGTTTCTAACTTGCAGCTCACATATGTGGCCTTTGTTCACATGTTTCTTGGGGAAACATCTAATCTTCCTCCATGTCTAACATGTCTTCTTCTTCTTCTCCTCCTCCTGTTTTTTGTTTTTGTTTTTTTTCCCAAGACAGGGTTTCTCTGTGTAGCCCTGGCTGTCCTGGAACTCACTCTGTAGACCAGGCTGGCCTCAAACTCAGAGATCCTACTGCCTCTGCCTCCTGAGTGCTGGAATTAAAGGTGTGTGCCTCTGCCTCCCAGTGACATTCTTCATTGAAGTAACAGAAAATATCCTCAGCAAGCATAATTATTATTCTAGTAAATGTCTAATTACTTGACTATGTGTTATTTATAAGGTGATGTCTGGAAATGCAAATGCTATTTCAAGAACAGCTCAAATGCTAAGAAAGCTGACTATGGGTATCACACAGGAATGGCATCAACATGACATGTTTTTATTCTTGGGTGCTGATTCTAGAATATTCTTCTATTTGTATTAATTCTGACATTACTCTACAAAGCCAAACAGAACTGCACTTCAGCAGGTGAAACCTCCACGCTGTTTGCTTGGTTCTGCAGAACCCATGGTCCTGCCCCTGCTAGGCAAGGTCCCACCGCAGATGCATCCCATCAGCCCCAGACCTCATTTCCTCTCTCTCCATCCTTCCCAACCTATAGCCTCCCATATTTAAGAGAAAGACACTTGCTATATTATCCAGACTGGCCTTAAATGTCCTGATCTCAAGCGATCCCCATGCCTCAGCTTCCAAGAAGCCATGATGATGGGTGCAAGCCACAGTGCCCAGGTACATGACAGTTTCCTTATATTTAAAACAAGATGTTTCTGCTCCCTCCAGCGTAACAATGCTTATACTTCCAGGTGTCTGCAGCTCTGGAGGAGAAGGATCTCAATCGGCTGAGTTGCAGAGACCCCTTCAGAATGCATGCATGTGGGTATGTGCTGCAACTAGGGACCCAGCATGAAGTGTTTGAACATCCATACCCCAGACAGTTTTCAATCTGTGTTATATATAAGTAAGACCATTAATACCTCCATTAAACAGTAGTAAGAGTCACTTTTTCTGAGACTAAAGTGGGCATGAATACAATTTCTGTCAACTTCCTATACCATTTTCTCACATCCTTGGTGGTAGGAAAGTGTGTAAAAGTGTGAATGTGAATTAAGGACCGTAAGTGAAACAGGGCCCCAGACCTTAGCACAACTCACTCCACGACGGAGGTAAGATCCAGGACATAAAGGAAAACGAAGATCTAATCCATCAACGTCAGTAATTCTGGGAAAATCTCTAACCTTGTCTTTTAGCTTCTGTAGTTCTGCTTCTGGCTGTTTTTATTAACTGAAGTATGTCGACCTAGAACATGGTTTTTGTGTTTAAGCTCTTCCTGAGATGTAGTCACCCACCAGCTAAGAAAGACTTTCTATTTCTTGGCCTAAACCCACACCAGAGCAGTCTTCTCTGGTGGATCCTACACAACAGTAACCAGAATCGTTCTGTGCTTCGGAAGCTTATGGTACGGCCTCAAGCACGGATGGGTGAAGTCTGCTGAAGAAGAGAGCACTTAGATAAACACCCCAGACCTCCGTAAGAAAACACTAAAATGCTGTCTTGCAATAATAGTCAACTGAGAAAATCAAAAAAGCATTCTTACCTTGGTAAAGCCCTGAGCTTCCCAAAGTCTCCGGCAAATACTCGCTTTTGGGTCTTGTCAAAATAGGCACTCTTGGGACTCCATGTCAAGCATGCCACCACCCAGAGCCTACAAAATCACTTCTGAGCACAGAGGCATAGAGACCTCCCCCCCAGAGCAGTGAACACCCTGAGGGGTCTCACTCTGAGGATTTATAAGCTAAACTTTACTTTTGGTTTTGCTTTTTGTTTGTTTGTTTTGTTTTAAATTCAACTGGGCAAATTCCACAAAGCTAGACCCTGGCTCAGAGCCCAGGATTTCCGTCACATGCCTCTCAAAAACAGATTTTCAAAAATGCCTGGAACTTTTTTTTTCTAAAGTAACATCTGCCTAAAACTCTAAACTGTTGAGCCCCACCAACCTGGTGGCCTCTCGGTCTGGGAGTCTCACTCTTGCCTTGGCTCCTTTCAGGATCTGCACTGTGCAGCTGTTGCTGGCTGTCCACGTAGACAGAACCCATCACCATGAAACAGTAAATCCACACACATCTGCCCTGCCAAGACAGGTTTCTTAGCCAAACAATGCTACTAAGTAAGAGGGAGAAATTTTATTTGTTTATTTATTTTACTAAGTACCATTATTTCAAGCAGAATAAAGAAAATCAAGAGAATGGACGGGTGCTGGGCAGTGGTGGCGCAAGCCTTTAATCCCAGCACTCGGGAGGCAGAGGCAGGCGGATTTCTGAGTTCGAGGCCAGCCTGGTCTACAGAGTGAGTTCCAGGACAGCCAGGGCTACACAGAGAAACCCTGTCTCGAAAAACCAAAAAAAAAAAAAAAAAAAAAGAGAATGGACCGGTAGGGGTTCTCGAACGCACCCCTCCAACCTGAGAGCAATGATCCCACAGGGTAGAAGGAGAGAAGTAACTCCCATAAATTGTCTGATCTCTGACCTCTACACATGGGCAGTGTGGTATCTGAGCATCTGTGTGAACATGTATGCATGCTTATGTGCCTGTACACACACACACACACACACACACACACACACACACACACACACACACACGGGCTGGGAAGTTCATTAGTAGAGTATGTGCTTAGCTAGCACACATAAGGCCTTGAGTTTGATCCCAACATCAAGTAAATAAACACTGGACCACAGTCAAGATATTCAAAGACTGGAGACCACAGGGCACGGTGGTGCATACCTATAATCTCAGCATCCAGAAGGCAGAGGCAAGTGGATGGTCTCTGTGAGTTTGAGGCTACCCTGATCTATATAGTGAGTTTCAGGAAAGCCAGAGCTACATAGTGAGACCCTGTCTCACCCACCCCCAAAATGATATTCTAATATTAATTATATAATTGTATTATATGTTAAACATAATATGTACTCAAAACTGAAAAGAACTAAAAGCCCCAAGCACTTCATGAGAGCATCTCTCATGCACATGGCCCCAGCACTGAAGGATGTAGAAACAGGATGACTGCCGGGGCTTGCTGGCTTCCAGTCTAGCCGAGACAATATGAACCCTGCGTTCAAGGGACCCAGCCTCAAAGAAATAAGCAGAATGGTAGAGGAGAATAAGAGATATTCTCTTCTGGTCTCTGTGCACACACACACACACACACACACACAATCCATGCCTATAGGAGTTGGTCTCTGTGCACATGCATAGGTGCATGCATCTACACACACACACACACATACACACACACACACAATCCATACCTATAGGAGTTAGTTAACATAAATTCCTCCCTATAGGGCTTCCCCTCCAGCAAGGGGCTTAGATCTTGCTAACTGAGTGCCCTGGTTAGTTCCAGAAGCAACGTGGGGAATAAATTTTATTTCAGCTTACATGTCCTAATGTCCTGATCACTGTCCACTGTCAAGAGAAATCAGGGCAGGAACCCAAGGCAGACCCTGGCAGCAGAAACCAAAGCAAGAGACCGTGGAGAAACTCTGCTTACAGGTTTGCCACATTTGCTTTTTTATATACCCAGGATCATCTGACCAGCGCTGGCACCACCCACAGAAGGCTGGGCCCTCCCATATCAATAATTAATAAAGAAAATGCCACACAGACTTGCATACGGGGTAATCTTATGGAGGCATTTTCTCAATTAAGATTTCCTTCTCCCAGATATGTCAAGGTTTTTTGTAAAGTTGAAAAAATCCAACCAGCATACTGTAACATCAGAAAGCAAGAAATACAAGAAGAAGCACGGGAAACCTCGCTAGCAGACCACCACTGCTAAGCTGCAGTTTAACTGGTCAGCTGAACAGGGTGTGCGCTCCCAAGTCAAATAAAAAAAATAAATTTTTTTGAGCAATGAGTAAGCCAGTTACCCAGGACAAAATATTACATAGTATCCCCAAAATATGTATGGTTGCTATGTATCAATTCTTATTTCTTTAATATAAGCTCACAAGAAAATGTTGCAAATTTTCAGACCAAGTGTGACAAAGAAGTAATCCCACCAGTTTTCTGAGAGGAAAAGACTAGGTTGCCCATTACAGACAAAAGCTCTGAAGAGCTACTAGCTGTGCACAGCCACACTCTAGAGGCTGGGGAGAGGAGCCAAAAGATTCACCTTAACCTGGCTATAGGGCAAAACCTGTGTAACAAGGAAGGGGGGAGGTCTGAAGCTTTCCCATCTCCTAACAGATACTCCAGGCCAGAAGATGCCATGTTCACATACATCCACAGTCCTGCCAACAACTCTATGCTCAGCCAAGTTGTCAATCAACGGGAGCAGAGCATCTCAAAGGCCTCTGCCCTGCCTCTGCTCTTCCTCAGGGCAAAGTGAAAGAGCACACCTGAAAGACCAGCCGGAAGGATGATAAAGGACTTCTGGGAATGAGGGTTAAGAAGGACCCCAAGAGAGCCCAGCTTACATCGTAGTCACCCAAGCACACCAGCCTAGCCCCGCGTAGGTCCTTTCCGACTCTAGAAGCCACTGTCACCTGCAATATCTCATTTAATTCCTTAACATAACTCTGACACAGCAGCCCCCATTCACTGCTACTGTGCCTTTTTCTTCTTTTTGAGAATCTCATACATGAATACCGATGGGGGGGGTCATCCTTGAAGAAGACTCCCCTCTCTTAGCAGCCTATCACTCTCTATCTAGAGGGGGCAGCTTGTGATATTTCCCCCACTCTGAAGTGTCTACTGGTATTTTCATTGTTCAGGTCTTGGTTACAAGGCTATATTGTTGAGATTTCTTGGGAGCAGCTCCCTGTCATATATAGAAGATACCATCTTGCAACAGACATGGCTTTTTACTTAATTGAGGCTTAGAAAGATTAATCTCCAGGGTCACATGGCCGGCAGAGGCAACCCCAGGCAGTTGGTCTTTTGCAAGCGTAGTCATGACCTCAGCAGGGTGTTAAGAGGAGGCATATGCTCAGACATCTGAAGATCAGAACAAAGAAACAGGGGTAGCAAGATGGAGGGACCGAGTCAGAAGACTGAGAAAGAAATGAACCCTGGGTGGGTGGCAGACAGTGCCTGCAGGGAACTGGATTCTGAGCTCCTCAGAAATACCAAAACCCACAGGTGCTTAAGTCTGCTAGGTACAATGGTGGGTCTTCCAGGTACCTGAGATGTCTCTAAATGGCTGGTAATACAAATTCAATCAATATAAACTGTATACCAATCATTTCTTACTGTATTCTTTGTGAATTAAGAAAAAAGTCTACACATGTTCAGCATAGATACAATTTTTTGTTTTGGTATTTTCTTTAAAATATATAATACTTTTTCATTCTTTGAAAATATCACAAATTTTTAATTGTACACTTTTAAAATTAGATTTATTCATTTTATGTGTGTGTGGTGCCTGCGTGTATGTATGTGTACCATGTGCATGTTTGGTGCCCTCTGGAGGTCAGAAAAGGACATCACATCCCCTGGAGTTACCCATGGTTATAAACCACCCTGTAGCTGCTGGGAATTAAACTTGGGTCCTCAGCAAGAACAACAAGTGCTCTTAACTGTGGAGCCATTATATCTAGCTTGAAGTTTTCATAAATGTATGCAATGTACACAGGTCATATCCAATCCATCATGCCCTCCCCCCAGCCCCCCACCCCCACGATCCCCATCCTGTCTCCCTCCCAACTTTCCTATGGCCCATGTCCAATCAGTGCATGAGTGTGCAGCCAGCCACTGGACTCAGGCCACCTATTCAATGTACCCACAACGAAAAGCCCAGAAATGAAAGACCAGCAATACTTATTTCCTGATTTTAAAAATGTGTTGTTCCCCCTCTCCCAAATTTACAAAGGAAAGGTAAAGGAAAAGGTGGTAAGTAGAGAGGAAAGAATGAAGACAATAAGAGGAAATAGAGAGGAAGTAAAGGATACCCCCAGGGCTGAGGCATTATTCAGTGGGGTGCACCTGCATAGCATGTGTGAGGACCTGGGTTCCATCCCCAAAAATGGCAGAGAAAAAAAGCTGGAAATGCAGGCCTCCGAGTTTACAAGATGGCTTCAGAGCATCAGGTGGGAAGCCTCGCTCCTCACTAAGTCAGCATGCCCTTCAAAGCATGTCTTCCGGTTTCATCCCAACACAATGCTGTTAGGGGAACATCCCCAGGCTCCACCATGGGGCTCATCTGACTCCGCCTGCTTGTTGACTCACAAGCCAGCTCATGGCTTTACTCAGGTACTTAGACTCACTGTGTCCTGGGGACTGAATTTGGGATCTCAGACAAGCTAGGAAACACGCTATGTTCCTGACTTACACCCCAGCTGGTTAGTTAAAAAGTAAAATGGTTCATGGGAAGGTAAAACCCCAGACAGAAAGCAAAGCTATAATGTATTATATATAAGTTGTCTGCTCCACAAACCTTTACAGAAGCTCACCAGAGCAAGGGCCACTGGGTGTGGTAATGCACGTGCAATCCACACAATGGGGAAGAGAAGAAAGGTCCAAGAACCCCTTCAAGACCAGACTGGGCCACAAAGCAAGCCAGCCCCAAAACAAGACAATGTCCGTCTTTACGAAAGGAATCTTGCTAACATCTGACACCTGTTCTGCCAGAATAGCCAATTGGAACTATTTTTAGATCTCTTAAGAGATGAGGCAATAAACACCATTTGGTTAATCATTTCCAATCAAAGTAGATACAAGGCACAAACTACAGCAGGTGGAGCTGAAGCACCTATTCAAAGTCTAATTTGTACTAATAGGTTAATGCTGGACTCAGTGTCAACGGTTCTGATTCTCTGTGTTTCTTTCCTGCATTTCACTCCTACACCATAATAGACACGTACCACTTCCATTACATAAAAATACACTTTCCCATTGGGCATGGTGGCACAAACCTTTAATCTCAACACTGGGGTGGCAGAGGCAGGTCAATCTCTGTGAGTTCCAGGCCAGCCAGGGATAGATAAAGAGACCATGTCTCAAAACAACAAAAATAAAACCCCTTTCCCATGCACATACTGGCAGGGCTGAGTGGACTCAACAGGCTCAAAAAGAAAACGTATTGAGATGGAAGGCAAAAGCTGGAGGGTGGGCAAAGGAAACAGAGCCAAGGGATTGGACCAGACTCCATCAAAGAGCATGTATGCTTGAATGAAATTCTCAAACACAAAGAAGAAAAACATACTTTTCTGTTTCTGTTTGTGTTTTGGTTTTCGAGATAGGGTGTCTCTGTATAGTCCTGGCTGTCCTGGAACTTGCTCTGTAGACCAGGCTGGGCTTAAACTTGAAGATATCTACCTGCCTCCGTCTCTTGAGTGTTGGAATAAAAGGCATGGTCCACCTACCCCTGCCTTCTTCCCTTTTCTGTTTTATTGCTGTGTTTTCTGGAACAGAGTCTCACTAGTTTGCCCAGGCTGACCTAGGAGTCACCACCTAGCCAAGGATGACCTCAAACTCACAAGCCTCCTGCTTCAGTCTCCCCAACTCTGGGACTGCCTTGGGTCCTCCTCACTCTGTCTTGGCTACACTTCTCCTGGGGCTCTAAACCCACAGACAGTGAACATGAACAACTCAAAACTCCCACAGCTTTATACAGTAAAACCCTCTTTATAACACCTGCAGGCCATTTGTTGCACTAACAGAACTAAAGAACAAGGCACTCAAGTTAATATTTTATCTACTGAGTTACAAATTCTCAAAAAAAGAAAAAAAGAAAGAAAATCATTCAAATATCCAACCCAGGGGCCATTAATAATGTCTGTGACACAGTAAATTGGTACAAACCTTTTAAAAGATATAAAAATAACAGTTAATAAAAGTCTTGGGAGAGCTGGAGAGATGACTAAGCCGTCAAGAGTCTAGACTGCTCCTGCAGAGGACCCGAGTTCAGTTCCCAGCACCCATAGCAGGACTCACAGCCATCCGTACCTCCATCTCCATGAGAGCCAGTGCCCCTGGCCTCCATAGGCACCTGCACTTCTGTGCACATGCCCAACACAAATGCACAGTACATATAATTGACAATAAAAATAAACATTTTAGTATAATACTAATAAGCATGTAGCTCCATTGGTAGACTGCTTGCCTGGCATGCAGGAAGCCCTGGACTGAATCTCCATTTCTACATAAAACCAGGTGTAGAAGCCAGATCTTGCAGATCTGGTTGACTGTGCAGAGAGAACTCATGTTCAGTTTCCAGCGCCCACATGGTAGCTCACAACTATTCTGTAAACTAAAGTTTCAGGAGACCTGATACCCTCCTTCTGACTTCTGCAGACACTGCATGCATGTGGTACACAGAAAAACACACCGACAAAACATTCATGCATATAAAATAAATAAATCATATTTTTTAAAAAAAGGTGGCCTTACTTACCAGGGTGGTTAGAAATTCAAGGTCATCCTTGGCTACATAGGCCAGCCTGGGCTACTGGAGATCTTTTCTCAATAACAACAATAGCGACAGGGTACTCCTCCCTTGGAGCCCGCCCATTCTCAGTTCTTTTCCATAATCTGCATCTGCACTACTCAAATGATAATAATATTGTTACTTGAGAATTTTGTTTCTGAAAGTATGAAACTAAACAGAACAGAAAAAGTCACTAAGTGTAGACCAGGCAAGGCTTACACTCACAGCTGCGCCTGCCTCTGCCTCCCAAGTGCACTGCAGGCGGCTCACACGCAGTTTTGGTTTTGGGGGTTTGGGGGTTTTTCCATTTTTAACAGCTCTGCAATGAGTGATGCAAACTCTTGGGCCACATTCCTAGAAACGGGATGGGCCTGATGCTTCTCAGGCCTCTGGGTTTCCATAGGAGGGACCACAGAAACACTGAACATGGAAGCTTTCCAGAGGAAAAACACGATTTTTTGAGGCACCAGAAACTGAACCTGGGTCCTCACACATGTAAGGCAAGCACTCTACCACTAGGTCATGGCCCTGGCCATGCTGTTTTACAACCCCAAAATAAGCAACTGAACAATGAATGCCCAGCTCCAGGCTCAAAGCTTTCAACCACCCAGGAAGAACTCTAACCAGACCTTAACTTTTCAGAACATCCGATTTTTCACTCTGAAGGAAAAACATTACTAGGAAGGAAAGACAATGCTTTAATGTATAATTTTAGTATGTTCACCTTCCTGCCAGTCAGTGCAATCCTGAGAACCAGGGTTTAGGTTTTTAACGAAGGGGCTTCCAGAGTTCAAGGACAGCCTGGTCTACATGGAAAGTTCCAGGCAACCCAGACCCTATCTCAAAAGAAAGAAGCTGGGGGGACAGAGATGGTCAAAGGCAAGGGAAGCAAGGGCTGGCACAGCAGAGGGGGGCACTAGTCTGCCTCCCACAAGACGCTGGGCTCTAACTCCTGATCCACACAGGGGCTCACGAGGTCACTCAGCTCCCTCAGTCCCCGTGTGAGTGTTGTTCTGGAGCTTTCCCTGTGAGTGGCTACAGGTCACTGTAATCACAGGCTTTAATGCCCTCTCCTTTAGATCTGTGCTTTAAGTTGCTTTTTCTTTTCTTTTATTTTGCTTTTTCATCTGAACCCACCTGCCTCCCCTCTGACAGGAAAAGTAGCCCCCTTCCTAATTTCCCAGCACTGTTTTTTGTTTTTAAAGTAAATACCCATTTTGTTGTTGTTTTAAAGGACTTTTAACAAGGGGATATCCATGGATTCAGAATTCAGTGTGCCCTTTAGAATTCCCAAAGGAGATATTCATTTCAATTTCAAATTGTTTAGGTGCTTGAAAGCCTTTCCTAGTGGCCCCCCAGGTTACAGCTCCCCTGCTTGGTGGAATTTATTCTGAAGGTCAATCCAATCTAAGTGTAGTGCTGTGTACCTGCAAGCCCAGCAGAGAGGTGAAGACGGTAGTGTGATGAGTTCAAAGTCAGCCTGGGCTGGCTACATGAGACTTTGTCTAAAACACATGTATCAACTACAGAGTCTAGTATGGTTGTACAGCCTGCTAGACTGGAGCAGGGAACAGTGAAGGCTAGCCTGGGCTACATTACAAGACTTTATAACAAAAAACCTGGACCTCAAGGTTAGAGAGAAGGCTCAGCAATTCACAGCACATATGCTGATCTTGCAGAGACCCAAATTCAGTTCTCAGCACTCATGTCAAGTGGCCCTGGCCTCTATGGGTTCTATACTCACTCATACATACCCTCAGATAAACTATACTCAAGTGTGCATGCACACAGAAAGACACACACAAGAAATTTATCTTGTACTCAATTAACTTTTTAAAAATTAGACCAGTCTAATTAATGAAATAAGTTCTCTGAAACAAGAACATTTAAGCAACATTTTACAAAGTGAGGAAAGAAACACTGCACAAGGCTTGAAGAGAAGGCCATGTGAAACAAGCCTGGGCCCTTTACCCAGGGTGAAAGGCGGAGATTTATTCATTTCATTTACAAGAAATGGAGAGCTCAATTCAATGAAATGGCAGCTGCAGCAAATCTAAACCCAAGAAGGATGCAGTACTTTGATTGTTCAGACTTGATTCGATATCTCTGCAAGTAGGAAGGCTAAGGTAATACTGTTACACTTTATACCCTCATCAAACGCTCAGGCAGCAAGGATTCCCAAAGCCCGTGACATTCATCTCTGAGAAAGCAAAAGACAAGAAGGGATGCAGCATTAGTCTCTTATAAGAGAAAAACCTGAATGGAAAAGAAAAATATGCAACAGCAAAATTAATCTCTGAGACTGGGGAGCTGGCGACCGCCTGGAACCCGTGCATTCAAGATGAGCAGGGGGCCGGGCAGTGGTGGCGTATGCCTTTAATCCCAGCACTTGGGAGGCAGAGGCAGGTGGATTTCTGAGTTCGAGGCCAGCCTGGTCTACAGAGTGAGTTCCAGGACAGCCAGGGCTACACAGAGAAACCCTGTCTCAAAAAACCAAAAAAAAAAAGATGAGCAGGGGCCCACTTGAGGAAAAAAATGTAGTTATACATGAAATTCTCAAACAAAAAAATAAAATCTTTTTTTTTTTTTTTTTTAAATTGTAGCCAGCAAGATGGCTCATTGCGTAAAAGGTGTTTACCGCCAGGCCTGACAACCTGACACTCCCCAGAGGCCACATGGTAGGAGAAAACCAACTCCTGCACGCTGGCCTCTGATACTAAAAACCATGATACTAAACCCGATACTAAAACCACAGCACACATGCACCCACACACATTTACACATGCGTGCATAGACACAGACACACACTCAGATACACAAATGTTAAAGGGTTTTTTTAAATGAATTTCCTCATGTGAGATCTATGTGAGAACTCACAGAGCATCTTCCTCCCATCTTAGACATCCGCCACCATCACTCACACCTAGGATAGGAAGGGTACTATGGGGGTATGCAATGAGGGGGCAGTAAGGCTGGGCATGGCGGGCTTGCTCTTAGTCCCAGCAGGGGCAGGGGGATCGCTTTGAGTTCAAGGCTAGCCTGGTCTACACAGAGCCTTCCAGACCAGCCAGGAAAACAAACAAACAAAAAGAAAAAAGAAAAGAAAAGAAAAAACGTGGGAACTATAAGAGAAACCCACTAGGACGGAGGGTTCCCTCAGTGGTGGCTCACTTGAGTCACATGTGAGGGTGATCCCTAGCTCTTCAAAGTGGAAAAAAAACAACAACAACAAAAGAAAACAATCTACTGTTACCTTTGGTGACTACACCAGAAGTCGTTTATGAAGTCCAGTCTGGCTACAGAACTCACAGAATTCTAAAACTTAGGAATTAGCATAAATTTTGCATGAAGCTCATTTGCATAAAAACAGTTTTTCATCAACAATTACAAAATTTGACAATGCTCACCTCATAATCCATGAAAAGTAAATTGGCTGGAGCCACTGTATACTGGCAAATAAAAACTAAATAAATAAAAAAATAAACAGTCTCTACGAAAGGAAAGGAAATGAAGACCCAGGCACTTGTCACACCCACTGCTGCTGAACTGAGCTCTCTGGAGAGGATGGCTGCCTCTCTGCAAGAACACCAGCCTACCCCATGCTTCTGCCCCTCCCCTCCACTACTAGACCTCATGGGTGATTTAAAAGCAAGGTGGTCCTGGGCACACTCTGCTCACCAGAGAGCATATGAAAAGTACTTCTAGACCATGTACCACAGGGGGCACTGGCAACCCAGGGTTCGTGGAAAAGATGCATCTAACGAAGACAGCTGAGAGGGCTGGCAGATCTGATTAAGGCAGAGCATCCTCACAATGAAGAAAGACCAAGAGAAGGGGATCAGCCAACAAAATGGCAAAAAAGTCCTTCACTGGGGCCAGAGAGATGGCTCAGGGGTTAAGAGCACTGGCTGCTCTTCCAGAGGACCCAGGTTCAGTTCCCAGCACATTCATGGTGGCTCACAGCCATCTGTAATTCTAGTTCCAGGGATCTTTCTGACTTTCATGGGCACCTGGCATGCATGTGGTTCATGAACAAACAAGCAGGGAAAATGCTTAAACATATAAAATAAAATAAAATAAAATAAAATAAAATAAAATAAAATAAAATAAAATAAAATAAAATAAAATAAAATAAGAAAATGTTAAATTTTTTTTTAATTAAGGCCTTCTTCCATGGATTCTTGGCCCTGATATTATAATTTGAATTGCAAATGACATGAAAATAGCCTGTAACTTTTTTTATACATAGTAGAGGAAAACATGGGTTTCTAAAAGGTTGCGAAATGTTTGTCTAAGGGGAACAGCCCAGCCTGGAGTGTCTGAGGAGCTATTCAATGCTGTTCTCTACATCCATTATGAAATTAACAAGCCACTTTATTTCTCCACAGCGAAGATCCATTTCTAACATTCATTATGCTAATCAGATCTGATATGAAACTATAAAAACAGCAGATTTTAAACAGCTGCCTCTGGAGGAAAGTCCTTCTGATTAAATGCCTAGCCTGGGATGCAAATTTGATTAGGGTAACTGCCGGCGCCCAGAAAGTGGCTTAAGTAGCTCAGAACACTGCCTATCTCTTGTGCTTATGTTAGCAGCAAAAGGAAGCTTGGGAGGTAGAGGGTGTTCCGGGATGGGAGCATGTGCCCAGCTCCCTAGCAGATGCTCCAGACACCATCAAAAATAAGAGACCAAGAGAAGGAGCCTCAACACCCTGTGATACCCAATCCTGAAGAGCTTTGCAATACTCAGCAGTGGCTAACCTCATCTATCAGTTGTTCTGTTTATTTGAGACCAGATCTCATGTAGCTCAGGCTGGCCTCACACTTGCTATGTAGCCAAGAATGACCTTCAACTTCTGATCCTCCTGTCTCCACCTCCAAAATACTGGGATTATCACACTGAACTAATAGTTCCCCTTCTGAGGATGGCGTGCTAGGGAGAGAGCAGGTTGAGTTTTGCAGAGAGAGAGAGAGAGAGAGAGAGAGAGAGAGAGAGAGAGGAATTCATTCTTTGTTTTAATCTTTAATTAGGTATCTAGCTTCTACAAGCTTAATTTTCTCTGGTATTTCCAAGATAACCTGCTTGCGTTATAAAAATCAAAAGAAAATGTTTTCTAAATTTCAGTGTGCTATCAAACACAATGTGATGGGGTGAGGCTCAGAATGACGATGGTCTTTAGAAGTCTGTTTCACTGGTGTTAAATAAATCGCAGAGAGGCGTCATACTCCAGTGGCAATTTTATTGCCAATGAATGTTTCTTAAGTGCCTACCATATGCACAAAATGGTGTGTGCTTACGCCTGGGACATAAGGCAGAAAGAAAGAAGGGAACTCACCCTCAGCAGGCAGAGGTTCCAATCAACAGACTCTCAGGATCCAGGCCTTTTGTTACAAGGGACTATTTTGACATCTTACTTTTCTGAAGAACAAGTAATAAAAACTGGACTCTGTTAACTCAGAGACACAGATAGTAAAATAACTGGCCACATTCCAGCTAGGGGTTCCTGATCAATCTGCCCCCCTCATTTCCTGGAGCCAGAGTCCAGGCAGACACATGCTAAGCTCCCGGGTGTGCCTGTATATAATTCTTGTATACTACATCTCAACAGAAACTGCCTCCTGACTATCTGCTCAAGTCCACTTCTGCCAGGCTGGATGCCGCAGTTAGTTGCATTTCCACGGCTCATATGTTGGTCAGTCCTCCTACTACATAAGAGGACAAAGTCCTCAAAGCAGAGAGATGTCTTCAAGGTTGTTCAAATGTGGGTCTCAATTTGTTATCTTGGACCTTACTGGACCCACACTGTACAGTCAGAGTGTGGGGCTCTCTTCAGAGCTTCCCAGATCAGTTCCATGACAAGGGCATGGGTCAAGCATGACATGAATTGTTCTCTCACAGGTATCATCTTCAAACTGTTCTAAAGCCACAAACTAAGATGCTGAGAGGAAAGGCAAGATAATGAGCAGAAAGCAAGGAGGAGAAAGCAAATGCCGTCCCTGCCCAGGCTGGTTTAATGTAGGGACTGGTACAAGTCACCACTATCTACCAGACTGAGGAAGTGCTGAGTGCATTTTTACTGGGGCACAATCTGCCATTTTTCCCCTCTGCTTCTCTTTTGGTTGTTGTTGTTTTGTTGTTTGAGACGGAGTCTCACTATGTAACTCTGGCTGTCCTGGAACTCACTACATAGACCAGGCTGGCCTCAAACTCACAGAGAACCACCTGCCTCTGCTTCCCATGTGTTGGGATTAAAGGCGTGCACCACCACTTCCTGGCAAGATCTTTGATTTTAAAGTGGAGATAGGTTTATTAAAATATTTTAATACGTTCTTTAGGCATAAGGGTTAAGAGAAAGAGAGGCAAGACACACCCTAGAACACAGGTGTGGACTTCTCAGAAAAGAGTTACCCAAGAGATTTCAACCAAAGCATGCAAACCAGTTATAAAATCTTATACTCTAAAATATACAAGAAAAAAATAACAAACAACATTTTGTAAGCATCACAATAAGAGGAGGTACGGAATAAAAGACACCAAAGTAGGAACCTACAAGACGGATAGTGGATGTACTGGTTTGAATGAGAAATGTCCCCTAAGGTGTTAGGCATTTTGAACACCTGGTCCCCTGTTGGTGGCACTGTTTGGGGAGGTTTAGTAGGTATGGCCTTGCTGGAGGAAATCCATCACTGGGGGCGGGCTCTGAGTGTTCAGTCTTAGTCCATACTGTCTGCTTCTTAACTGCAGTTCTGTTCCCGTTGCCTGCTGCCATACTGTCTCTGCCGTTATGAACTCTAACCCTCTGGAAACACAATCCCAAATGCATTCTTTCTTCTACAAGTTACCTTCGTCATGATATTTTCTTACAACAATATAGAAAAACCAATATATTAAGAAAAGACACTTGTTACCATGCTGATGAATCAGGCTCAATCCCCAGAAGCCATATGGTAGAAGGGGAAAAAACAATGCCACAACACTGTCCTCTGACCTTCACACGTGTGCCATGGCATGCACACACCCACACATATACAAACATCCACATAAACAAATACAAAAACAAAGACACAAAAGTATATTATTATTCTATGTTAGGTGTCTGGTCCCTTTATTTTGATCACTTTAACTGCTAAATGAATAGGAATTAAAAAAAAAAAAAAAAAGCTAAGGACACCCCAACCTCATCGTGGACAATCCTGAGGGGAGAGATTCTCCCAGACAACAAGAACAAGAATAGCATTTTCCCTGAGTACGTTCCAGACTTGCCCTGGTTGTTCATGGAATTAACCAAAGTCTCATGAGTGGTAGAATGATTATTTTGGGTCAATTTATTCCTTCTAGGCTGCCCAGATAAGCTACTATTTATTGTGTTACCTACAAAACCTCCCTTTCTCTATTTACTTTCGCTGGTGCCTTGGACATTGCCTTTGTTCTCTGCTGGATGACCTTATGAAGTCTTAAAGCTATCAGGTACCACCAGCCTTCCATTCCTTCCCAAACACTAGAACAATCATATGCTCCAAAAGGCCCCACGTTTTCGGTTCTCTGGGAGCCAGAGAAAAGTGGAGAGACTCATCTGGGTCACCGAGATGTGCTGGGAAGCTGATCTCAAGAAACAGTTCTGTGTTCGTAACAAGACACCCAAATCAGATTATACACACACACAAGGCTTTTTAAAAGTGTTCAGGAGAATGTTAACCACTCCTAAAGTGTAAGAGCAATTTATAACAAAAGCCAAAATAGAATTAATCTAGGGCAGAGTAAGCTGAGTCGGGCTGGGCTGGTCCAGATAAGTCTTAAGAAATCTGGTGAGAGACGTTGGGTGTCAGGGTCGACCGTGTCTCTAAGCTTCATGAACTCTCAGGCACTCGTGTAAGGGTACGCTGGATGGAAAGGGAAATGCAATGCTATGTCCTGCGTCCTTTGAACCTGACTGTGCCACCCAGAGCAAGACCAGAAGAAGATCCTCTCCAACATTGCCAGGGGTTGAGTGTGGCTTAGCAGCAGAGTGCGTGCCACCCGTGTGAGGCTCCCTGGGTCATTCCCTAGGACCACACACAAAAATAAGTGTCTACACGTCAATAGCAACTACAGACATCTTTGCACTTGCCCCCTCTTCTTTGCAAAACCAGATCCCAAGACGCTACAACCATGTGGGGAACATACGGAGGATTACAGAGGCACACCAGCCCATTTCTGAACCAATAGGAGTCACCAGAAGAAAGGACTGTCCCTTAATGTCCCTGGTCTGCTCTCCGGTCACCCTTACATGTGACTCACTCTTCTTCTGGGAGACACCTCCAGGCCAGGGCCTGGTGGGCAGAGAGTAAGACGTCTTCTCCTCCTTGGCAGTAATTTTTTTCTGAGAAGGTGGCTCTGCCCTGTATACTCATCTCCCCTTCTACACATTTTGAGCTTCTATAAAAATATGTCCCTGAGCTCTACAAGAGAAGGGACTGTCCCTTCATCATTATGTCCCCCCTTATACAATCATTGCTCATGAAATTGGAACCTCCGTAGGTAAGTTCCTGAATAAAGCGATCCTAGAACAGAGATTTATGAATTTGGGGGAGGGGGACCTGAGAAGGGGGGGTCAGGTAAGGGTACAAAGAGGACAAGAAAACTCTTCAACTCCACACTCAGGGGTCACACTTATCATTGTCTTAAATCAACAGTTCTTAACCTGTGTGGGTGGAATGACGCTTTCATAGGGGTCACCTAAGACCATCAGAAAACACAGAAATTTAATTATGATTTATCACAGTGGCAAAATCACAGCTATGAAGTAGCAACAAAAATAATTTTATGGTTGGGGGTCACCACAACATGAGGAACTGTATTAAAGAGTCACAGCATTAGGAAGATTGAGAACCACTGTCTTAAGTGAGTCCAGCCTGGGATATTAACATACAGAAAGTCAAACTGACCTAGAGGGAACTTTCCCATCAGCCATGCCAGCATGCAACACATCTCAGACAGCTATTCAAGTCAGCCAGGGTGCTGCCATCTTAGGCCACCAAAGAGTTTTCTGATGTTCCGATAAAATCCTGTCACCAGAGCTGCCTCTCCCTGTGGCCTTGGAAATGAACTCAGCATCCCAAAGCTTCCTTTTCCCTGGGGAGGGGTAATTACACCTCATCACAATACATTCAGTCATCAAAAGCTCACGGGTGGGGTGGGGACTTGATGGCTATCCTGTCGGATCACTTCTCTAAATGATGACCTTGCATGACTGGGGAGATGGAGGGGGGGTACAGAGGACCCCTTGATGACATTAAAGACTAAAAGCAAAAGTTGGCACCAAACACATACTGGCCCATCAAATCCCCAGAGCACTTGGTGGGTGGACATCACTTCCCATCCTTGATTATAGAACCAGGCTAGAAAAGTTGGCTCAACCGCTAACAGCAAGCACTGTGCACCATGAGGACATGAAACTCAATGAATATCAGGCATGGGTGGTGCACTCCTTTGTTCCCAGCACTGTGACTTCAGAGTCAGACTGGTCTACCCAATGAATTCCAGGTTAGTCAGGGCTACACAGATGTGACACTGTCTCAAACCAAAAAAAAAAAAAAAGATTTATCTTTGTTGCCAATCTCAAAAAACAAGCTGCAGGAGAACAAGTTACATTTCAAGCCCTAGCACCCAAAGAAACAGCTAAAACGCCTGCTCTGGGCTGGGCTCCGCAGTGGGGCACTTGTCTGGCATGCCTGGGGCTCTGGGTTCCATCCCCCAAACTGCTACAAATCCAAATAAACCATCCCCTGGTGCTTGGAAATGGGAATGAGGGCAACATGTTGTTATCTTTTTGGAAAAGTAACCAAAATTACCAGCACACAGTCACAAAACCAAGTAGAGATGTAGGTGGTTTTAACTCAGTGCAGGAAACAGACCACTCGACTCACGTTTTTCATCATCAGCATGTACCAGAGAGGCTGCCCTGGACAATACATCCAATGGCGTCTCCATTCCTGGATGAGCCTGCAGAGGAAAAGAATAGGTCAGGAAAACAAAAACAGAAACATAAGCAGAGCTTGGAAGACTCATCTGGAATTCTGGTAGCTAACAGTGTCCTGGGGTTACAGCAGAAAGTGTGCGCTAAGCACGCACAAGGCCCCGGGTTCAAGCTCAGCACCAAAAGGAGAACTGAAGATAATTCTAACAGTCAAAAAAAAAAAAAAAAAAAAAAAAACCTCCTCCATCAACGAGCAAGCACCTCCTCCCCCAAGCACAAACCTCTCTTCTGGAGTTGCTACAGCTTAGAAAGACAGCAGGGCCCCAGGGCCCCGGTCAGGAACGTAAACTGGGGCTAAACTACTAAGCCCAGAAGCCCTGTCGGAGCACAGAGGAGACTGAGAATGTTCACACCGGTGTCACTAGTGTTTATAAATGTTTGTGTGCATTCAGAGAGAGCCTGTGTAGACACACCCCATGAAAACTAGTTAGGGAACAAAAGCTGTCTGTGATCACTGAATTGCCACCAATCTGAGAGCTTGGAGGTGGTGCTCATCGATGCCATTTATGAGTCTTTGCAGAAACAACTACAACTGGACCATTCTGCCCTTTTGCCGTCCTAGCTGACTGACGCTGAGCAACAACAAGGGCCTCAGGATGGCCAGAGAGCTGCAGCTTCGAATCTGCAGTGTGCGCCCGAATCACTGAACCTTCTGGCAGGTTAAAGCAGATTTGAAGCCCGTAGGAATCTTCCAGGCATCACGTCATATAGCGTACCTTGTGACAGCTGGCGCTGATTTCTGTGCCACAGTGTTTTACGAGCCTGCTTGCTTTGCAGCCCTGTGCAGTGAACCCCAGCCTGGCACGCTACACAGACCTTACCCCAGCCCAGACTGCCATGCTTTTTATGACACTAGACCTCCAGTGGGACTGTTCCCATAGATGATGACATCGGTGTAAAAGCAGAGGCTGCAAGTGATTTAAAGGGAGAAGAAACCCCTCAAAAACGAGGCTGGTTCTGACCAGTTTCCCTTCCTGATTAAGACAACCCCATCAAATAAATACATTCAATTACCATGGGAACACACACTATTAATTCAGGAACTAAGGGGAGAAAGATCAAAACCCTACTTTTTAAAGACACCTAGCACTTATTCAGTACCTGACGCCGTTTACTGCGACCTACTATGAAGGCCACACAGTACATGACACCTGGACTTTGCTTTCTAACACAAATACTTCAGGCCTCCAAGGAGGCATCAGTCCCTGACCTTGCAGTGTGACTTCACTCGGTAAACTCGGAGTATGTACTTGGTGTTAAGTAAAGGACAAAGACGCCACAGTCTGCGGTCTGTGTGGCACATGACACTCCACGAACTCAAGATACAAGAATGGGTTTCCAAAGCACTGCTTTGAGATGGCTTGGTGGTTTAAAACACCTGCTGCTCCTACAGAGGACCCCGGGTTGATTCATAGCACCTACAAACATTTATCCTCCTCCCTCCCCCTGCCCCACCCCAGGATCACCATGGCCTACGTGTGGAAGTCAAAGGAAAACTCTCGGTTGGTTCTCCCCTGGGAACAGGTCCTAGGAATAGAACTCAAGTCACCATGTTTGGTGGCAAGTGCCTTTACCTGCTGAGCCATCTTGCAGGCCCACGGCAGGGAGTTGGGGGGAGGTGGGGCAGTCTACAATAAATTCATTTGGAGAATCTTGACGAGAACTGGTAGGAGCAGACTTTTTTCTGTTGTTGTCCCGGTGTTGCTGGATCCTCTGCAGGGTACAGAGGGCTGCACACAAGTCTTTGCCCCACCTCCACCAGCCACCCTGCTAACCTGAAGATCGCCTAGGGTGATGGTGGATTACAAACAGCTGTGTAACATTCCAAAACAGTTCACGAGCCAAGCCCTGGAGAGACCGAGGTGGGTTCTGGAAGGCTGCAGGAGAAAGCCTCTGAGGAGCCTAATAAAAGGACATCTGTGGGAACGCAGAGAAAAGAGCAAACAGGCAGAGGACTTCCGAGGCCTGCATGCAAGGGAGTGCAGACCAGTCATCCCAGCACTGGGGCAGCCAAAGCAAGAGACTGGGAGTTCAGGACTGCAGAGATGCCTCAAAAGGTGAGTTCCTACTCCATTTGCAGAGGGCCTGAGTTAGGTACCCAGCACCCACACCGGGCAGCTCACAACCACCTGTAATCTCAGTTTCTAACACCTCTGTCTGTGGCCATCCACATTCGTGTGCACATACCTACCACAGCCACACATACATGGAGATAACTTAGAATCTTTTTTAAAAGAAGAGAGTTCAAGGCCAACCTGAGTCTCATGAGATCCTATCCCAAAACAAGAACCAAAAAGAAATAAAATATTTGTTGATACATGTACAAGCATATTAAATGAACTGTAGATACCAGCATATGTTCCTGTAGATGACCAGAAGTGGACATGGAGGTCAGCAGGAGAGCAAGACTCTGTCCCAGCACTCAGTAAAAACAAAATGAGAAAATAATTTCCTACCATAAAAAGAGAAAAATTACTAAAACAGGCCAAGTATCAGTGACTACTTTTCACAGGGTTATCTAGGGGTTTCCCCCTAAACATGGGAGTTGAGGTAGAGACCTGACAGATAGGAGAAATTAGGGCAGAGCAGAGTGGCTACCTGGCTCATCTCCATCATTCTCAAAACACAATCAAGTTCAGCCCACTGGAGTCTCAAGAACTAACTGCAACGCAGCCTACAGTCTAAATGCAGCCTCATAAAGCTGTCTCCTGCTCCTACACTATAGTATAGCAATAACCAAATATAGCGTCCTTTGGTATGCTGACACCTGGACTAGCAGGGAAGTGAGAAATCAGTGGACGTTGTAATAAAACCCCATCCTGGACAGTCAGTCCTGTAGCCTTTCTTCAGGGCTGCTCTCAAATGTAAGCATAATTCATGATGAATGGAGCATACATGTATGACATCATACTCCGTGTGTGTGCGTGTGTGTGTGTGTGTGTGTGTGTGTGTGTGTGTGTGTGTGCACGCGCATGCACGCAACACACAAGCATGAGTGCCTGCCTGCCTGCCTGCCTGTCACAGCCAGTGCTCATCTACTAGCCCCATTCCTTTTCTAAAACTGTCTTATCCCCAGTCAGCTTTCTGTGAGGGAAGAAGTCTTCAACTCCAACGCTATCAATTAAAAACTCAGCAGCACTCAGTGCTACCGTGAAGTTGAACTACAAACCTGAAAGCCATTTTCCCCTTCCACACCAAAGGAGACAGCAGCACCTAACCTTGGGCCTTGGGAACAGAATTAGGACAGATATTTGACTTTTTTTTTCCAAGTAAAGGAATGGAATTCAAGGTATGTGTCCTGGAAGTTTCCCAGGAGATTTCCATAGTGGAAGGTAGAAAGCTGGCTAGCTCTGTCCAAGGAGCACCAGTGACTCCATCCACCTTCCATGTCGATCTGCCAGCCTGGAACAACCTCCCTTAGCCAGCGTGGTCACTGGTGGAAATGGGAATGGCAAAAGTCACAGTCAGGCTGTCTGAGATTCCTGCCACACGTTAGAAACTGTCCCGGGGATACTTGATGGCTCTCCCAACCTCCAGCTGCACATGGTTAAATACCCACCAAATCCTGCTGGCCCTGTTCCATCAGCAGTCCAAATCATCCCTCTGCCAGGACCACCGCCAGCTCACCCCTCCAGTAAGAAGCACAGTAAGCAAGTAGCACAGCAAGTAAGTAGCACAGGCCAGAGTGTGAGCATTGCCTGGGCCCGTGGCCTTCTTGGCCATCATGAGCATAGAGGGCTTCACCGGGCCTCTTCTCTTTCTATCCAATAGCAGCAAATTTAAACAGCACAGAAACCAAAAGGTGGGTACCCTTTGTGGGAGTGGCTTATACTCACGGCCGACCACACTGTGGCCAATGAGGAAGCTGAGATGAAAAGACGGCCAAAATGTCACCAAATTCTAGAGACCACAGACAACTGCGGCTCCATGAGGACCCACCAGCTTCTCTCAACACATTCTCCCTGTTCATAGCCATTTCTCAGACCCCCCTCTCTATTCTTCCTAAAATATATTTATATATATATAAATAAATTATATTCTATAAAATATATTCTTCCTATTTGTGTCCCTTTCTCCTGTCTTCTTCTCATGATTTACCCTTTGTTAAGTCAACACAGCCTAGAATCAGAAAACCAATTTAATCACGGAAAGTCCAGTGTGTGCTAGGCTTTGCTGCAGATAATCCAAAGCCAACGGGATGGCCAGTCCCTTACCTTCTCTCCACACCCCCATCCCTGTGGTGGTTTGAACAAGAAATGTGCATACACACGCCATGCATTGGGACACTTGCTCCCTGACTATAGCACTGTTTGGGGGAGATTATGGAAGCTTTGGAAGGTAAAGCTTTGCCAGGTCACTGAGGGGTGGGCCTTGAGAGTCTGCAGCCTGACCTTACTGCTCTCTCTGCTT
>CM052700.1:30696866-30792242 GCA_028551405.1 Uromys caudimaculatus | reverse complement strand
AAGCCAAAATAAAGCCTTTCTTCCTCAGGTTGCTTCTGGCCAGGATATGTTATCACGGCAACAAAAAAGTAACTAATACAGCCCCTTAAAAGCAATGATGCCGGGCACCGGGGGGGGGGGGGGGGGGACTGGCCTTTAATCTCAGACTTCAGGACACCAGGACGACCTCCCCTTTGTAACATGGTACCCATAAACCAATCTCTCCCCATCTACCCCTTCCTCTTTTTACTATTTTTTTTTTAAATATGTGTGTGCTGTGTGTGGTGACCATGTACGTACATGTGAGTGTGCACAAGCAATATACATGACAGAAGTCAGCACCAAGTGTCTTCCGCCATCACTCTCTACCCTACCTTTCGAAGCAGGATTTGCCGCTAACCTGGACCTTGCTGATTTGGATAACTTGACTAGCCAGATATCTTCCTGTCTCTGTCTCCTCGACAGTGGAATGACAGCCTATTAAAAATCACTCTTTCCGAGAGCGTGCCACTAAAGAACATCCTCGGGAGGGCCTCTGAAAACCCAGCTTTCCATCCCTGGGCATGTCCAAACATGGCAACTGACCCACAGCGCTATTCTTTGAAGCACCCGGGGTGCCAGGGCGTTGGCCAGCTTTGACTTAGACCTATCTCCTTATGCCTGTATATCATCATGTCTGAAAATCCATCAGGGCAGATGCCTGGAATATGGGAATATCCCCACCTGGCCTATGAATTAAAAATATACACACATACTTAAAGTCCTCATGAGAGTTCTTCCAGGTACTTGTTAACCTCCGTAATAAGCTGCACAACAAGAGCTAGCACTGTTGGCAATGGGCCCCACAGTCCTATAATGTGGTCCAGCTGCTCCAGGTATGTCCCCTTTCCTGCAAGGGCTCGAGGCCCCTCCCATGACACCTCTGCAGGAGATGAGTATCCTCTACGTTGCTTCATCCGCCTACCCTTCAAGTTGGGTTGGCTGGGTTTCAGAAAGAAGTAGCAAGACCCTACATTAATTCATCTCTACCTGTAGTTGTCTCTACCTCCCACTGCCTAGCTAGAAAAGACCTCAGTGCGCTTGAGCTGAACAAAGGGGCACTGTTCTGGGCCAGAATCCTAAAGGAATGTACTGCTTAAGTGTGTAGTGTTTCTTCATGCTACAGTGGCCCAAGGCTTGACTCTGCAGCATTCCTCAGCCCCACAGAAAGGGAGGGATGTGACTTGTGTCTCATCTTCTCACTGATCTCAGCTGGTAGACAGTGCTACCATGTAATGTCTAACAACCTCAGTCACTACAATGCCATTAGCACTGAGAAAAAAATCACTGCTTTTTCAAAGTGCTGAGTATAGAATCCAGGGCCTTGAGCACACTAGGAAACCACTCCACCCTGAGCTACACGCTCAGCCCTGACAACACAGTTCGTTCTCAGCCTCCACAGTACAAATGCATAGACTTAGGAAGTAGACCGTGAACCATCTGTGCCATCGAGGCCAAAGCTGCAAAGGCAAACTCAGTACACTACATGACCCTTGTGCAGTGCTACCTGGTACCAGCATACATTCTTTCTGCTGGCTGAAGTTCATTCATCTCCCTCAGAGAACCCATGGAGAGTAAACCATGTGACAGGCACACACTGACATACTGTGCCTAAAAGCTTAAGACTTTGTGAGCAGACTCCCAATTCTTGGCATTTTTCAACACTGTTGTCAGCCTACATAAAAGTGAACTCTGTGACTCACCATCACCTGTAACTCCAGCTCCAGGGGATCCCACACCCTTTTCTGGCCTCAATTCCCAGCCTGTCAAAACCTAGATAAGTCTTCTAACTCAGGATATACAACACCATTAGGCCATACTGGCCATGGCCACTAGTAACTATAGTTAGTTCTCTCAACTTACTACAGTGAAGTTCTGTAAAACTACCATGAACTGGGGGCTGGAGAGCTGGCTCAACAGTTAACTCCACGCTCTTAGAGGACCTGGCTTCAGTTCACAGCACCCACATGGCAACTCACATGATCTATAAGTCTAATTCCATGGGCTTTAGCACCCTCTTCTAGCCTCAATGGACACATGTGGTACATACACAGACAAGCACACATGTGCACACAAATAAAAATAACAAATAAAAAATTTCAAACTCCATAAATATTCAATTGGGTTCTTTTCAGCCTATAGACACATTTTGCTGACTGACCAATAGGCAGCCTTGTTTCAAGTGTGTTTCTGCTTCAACACATCTTACTAGACACCTGTGGACTCATTAACATGGAGTTCACAGTTTTCAGCTCTACCACACATCCCAGAACCCCATCTTTCTCACAAGACACATCTTCTACACAGGGCCACACCAGTCTCCCTGGCTGAAGGACATGAAGCACCTTCCCCATCCTGGTTGGAGGCTGTTTGAAACGAGTCACCCAGAAAAATCAGGAAAAAGAAGGAAACGTGGTACTTACACTAGCCCCTCCCCCTCGAGACAGGCCGAAGCATGGCATGCTCACCCACAGTGCCCACACTGGAACAAGACTGAGCACGCCCTGTTAAACCTCCGCTGGGAAGTGTGGAGCGACTCCAACCTGCCTGACCTCCACCTACCCACAATGCAAGCTCTGCCAGTCTCAAACTGTGGTAAGTGGGCAAATGTGTGAGTGTATATGGTGGCAATCAACTATCTCTCATTACCAGACAGGAGGCATAAGATACACAAAGGAGATTCTGAAAGGTTTTCCTCCTTTGCCAAAGAACAATTAAACTGTAACCCACCAGATTTCCGCCTCCTACCTCTGGTGTCAACACTTCCTTACTTTCCCATATTGGCAATATGTGCCTTCCAGATCTGCCAGCCCTGCCCCTAAGCTTCTTCTCATTGCTATTTGTTTTTTAGGTGGACAAACCCCTGCCAACCAGATGGCACTACTCACCTTAACTCACCCGGTCCTCTATCAAATTCCAAGTAGCCCGTATTAACCCAAAAGGTTCCCTCTTAGAGCCATGAACGACCCTCAGCTAACATAGCCTTTTGGAGGTGGCTGTTTGCTTGTTTTGTTTTACTTTTTAAGATAGGGTCTCCCTTCCCCAGGTTGCCTAGAACTTGACATGCAGCCCGGGGAACGGGCTGTGTCTGTCTGCCTCAGCCTGCCACGTGCTGAGATCACAGGTGTGTGCTGCTACACCGAGTCTCAGGGAGTCACCCACACTTTCCTCTAAACCCAGGTTCTCCTATTTGCAATGCCTTATCTCGGGCACTAAATAAGACATTACCAGTGTCCCTAATCCCCTTCCATTTCCCAGATGTTTGGCTTGTTTTCAGAACTTTCAACTGCCATTATATTATAAAATCATACTCAAAGTTCCAAGTAAACTTTTCATGTTTGGGCAGCTTCCTATCTCCTAATTGAATTTGTTTGTTTTGAAGATAGTTGACCACCCAATATAGAACTCACTCTTCTGCTAGACTCTCAGAAGCCAAGAGAGCATCTGACCATGCAGAACTCAGTTACGTGTGGTTGAAAGTTGCCATGTAGCTGTGGGGAACCAAACACAGGTCCTCTGCAAGAGCAGCAATGCTTTGTAACTGCTGAGCCATCTCTCCAGCCCCTGTGCCCAGCTTTTAAATGGGTATTGGGGATCTGAACTCTGGTCCTCATGCGTTGTCAGTGAAGCCTTCACCTACCTGACCATCCCCAGACCCATGACCCAGTTTGTATTATCATTACTCATTTCCTTTTTGTAAAAACGTTGCACAGTTAATCTATAGAAGACAACCTTAAAAGGAAGACACAAAGGCGGACTCCGCTGCTGAGCTGGTTGTTTTGGCAACCACCAGCAGAAGGTAACAAGGCTGACTTACAGAAGGGCTGAAAAGAACTTTCCCTTACTTAAAGGTGAAAGTTTTGTTCTCAGAACCATGCCTGCAAGAGGTGTGGAAATCTTCAAGTCACTGGAAAGTCGGCTGGGGAGCCAGTATCAAGGACCAAGTCTATGAAGCAGTTTAACTTCTCAGAGGCATTTCTAAACCAGACACAAAAATCTGAGCAAAGCACATTCTCCTGGAATTCTGGGAACTCTGGTGTACTGGAATAAAGTACCAGTCAGGAGCTGGGCAGTGGTGGCGCACGCCTTTAATCCCAGCACTTGGGAGGCAGAGGCAGGTGGATTTCTGAGTTCCAGGCCAGCCTGGTCTACAGAGTGAGTTCCAGGACAGCCAGGGCTACACAGAGAAACCCTGTCTCGAAAAACAAAAAACCAAACAACAAACAAAAAAGTATCAGTCAGAAAAAAATAAAGGCACTGGAGAGATGGCTCAGCAGTTAAGAGCACTGGCTGCTCTTGCAGAGGTCCTGGTTTGGTCCCCAGTACCCACATGGTGGCTCACAACCGTCTGTAACCTCAGTCCCAGAGAACTGAAGCTGTCTTCTGGCCTTCCCAGCACTGCATGCACATGGTACATATGCAGGTAAAACACCCAAACATATAAAATAAATCTTCAAAAAGTTTAATTAAAAAAGAATACAGACTGTTAAAATATCTGAGATATTTAGATTTATCTGGGGTAGAACCAGCAAGTGGCAGGGCAAGAAATCAAGTCTCCAGAAACAAGGAGCTGAAGCTGTTTTTACTACAACATTCACAGTTCTGGAATGCAGACTCAGTTATTTACAGCAGAATTGTCTTCCTAATTGTACTGTGCTTTGGTCAACACAAAAATTAGTTCACATTCTCTTCCAAATCGAAAGCAAAGGCAGACTGCCCAGAAATGTTAAGTGCGTGTGCATGTGTGTATGTGTGTGTGTGTGTGTGTGTGTGTGTGTGTCGCGCGCACACACACACACATACACACACAGGTAGCAAGGCAAATCTGCCTGAAATGAAAATTTTGCCAAAGTTAAAACACAAAGCATTCCGAGTGTGGCGGCACATCTTTAGTCCCAGCACCTGGGGGGCAGAGGCAAACAGATCTCTTAGTTTTGAGGCCAGTCTGGTCTACAGTGAGTTTCAAGGGTAGCCAGAGCTACATAGAGAAACCTTGTCTCGAAAAGCCAAATAAGTAATTGAAAAAAATAAAAATAAAACATAAAGTGAGGGAGACAGCTTCTCAGCCAAATATAACTGAAACAAGAACAGCCCCCTCCGGGGGGCGGGGAGGGGTTTACAAACTAACTTGGGTGTAGAATCTTCTGAGGAAAGTACCCATACATCCATCATTTAAAGAGCGAGCAGGAGAGACCTTGCTAGAAGGCACTATCAGCTCGGACTCAGCGCCACCAAGCTCTAGGGTCTTCGTCCCACTCTTTTGGCCTCGTGAGCATGCGCGGACTCCTAATTAGCTTCTGCGGGGAACAATGACCACAGAGACTAAAGAGGAGTTAAAAGTTTGGCATGCCAGAATGGTATGCAAAACTGACCTTCAAATCATAAATCGCAATTGGACCTGAATTGTTTTTTGACTTTGTTTTCAGGGGAAAAAAACCCTGGCGCCTACCTTCTTGGGTTTAGGGGGAAAAAAAATGTCAAAACTCCACAGTCAGGGTGGAAGCTTTCAAAGAGAGGGTTCTGACAGACGTGGTGGCTCAGGCCTTTAACCCCAGCACTCCAGAGGCATAGACAGGTGGATCTCTTTGGGTTTGAGGTCAGCCTGATCTAAGCGAGTTCCAGATCAGCCAAAGCTACAAAGAGAGATCCTGTCTCCAAAAAAAAAAAAAAAATTAAAGCGGGTTCTGATAAACACTCCAAGACCGCCCACCTCCCCCACATCAGGCTGCTGGTTCTTATTAACCAGAGGAGGAAACAAGAGGAACAGACAAATGGGACCAACGATCAAAGTGAAACCGACTTTTTAATCATCTCCTCGAGACCAGCGAATGCAAAGCCAGGAAAGCGCTAACGACAAGGCTGCCCCAGCAAGTCCTGTCAACCTCGCCTAAGACTCAATGTCTCTGTGTGATGAATTCAAGACTCTTGAGCAAAGCAAAACAGAACCCCCAAAAAAAGGCAAAGACCGGAGCTTTCCGGGGAGGCCTCACACGGTGTAGGAAGGTCGCGCAGCCCTATTTTGAGCAGGGGCAGGGAATGTACTGAAAGGGCCGGGTCCCGTAGCCCCCGCGCAGCCCAGAGGCTCTGCGGCCAGGACCCAGCGGGTGCCTTGCTTCGGGGCCTGTGCTCGCACTGGGGACGGAGGTCAGCTGGAGATGGACCGTCCCGCGAGCACGAGCAGCCGACCTCGGTCCGTGTCGGTTCCCTGTCTCCTAAAGTCACCGGACCAGGGCTAGGGTTTCCCCACACTCACCGCTTGTGCGCCTCGGACCGGCCGGGCCCCGCCGGGGGCGCTGAGGACGGAGGCGGGGCACGCTCAGGGGCGCGCAGACTCGGGAACGCGCTCCCTCTCTGGGTTCTCCAACACGCGCGTACTCTCGGGAGCGCGAGGAATCCTTGGAATGAGGCGCAGCCGCCCGCGCCTGGTCTCCTCCAGGCAGGCAGAGCCACGCCCTAGACACGCCCCGGACACGCCCCTTGGGCCCGGCAGGTGGAGCCGCGCCCAGGTAAGCCCGCGGGGCCGCGCTGCACGGCCACGAGCGGCGCGTACCCTCCGGCGCTCTGCGCTTGTAATCCAAAGCTTCTACCCAGACTTTCGCTGGAGACGCGCTGCTCCCCGCGAGGAGCTCCAGGGGCGTAGGGCACGTGGACACGGCGTTTCTCAGCATCCTCCTCCCTTGTCACGCCCTGGAGCCCCACGGACGCATCTTCCAGACACATGGGTGAACATCGGCGGACACTCTGATGCGTGTCCAGGTGCCCACCGCCGCCAGCCACGCGCATCCTCACGCGCTTACACCAGGCTTCCGCTCCACCGTCCTCCCCACGCTTCGTGTCCCTGTCTCCCGTAATCATCCCGCTTAATCAGCCACGCAAGGCACCGAGTCACCTTCACAGACCCCACACTGTTCCGCCTCCCTGCAGTCCGAGGGCAGGTGCGGCGGTAAGCGCCCAGGAGTCTAGGCTCCGCGTTTGCACCCATACGGCAGCAGCTCCGTGGGGCGCCAAACGGGGCCACTCGCAGCCTCACTCTCTGGTCACTAAACCCCACGCCCAAAGCCATTAGGACGCGACAGGCAGTCAGCCATACGTACCTGAAGGCACAGTGCAGTCGCACAGGCTTGGGAGGTAGGAACTCAGGGTGCCACTTAGAATCAGAAAGGCAACCTGGGATAAGAACACTCCGAGCCGGCTGAGTTCCCTCCCATTCCAGCACTCCTCGCCCGCGCGCGCCCGTTCACACTCACGGATGGCCTCCCAACCCCTAGCTGCGAAGAAGAAATGCTGGAAAATCCAAGCCGCGGACAAGGCGCTCTGGGCGCGCGCTGCACTTTGCTGCGCTGGGCAAACTCGCGCTGCCACCGGCCAGCTCTGCAGTGGGACGGGCAGGGGCGGAGGAGGGAGATGCTTCCAATTGGTGCAGGTTCTGACTAGGGCACGTGACCGGAGAAGGCTAGGCCTGGCTTTAATTTTTAGCTGTCATTCTCTGAAGATGTTTGGGGTGGGGGAAGTGGATACGCCCCCCGCCTGGCAGCCCTGGGCTCTCCATTGTTTTTTCTCTTACTGCCACAATTAAGGAAAACATTTGCTTAGCATAACCAGCCACTAACTTCATAAAACAGACAGAAGCTGGACTTCTGGCTGGTTTTACCACAGCTCCACCTGCATGCCTTCTGGCTGTACTTGAACCTATGTCTCTAGAAAGCATGTGCACAGGCGTGCGCGCACACAGAGAGAGAGAGAGAGAGAGAGAGAGAGAGAGAGAGAGAGAGAGAGAGAGAGAGAGAGAGAGAGAGAGAGAGATCCACTTGACACAAGCTAGAGTCATTTGAGAAGGAACCTCAATTAAGAAAGGGCCTGTGGGCAAGCCTGCAGACATTTTCTTTATTAGTGATTGGTGTGGGAGGGCCCAGCCCCACTGTGGGTGGAACACCCTGGGCAGGTGGTCCTGGATGGTCTAAGAAAGCAGGCTGAGCAAGCCTTGGGAAGCTATTCAGCAGTACTCCTCCATGGACTCTGCTCAGTCTCTGCTCTGACTTCCCTACAAGCAATAAGCCGAAATGAACCCTTTCTTCCCCAGCTGCTTTTGGCCAAGGTGTTTATAACTGCACAGAAAGCACACCATAGACAATGTCAGCTTGGATGACAGGGCTTTCCCTGGGAAAGGGCTCCAAGATGCCATAAAAACAATCAATAGCTTACTTCAGTGTTGGAAAAAAAAATTGTTTTCCAGGTCCCAAGCTATTTTCCCTTCTGTTATAGGTTCCTACGGCATCCCCAGCATGTTTCCGTCCCCTATGGAATAACAATAGAGGTGGGGCAGTTCATTTTGTAAAACAGGTTGCTGGGGACTTGGGGTCCCTCATGAGGTACAGCAGGCATTAGGTGAGAAGATTCGAATTTGGCCACACTCAGGTTTCCTAGTTCCTCCTTTGAAACTCATGGTTCGGGATCTCAACAAGAGGCTGGAGAAATAATTCAACAGTTAGAGGATTGCCTGCTCTTCCAGAGAACTCTTAATTCTATTCCTAGCACCCAAGTCAGGGGCTCACAAGTGTCTGTAACTCCAGCTCCAGGATACCTAGTGCCCTCTTCTGGACTCTGCAGGCACCTGCATTCACAGGTGCAAAACCCACACACACATAGTTTAAAAATAAAAATAAACCTTGAAAAGAAAATCATGGATCAATGCTAGGAAGGCTCCCAGACTTGCTGCGCTGCTGCTGCTGCTGTTGCTGCTGGTGCTGGTGTGTGTGTGTGTGTGTGTGTGTGTGTGTGTGTGTGTGTGTGTGTGTGTGTGTGTGTGTATCAAAAGACAGCTTGTAGAAGTTGGTTCTCTCCTTCAAACATATTGGATGTCAGGATAGTACTTAGGTCTCAGACTTGACTATAAGCATCCTTACTCTCTGAGCCTCTCAAAGATGATCTTAAACTTAGACTCTAGTTCAAGTCTTAAGAGTGGATAAAGAGCCAGGCAATGATGGCACATGCCTTTAATCCTAGCACCAGAAAGGAAGAGGGATGCAGATCTCTGAGTTCGAGGCCATCCTGGTCTACAGAGCAAGTTCCAGGACAGCCAAAGTTACACAAGAAATCCTGTCTCAATCTCCCTCCTCCTAACCCCCCTCCCCCAAGAGTGGATAAAGAAAGTCTGCAAAATACACCAATAGGGAATGAAGACAACAAGGAGCAGTTTCGACGGGTGCCAAGTCGGTAGCAATAGCCTATTCCACAAAGGACCTGACTTGTTACTTTCTTTCTCAGGAGGGGCTAAGCAAGAGGGAGAGGGATGCAGCGAAGTTCCATCTCCTCGCTTCTCTATTGACTGGAACTCTGAGCTGCTTGGCTCATTTTAGATGCTGGCCTCTGGTGGGCAAAGGACCCTACACATCATTATCTCATTTGATCTTCATGACAGCACTGGTGTTAGTTGGCTGCTAACTGATTTCCCTCTGGGGTCAGTGCAGAGGTCTAAAAGGACTCTTTAATTTCCATCACTGGCTAGACAGAGCCTTGCTCTGCAGATAAATCATGGGGACTGAGGGCTTTTCTCATGGATGTGACTGGCTTTGACCTTGGCAGGGTTTAACTTTACTCCTTGCCTTACATCAGCAGGAGTGAACTTAAGTCTGGCAGCCTCCATACTGTGTCTGGCTGTTTTCATTGTGTTGGTAAAAGCAGGTGTGTGGGAAATACAGGGTGGGAGAATCTGTAAGGAACAGGAGAAATAGAACCAAAATCAAGTCGTGTGGGAAGTACACCAGCCCGACAGTGCACAGTGTCCAGAAATAGGTATTAAATGGCACACTCAGGCATGTGACAAAGTGTTTCATCGGTAATGCTACAAATGAAATGAAAAATAATTTGGGGAGTGTGTGTGTGTGTGTGTGCAATAAAAATACCCTTTAAAGCTAGAAGCTGAGTGTGGTGGTAGACACCTGTAATCTGAGCTATTCAGGAGACTAAAGCAGGAGGATGCCTTAAGTAAAAAAGTTAAATCCAGCCTGGGTGACATACAAAGAGTCATTTTTATCAATAACAACAAGGTAAAATGTGAACTGTTATATCTATTTAGTGTGTGTGTGTGTGTGTGTGTGTGTGTGTGTGTGTGTGTGTGTGTATTGAACCTGAATGTATGGCTGTGTATCAGCTGCCTATGGTACCTGAAGAGATCAGAAGAGGGGCTAGGCTCTCTGAAACTGGAGTTACAGGTGCTTGTAATCATCTTGTGGGTACTGGGAATGCTGCAAGACGGGCTAGTATTCTTAACGGCTGAGCCATCTTACCAGAAACCCCTCCTCCCAGCCCCTTTTTGAGACAATGTAGCCTGGGCTGGCCTGAAACTCACAGATATCCCACCCGCCTCTGCCACCTGAGTGCTGGAACTAATGGGGTGTATATAACCATGCCAAGTCCTTACTACATTTTTAATGTCTAAAAACCTCAAGAAAAATATTGGAAAAAAATTAAAAGTACATGAATATTACTTACACAGCCCACTGAATAAGCGAAGGTTGCCTTGGACATACATAAAAAATAGGTATACATAATTCAGGAGATGAGTACCCAGAGATGGGAAAGAGAGAGGCAGGCCTGGCTTGGTCCTCTTCAGAGCTCCAGGAAAGGCCCCGGGAGGAGAGTGTAAGGAGGTGCGTGGGCAGGGTGTCCTGTCCACTTTTAACCTCTGTTTAAACTTTTCCACTTAACCATTAAAAAAATTAAAATAGAGGCTGGAGATATGGTTCAGTGGTTCAGCACTGGCTGCTCTTGAGGAGGACCTGGGTTCCACACCCACCCCAGCACCCACATGGAGGCTCACGACCATCTGTAACTCCAGTTCTAGGGGATCTGATAGCCTCTTCTGGTCTAGATGGGTGCTGTGTACACATGGTACACAGACATACATACAGGCAAAATACTCATGTACCTGAAAATGAAAATACATAAATAGTTTCTAACTAAATAAAAGGAACAGGAATACGCACAGGGCCTGAGGACACTGTGTGGCTCAGCACTGTGCCTCTCCTGTGCCACACAGGTGTTTTCTGGTCTCCTTTTTTCTCTGTTTGTGCCTCCCACTCCCCTGTGATACCAGCACTTGAGGGCCAGTAGGGTGGAGGTGGGGGGCACCGGAAGTTCAAGGTCATTCTCAGGTACAAAGCCAATTAGAGGCTAGCTTGGGCTACATGAGACCCTGGAGGGGGGGAGGGAAAAAGAGAGAAGAAAAGAGAAAAACAGAGATTACATCACATCTGAGACAGCCGGGAAGAGGACAGATCCTGCAGGACCTCAGCAGAGGGGTTTCCCCAACACCTTTATGTAACTTGGGCAGAAAAGGGAGGACCTGCTCCCAGGTGCAGATCTTACAAAGAAAGAGGTACACAAAGGGGACTTCCTGCTCCCAAATGCCACACCTTCAGTCGAGGGTTACAACCAAAACCAGAGCAAGAAGAGAGCCTTGGATCTCCTGGGGCTAGAGTTACAGACTGCCATGCGGGACCTGGGAACTGAACCTCGGTCCCCTAGAAGAGCAATAAGTACTCTTAACTGCTGAGCCATCTCTCTAGCCTGACATATTATTTCTGTAACTCAGATATGTACAGCATAAACCCCAGAGAAAACCCCAGGGGCTTTCAGCTTTTAAACGCCTGTAAAACATAAACATAGTTACAATTGAGACAGGAGCTACCAAACTTAAGTGATAACTGGGGTAACTGGACATGGCAGGTACCCTCTCTGTTAGAACTGTGAAGAAGTGACTCAGGTGGTCTCTCTGTGTAGCCCTGGCTGTCCAGGAACTCTCTCTGTAGACCAGGCTGGCCTCAAACTGACAGAGATGAGCCTGCCTCTGCCTTCCAAATTCAGGTATTAAAGGCACGCGCCACCACACCCTGACTAGGTTTCTTTTATTACTGTGAGCCCTCACTGACTTAACCCTTCCATCTCCTTTCTCAGGCACCCTTGAACATTTTATGCATTCCTGTGCAAACTTGGCCTTAGGGCTATTGTTCTCTCCTGGGTGTCATCCCTGTAAGAAGTCAGCTGTATTCTCTGATCCTTTAGCTGGAATAGCTAAGGTTGCTCAGCATGGGTCTGTGGGATGGCTCAGTGGGTAACAGTCCTTGTGAGGAGCTCAGTTTGATCCCCTCGAACCCATGTAAAGGTGGAAGGAGAGAGCTAACTCAAGGTTGTGCTCTGACCTCCACACATATGCTATGGTAGGCCCAAACCTATCCCACAATAACAACCAAATAAAACACATTTGATAACTGCTCAGCCTGTGTCAGTGCAAATGCCAGGCCTCAAATCAGCCAGAGGAGTTGTCTGCATGACCTGGTGCTTGCCTTTATCAAATCTTTAAAGATAAATATAAAAATTATGAAATCGAGAGGCTGGGGAGATGACTCAGCAGTAAGAACACTGGCTACCTTTCCAGGAGACCCAGGGTTCCATTTCCAGCACCACATGATGGATCACAACTGTCTGCAACTCCAGTTCCAGGGGGATCTGATGTCCTCATATGAGCTTTGGGCATAGTGCATACATGGTTGCACAAACAAATAGCAATACCTATAAAGTAAACATAAATACATCTAAAAAAGGTAAAAAATGCTAAATTGGAAGGCTTTCCTAGGCAGCTCATAAATTCCTATGATGTATTTGTAAGCCCCAATTTCATAAATCATGACAAAAAAGTTAAACAGCTAAGCTTTGGAGTTTCAAAGAAAAATCCTGGTTTTGAGTCCTAGTACCACTCTTTACTAGTTTTAGAATCTTAAGCTAGATACTTACTCTCTGTGTCTTAATTACCTATCCTAGAAAATTAAATCATAATGTCCATTTTTTGGGAAATCATTTTAAGCATTAAGGAAATTATATTAAGATGGAGTTTCTGAGCATGGCTGCGCACACCTTTATTCCCAGCGCTTGGGAGGCAGAGACAGGAAGCTCTCTGTGAGTTCGAAGCCAGTCTGATCTACAGAGTAAGAGCCAGGCCTACACAGTGAAACCCTGTCAATCTATATTACTGATTATTATTGCCCATGTTTATAAAGCCAGTTGGCCACAGAGTACCAAACAGAAACCAAGTCCTCTAACTTCCAGCCAAATGTTATGGTTTAGACATGTCTCCTCACCAAAAACTCATTCACTAAAAACTTAATCTGAAAAGTCATTCATTAGCAGCATCCTGGAAGGTAAAAAGAGCTAGATGAAGTCATGAAGGTAAGCCCTGGGTGATGGCGTCAGGGCTTTACAGAAGAGCCCTGAGCCAGCATGCATGCTAGCTCATGGCCATGTTGAGAGGCAATAAGAACACCCGAACCAGGGACAATATATATGCCACTGCCCTGCTCTTGGATCTTCCAGCTTCCATGATTTCTATAAACCTCTGTTCTTCAGGTGTTCAGTTATAGCAAAAGAAAACAGACCAGAACACCCGATGTTGAAGCAGAATTTTGCTCTTAGTGGCAGCTGTCTGCCTTTCAGACCTGTGCCCACAGGGTCTGAGTTAGGAAGTCACTCTACTTCTGAGTTAATTGTATGGGTGCTCCCCCCCCCAAAAAAAACCCCAAATTCCTTCATTCTTTATGCCCAGAAATCTCAAATCAGGGAGCATGTTGTTTGTTGGTAATCATTGTAATGCCCCTGTCTCAGGTCCTCAGTAGAACTCATGAGATACCTCCAGTCTCCAGAACTGTGAGCTAAGTGAGGCTCTTACTTTTCTTTTCTTTCTAGTCTTTAGTCTTTGGTTTTTGAAGTGCTAGGGCCAAAGCTCAGGGCTTTTCAAGAAGTCAACTATGCCCCTACCACCATTGGGCTACAACCCCAGCCTTTGGCTTCTTGAGGCAGGATTTCCTATATTGTTCAAGAGACCCACTGTGCAGTCCAGACTAGCCTGAAACGTAAGAGTCCTCTTGTCTCACTCTCTAAGTGTTGGGATTACAGGTAGGTACACCATGTACAGCATCCTTCTTTCTTTATAAAATATCCAGCCTCAGCCAGGCATGGTGGCTCATGCCTTTAATCAAAGCACTCAGGAGGCAGAAGCAGGCTGATCTCTGAGTTCAAGGCTAGGCTGGTCTACAAAGCAAATTCCAGGACAGCCAGGGCTACAGTACAGAGAAACCCTTACCCTGTCTTGAAAAATCAACATGTATATCAGCCTGAGTACTCCATTATAGTAACAGAAAATGTATTAATGTACTCATAATCGTGAACTAAGACGCTCACATGGCGAGCTAAGGCAGGAAGATTACCATGAATTCAAGACCAGACTAGGCTAGCTTGATCTTTAAGGAGAGAACCTGTCTGAAGAAACATATGGGGACCTGGGACATTGATGACCCCGTAAGGCTACAGCCTTAACTCTACTCCTTTGTACCCAGACTTTAAAGTGTATGAGGCCCAAGTCCATCCGTTTATTTCTGGGGCCTGTTTTGTTTTCCACTGAGAGCTAACAATGCAGCCTCTGAACTGTAGGAAGGGCGTCTTATTTCTTCTGCAATCTCTGGTGGCTGGCACAGAGCCTGGCTTCTTGCAGATGCTTACGAAATGTCTGTGGAAGGAATGAGAGGAAGAACCCGTCCCGGTTATTTCTGCTGCAGAAAGAATCTAAGCTCGTACATGGAGCCTGAAACTGCTTTCCTCGAAAATCTGGGAAAGAACATGGGGGATGGGGCAGTGTTATATTTTAAATTTAAATGTCACAGTCGTAAGTTAGGCCAGGATAATATTATCCTAGTGTTGGACAGAAAATAGATGCTAAATGAAGACATGTGTCATGCCTGAGAAAAATTCCTCAACAGTTGCCCACAGCCCTTAAAATAAAACCCCAGATTCCTAGTGTTTTTGGCTCCACTACACACACACACACACACACACACACACACACACACACACACACACACACTGCTTTTTTTAAAAAATGGAGACAATTTTAGATTTACAGATACTTGTGATAAGCCATATTGCAGTAAGATTCCATAAACCAACCTCCAGTGCCCACAGGGTATCACTTTCTAATAACTAAGACTTTAACATTGACACAATTCACAAGAGCCTGGGGAGTCCAATGTCAAGGCCCATTGGCCTTGGTAGGTCAATATGGTAGGGCTTGTATCCTGCTTTCAAGATGATGCCTGTTGGCTTTGTGTTCACTTGGTGTCAGGCAAGAGGGCAGGAGAGCTGAACTTATACTCCCAAGCCCTTTTTATAAAAGGTCCTGTCTTACTTTATAGTAACTAAGTTACTTTGCTGTAATAAAACACTCTGACTAAACAACTTAAGAGAAACAGTTTATTCTGGCTCATGGTTCCAGGCTGCAATCCATTCATTGTGGGGAAGTCAATTTAGCTGGGAGCATCTTGTCCTGTCTCATCCACAATCAAGGAGAAGAGAGGGATGAACGTGGCTGTTCCTTTCTCTACTTTTGAAGTCCGAGATGGCAGCCAGGGGAATGGTACCACCCACACTGAGCAGGTCTTACCAGCTCAATTAATGCACTCAAGATAATTCCCCACAGGCATACCCAGAGGCCTATCTCCCAGGTCATTCCAGATTATTTTAAGTGGACGATTAACACTCATTATATCACAGTACCTAATTCCACAGAAGGTTCTAGATTACTGCAGAAAGCCTCCACCTTCTAATTCCATCACTGTGGTGGGTAAGTTTCAATGAGTGCCACCACCTGCCAACCACAGCAGTGTGTGTATGTATATATATATGTGTGTGTGTGTGTGTTCAGTTCTACAGCATCACAACATGTATAGGTCTACACATGTACCTCACCACTTAAAACATAGGATGGTTCGCCGCTCAAGAATTCCTGATATGCCTTTATGTTGTTTGATTTGTTTCTTTGTCTTTGGGACAGGGTTTCATTATGTAGACCAACTGACCTAGAACTCACAGAGATGCACCTGCCTCTGCTTCCTGAGTGCTGTGATTAAAGTCATGTGCCACCATAACCAGCCCCCTGATGTGACCACACTCTTCCCTCCTCCTAGTGTATCCTACCATCACGGACCCTTGGAAAACACTAATGTATTCTGCTTTTCTAAAATGTTATACTCTCAAAATTATATATATATATATATATATATATATATATATATATATATATATATATATATATATATATATATGGAGTTACACAGGATGGGGACAGTCTTTAGGGGGATTATCCTCTTTCTCTCTGTGTAATTTGTTGGCAACTCCATCCATGCAGTTATATACATCAATAGTCCATCCCCTTGCTGAGCAAGACTGTGTTGTGTGTACAGGTTATGCAGTCACTCAGCTGTGGACAGCCCTCTGGGACTCATCTTGGTTTTAAGCTGTACACACAAAGCTAGTGGTGGACATTCATTCATTATCAACTTGACATTTAGAATCGCCATGGAAGCACACAGTGGGTGTGCCTACAGGAGTGTTTCTAGAAACTTTTAACTGAAGAGGAAAGACCCATCCAGCATGTGGGTGGCACTATCCCATAGTCTGGAGTCCCAGACTGAAAAAAAGCATGAGCTGAGCACCAGCATTCTCTGCCCTCCGCTTCCTGGCTGGGGACATAACGTGACCTGCTGCCTCATGCTCCTCCTGTCATGCCTTCTCAACTCTGATGGACTGTACCCACAAACTGTGAACCAAAAGAACCCTCCCTTCCTTAAGTTGCTCTTGTTAGAATAAAATGAGCAAGGGGGGCTGGAGAGATGGCTCAGTGATTAAGAGCACTTGCTACTCTTGCAGGGAACTCACCCAAGTTCAGTTCCTAGTACCCACAGAGTGTATGGGTCACAGCTACCTGTAACTCCAGCTCCAATGCCGCCTTCTGATTCCCAAGAGCACCCACACTCATGTGTAAAATCTCTCAGACAGACACACACAACTAATTAGAAATAAAAAATTAAAGAAAAATGAGAAAAGTTACTAATACCTTGTGCTTGCCATATACACATATATAAGATTTGAGAACACAGACACATATACATGTATACACTCACACATATGTGTACATGTGTGTGACACACACACACACACACACACACACACAATGACATATTTTCTCCTGTTTTTTGAGCATTGCATTAGCTAGCTTTTAATGCTGTGGTGAACACATGCAATGACTTACCAGGAGGAAATGTTTATTTTGACTTGCAGATTCAGAGATTTTAGCCCATGGTCACTTGGCCTTGTTGCCTTGAACTCATGGCAGTATAGTTATCATGGCAGGAATGCATGGTGGAGGAGGCTATCACTTCATGACAGGCCACAAAGAGAGAAAGGAAGGGCTGGGGCCCCAACATCCCCTTCAAGGGCATACCCCATATGTCGGGAAGATGTTGGGAGGTAAAGTGCTTGCTGGGCAAATAAGAGGACATGAGTTCAAATCCTCGGGGCCCACATAAAGTCGGGCACAGTAGCATATGTCTGTAACCCTAGTAACCAACCACAGCAAGATGGAAGGTGGAGATAGGAGAATTCTAGAAGCTTGCAGTCTGGCTAGCCTGATGTTCACAGGATCGAACAATAAAGTGACTCTGTCTCAAACTAGGTAGGAGGCAAGAGCTGACCCCTGAGGCCATGCTCTGATCTCTACATGCATGCTATGGTACACACACATCCCCAGCCCCAACACACACACACACATAAAGCGAAGGCACACTCCAAGTGCTCTAGCTTCTTCTGACTAGGCTGGACCTCCTAAACGTTCTCCTACTTCCCAGCACCACCACAGAGTAGTAATGAAGCCTTCAAAACATGGGCCACCAGGGAGTATTCAGGTTCTAGACTGTAACCTGGGTGTGGTGATAGAGGCTTGTAAAGAACTCAGAGAGAGGAGAAATAATTCAAGGCTGGCCTAGGCTACTACTCCCACCCCCACAAAGATCCAAACAACAGAAACCTCCACCCCGACCCCTTGCTGGGCCCTACTGAGGCAGGATGCCAGACAAACTCACATTCCCACCTGCACTTTCACTCAGTTCTCACAGATGCAGGGCTCATGGTTTTGTCAGAAGGGAGCAATGTGGGGATAAAAGCATTTCCCAGGGGACAGCAATCCTGCCTCCTTCCCTCCTCCTCCTCCTCTTCCTTCTCCACCTCCCTTCCTCTCTCTCTCCCCCAACTATATATTTAATTTTATTTATATTTCTCTTCAATATAAATCAATCCCATAATGTAAGAAATGTCTACAAATGCAAACATGACCAGGCCAACACAATGAGCCTTAGGAGCAGCAGGAATGGCTCCTTCACACCCACAGCAGCTTGAGACCCCTCACTACTGCTCATTTGCATGTTGGCCTTACAGATGGCAAGAGCTGGTTCTGCTCAGCATCAGTTAGGGTACTGGAACATCTCAGCTTGTGCGCATAGAGCCAAAGACATCCTAGATGTCCATCTCAAGGAAGCATCTTCTGTACTGAGTTAGCTGTAAAATACTTTCTAGGATACAGCTCGTGTTAGGCTTGGGATTAGCCATGTAAAACAACCCCTATCTTGTAATGTTCATAAATACTGGCCTCTGCCAACAGTTCCATGACCCGCACATGGTGACTGAGGTCTTGGGGCTTAGGTTCACATTCTAGCTCAGTAACGTCTCGGAGAGTGCCAAGAGCTACGTGGGAAGAGAAGTGAGATGAAGTGAACATCTGGATGCAGAGACAGTGACTGGTGGTGAACATCTGTAATCTTACCACTTGGGAGGTAGAGTCAGGAGAATCAGAAGCTCAAGGCCATCTTCGGCAGCATGGGAAGTTCAAGACTAGCCTGGGCTACAAGAGAACATGACAATAAAGAAAAGGAAAAGAAAAAAGAGAAGAGAAGAGACAGGAAGAGGAGAGGAGAGGAGAGGAGAGAAGAGTAGAATTGACCTAGGACCTGGTAACTTTCAGGAGGAAAAGACCTAAACCAAGTGTCTTAAGTCAGTTTTCTGTTGTTATACCCAAATGTCACAAGCATGGTAATTTTATAAAAAATAAAAGTTTGGATTTGGTGGGCAAAGGTGTTTACCACCAAGTCTAATGACTTGAGTTTGATCCTCACATTGTAGAAGGAGAGAACCAACTGTACAAATTGTCTTCTGGCCTTCTCTCTCTCTCTCTCTCTCTCTCTCTCTCTCTCAAATGAACAAATAAGTGTAGCTTTTAATTTTTAGAAAGAATAAAGGTTTATTTGACTCATAGTTTAGGCGGTGGGAAATTCAAGCACATGGCCCCAGGTGGCTGGCAAGGGACTGTTTGCTGGCTGAGACTCAGATGGTGCAGAAATCATGGTGACATAGGGAGAGGCACACATGAGTCCTGCTTTCTCCTCTTTATAAATTTGATAGTCATTTTGGTAGTTCCGAAGACTGAACCCAGGACTCCTGCATGCTAACAAGTACTCAAACAGTCAACTGCATCCAAGGCCCTGTCTCCACCTTTGCACATCCATCTGCATCTGACCATGAGGCTGCACCCTGAAGACCTGACAACCAAACCCTGAGCACCTACCTCCTGCAGTCCCTCCTCCAAGAATCAAACGTCAGACCACATGTCCTTCCTCAGTGTCTCACAGAGGGGATTAAAGTCCACTTTTACAATGACTATGATGACAGGCCTATCACTCACCATCTTATATCTGAGCAAGGCTCAGAGAGGTTCAGCTATTTCTCCAAAGCCGCAAAGCTGACCTGACAGAGCCAGTCAGAAGCACAGAGGACCATCTCATCCAGATGCCCACAACATTTCCCTAAGGAGCCACAGCAGCCACTGAGCACGTGTGACCCAAATTCTGCACCTCTCCAATCTTCACATTACCCATACAGGAAGCTTGCTAAGGATGGCCTCTTAGCCTGAGAAACACTGGGAAAGTCTACTGTCCTGATCTTGGGTGGTGGGGTCCCTTCTTCCTACCTCCCTGGCTCCCTCAGCCCCAGCCTGGCCAGATGCCTACCCTAAGATGGCAAAGGATGCCTTAGGAAAGGCAGTCACAGTTAGTTAGAGAGACCACAAAACACAACATGTAGGGGTCTGGCAAAGAATGGCATAGCTACAGCTTGTCAGAAGTCTGGGCCTTGCAGACATCTTCCCCAAGTGACCCAAAGAACAAGCCCACCAGTCAGCTTTCTATTGCTGTGGTAAATGCCATGGCCCACAGTAGCTTGGGGAAGAAAAGGTTTATTCCAGCTTACAGTTCTCAGGTCACAGTCCATCACTGACTGAAGATAGGGCAGGAGCTCACGGCGGGAACCAGCAGACAGGAACTAAACAGAAGCAGTGGAGGAGTGCTGCTTACTGGCTTGCTTCTCACGGCCTGATTTGATTGCATTTTTATATAACCCAGAACCACCTGCCTAGGGGTGGCACCAGCCACAGCAGGCTGGACCCTCCTACATCAATCATTAATCAAGAAAAGGCTCCACAGGCTTGCCCACAAGCCATAAAATGGAGACTTTTTCTCAGCTGAGGTTCCTTCTTCCCAGATGGCCCTTGCTTGTATCACATTGACAAAAACCCACCAGCACAGCATCTTTCTAAGGTAATAGGGAGGGACTTGGGCAAACAGAACAGCCTTCCCGGGCTAGGAACCCTTGATTCTGTCCAGCCATAATGCTCAGCTTGCCTCTAAGGAGAAGGACATTGTCACCTTTGCTGAAATGTATTCAACAGTTGCTGCCAAGGCAGCTTGGTAAAGCACCCATCCTGTCACAACCAAGAGACCCTAGAGCCACAGAGAAACCTCTAAGGAGCTCTGCCTTACTGGCCACACCCCTGAACAGCACAGAGCTCACTGACTCATTCACTCTGTGGGGGCTGCTGGCTATAGGTTCCAGATTTGCCAGACTGTTTGCACAACCAACAGTGATTTCATTCATAAAACATCTGTCCTCCCCAAGGTGGATCCTGCTTCATGTCTGTTCATCCTCATGAGCGATATTAGCATGGTCCAGCATCATACAATGACTGCTCATCAGGTAATCTTGGAGTCAAACTCTAGCTTTCCAGTTAAAAACAAGTTCTTTCAGGTCTTTATAGTATCTGGAATATAGTAGATGCTCACCAAATGCTGTTGCCTCTTTAGGTGCTCAGTAAGTGTTGGTTCTCAGTGTCAAAGTTATTGAACAGCTACTGCATGTTGGATTCTGCCAACAGGATCTGAGAGTATGGTTTCTCCTCCCTTTACTGGCCATTCTCATTTAATAGACATTTGAAGAACTTTTGTGATGTGGTGTGTGTGTGCGTGTGCGTGTGCGTGTGCGTGTGCGTGTGTGTGTGTGTGGTGCATACACTGCTTGCAGAGGCCAGTCGAGGACATTGGACCTTCTCGAACTGGAGTTATAAGCAGTTGGGTGGGCGCTGGTAACCTAACTTGCTCCTCTGCAGGAGCAGCCAGTGTTCCTAACCACTGATCCATCTCTCTAGCGCCCTCAGTATCCATTTGAAGTGGTGCCTTTTCCATGCAGAGCAGTCAGGAGCCATCATTTCCTTGGGGTCCACTCTCTTCCTGACTCTCATCAAGGGTGTTTCAAGTAGATTCTGAGCTGATATTCACAGCGACTCCTTGAAGTCAGCAGTATTCTGCCCTCTATATGAGCAGAATGTGGGCCCAAGATGCCCAGGAGTTTTCCTGGGGTCACGCAGCTAGAACTCTGGTTGGACTGTGGAGACAAGCAGGCTAAGAACAGAGTGCCATGAGGAGGCCAAAGGGACTGAAAGACTGCAGTTTGTCACCCATCCCTTGAGAGCCACAGGATTGTGAGCTGTAGAGATGACGAGCATCCCCAGAGACCACAACCAGCCTCTTCCAACCAGCCAACAGTAGGCCAACTCAAACAGTCCCTTGAGATCATGGCACCATGATGTCACCCTGTTTATTCACCGAGTGGGAATCAGGCCCACACAGCAGCTTGATGAACCACTGGCCCCAGACAACAAAATGACAATGCCTTGTGACATACTCTCCATGCCACCAGCGGCTCCTCAGCTGAAGGTCACCTAGAAGTAAATCACAGGGCTGTTTAATCTTTGCTCCCATTCCACAATTTAGAAGCAATTCTATGTGACTTCCTTCCATCACTGGTCATGTCACTACTTAAGGGCAGGGTAACAATAGTGCATTTAGAGACAGCGCACACACTCGGGGTCTCTTTCAAGCCTGGTTATGTGCTAGCTGATTGAGAACACAGTGCAACCCAGTTGATTTCTTTAAATTCTAATTAAAAATTAAATTTCCATATATATGTATATATATTATTGTGTGTGTATATGTATGTGTGAGAGTGTGTATGTATATGTATGTATATGTGTGTATGTATATGTATGTATATGTGTGAGAGTGTGTGTGTGTGTGTGTGTGTGTGTTGAGCAAATTCCCCCTCAGGCCTCGTCCCCTTCCTTTTCCCACTATTCTATTAGTCCCCTTTGCCAGTTCCATTAATTTGCAGCCTGTGACAGAGGACATGGCTTTGCTCATGGCAGCTGGGAGGGAAAGAGAAAAGAGGGGCCAGGGTGCCAGTAACCACCAAGTGGCCCTGCCTTTTCAGAACTTCAGCAGCTCCCAACACTGTAATAGACAGGCCCAAGCTGTCACTACATGTACCTTCATGTGGAACAAAATGCCAGGTGCACCCTGAAGTGATTCATTTATTCTGTGTTCATACATTCTACACTGTATTTTCTTCTAGACTCCACAAGCATGCATGTACATGTGCGTGCATGCACACGCATACACACACACACACACACACACACACACACACACCTTTTAAAACTCCGTACTGTTGCCTCTGGTAGTGGTGACACGTGTCTTTAATCCCAGCGCTCGGGCAGGTGAATCTCTGAGTTTGAGGCCAGGACTGTTACACAGAGCAAGGTCCAGGACAGACAGCAAGGGTGAGACAGAGAAACCCTGTCTCAACCTCCTACCCCCCAAACAAAAGAAAAATCCAGTACTGCTGAGTGCTAGCAAAGAAAACTCAGTCCTATGAGACCAGGACCTCCAGGGCGAGCTCTGACGTGGGGGGACCTGCGGCCTGTTGCAGAGCTGCCCCACTCACCGCTCTCTCCCCTCTGCTGCTCTGGCTGTCCCACTGTCATTTAACATTGTACGTGCTGTGGAATGGAACCAGACTTGTTCTCTTCCCACTGCTTCTCCTGCAGAACTGACAACAGAACATGAGCCTTCTGTGTGGTTCTCTTCAGGGACAATCTCATTATTAAGCGGGCTCAGGACCCACGGGGCTCCCAGCCTTTGTACCCTCTACCATCACACACAAACATACGTGGAGGCAATTGTGTATAAACCACCATCTTACACAGTCGCCATGTGTCAAGCCCTAACCAAGGGGCGGAGCCTATCAGGCCTTTTACATGTGTTAGTCATTCATTAAATTCTAGGCATTAAGAGTCTGTGGTGGACACGTCATGATTTCCTTTTCAATACATAGTCAAATTGAGATTCCAAACGGTTAAGGAGCTTAGAGCTACGGATCTACAAGAGGTAAAGACAGGATTCCAAACCAAGTCACTTCTAGTTTCAAATCCTTAGAATATTCCACATTAAATACACATATGCATGTCACACACACACACATATGCACACACACACATACACACACACGCGCACACACACACGCGCGCACACACACACACATATGCATGTCTCACACACACACATGCACACACGCGTGCACACACACACATATGCATGTCTCACACGCACACACGCACGCACACACACATGCGCATATACATGTCACACACACACACACTCACACACACACACACACTACAGGAGTTGCTGTAGCTCTTCTATAAAATCAGATACATTTAACAATGATGTTATAGCTCCTTCCTTCCTTCTTTTCTTCCAGCCTTCCTTCCCCCTCTTTCCCTCCCACCTACCTACCTAACTTTGAAGGCTAGAGGAGCTCAATGGTAGAAACATGCTTAGAATGTATGGGCACAGAATGAATGAATGAATGAATGAATGAATGAGGGTATTTTTTGGTTTTTCGAGACAGGGTTTCTCAGTGTAGCCCTGCTGTCCTAGAACTCACTCTGTAGACCAGGCTGGCCTCGAACTCAGAAATCCACCTGCCTCTGCCTCCCAAGTGCTGGGATTAAAGGTGTGCGCCACCACTGCCCGGCTATGAATGAATAATTTAAGTGGTGCATCTAGCACCTTGGTTTACTGTGAAAATTTTTATAGGCTCTATGGGATCAATCTTTGATTCCTAACAAGTGTAAAATGCCATCCAATGGGGAACATCATTTAAACATCTTGGCTGTTGGGGCCAGTGAGATGGTTCAGCAAGTACAGGAGCTTGCTGCTAAGTCTGACAACCTGAGTTTGATTCCCAGAATCACATGGTAGAAGAATCCACTTATAGCTGTCCTCTGACTTCCATATGTGGTGCCATGGCACTTGTACATGCATGGGCATGTGTATGAACACACATACATGCACACATGTGTATTATGTATATATATATGTATGTATACATACTAGAGAGGTACAGTGGCTGTAGTCCTGGCTTCTCAAAGGCTGAAGCAGCAGGATTACTGGAGTCCTGGTAGCCACGTGGAGCCATCCGACAGTCACCTACTGCAGCTATACTGTGTTACAGTCCCACCAGCACTGTGCCAGGACTCTGCCTTTTGCTGCAAGAGCCATACTGGTGCATGTGAATTGATTATCCCACCGTGGCTTGGCTTTGCGCCGCCCTCACGAGCATCTTCATGTGCTCGTTGGCCATTGGCACCCCTTCTGTGGTGGGTCCCGAGTGTACCTGAGGATGAAAGGACTAGGACTTTTTGCATCTTGATGTTAGAGGGAAAATGGCGTGTGTGTCTCAAGTTACACACCCATTCAGCCAGCTTCTGAGCACCGTGGCTGCTCCAGCTACCAGCAAACACCGAGAGGAAGAAGAATCAAGTCAGACAAAATGCTACTCTCAGGTTCCTGGCACTTTAATGAGAGTCTGAACCTAACTTGGCTGTTGTCCAGACAGCTTGTCTGTTCCTGGCAGGCATAGAAAGTCAGTGAAACAAGATCCCTGACCTCAGCACACTGAGCTCCAGGAGTAATAGAAACGGCTGAGACAACGGCCTTACATGTCCCAGGCTCACTACACAGCTGAAGATAACCCTGAACTCTTTTTTTTTTTTTTTTTTTTTTTTAAAAAAAGATGGAGTCTCTCTACATAGCCCTGGATCTCCTGGGTCTTGCTACATAGACCAGGCTGGCTTCGAACTCCCATAGATTTGTCTGCCTTTGCCTCTCAAGTGCAGGGATCAAGGTGTGCAACATCGTGCCCCAGCTTAAATTAGGCTTGGATCTGGTCTTAGAGGATACTTGTAATCTTGATAGGAGGAGATGGAGCATGACCTTGAGTTTCTCATTTTCCTGTCTCCATTTTCTATGCACTGGAGTTGTAGGACATACCATGGTATCTGATTCATACAGTGCTGAGGACTGAACCCATGTTGTCAGCTGTGCCACATGGCTAGCCCTAGACTGGAAAACACGACTCTGCAGAGGACACTGGAGGGCGGCTGAATGGGCCTGTGATCTGCTCATAACTCCTGGGAGGCCCCATGCACTAGCTGAGCCTAAGAATGAGTCTGGGCTACATATTGGCTCTCAACCAAGATTTCCCCAGGGCAGTAACCAGGCCCCCCTGCATGTGCTTGTAAGCTCTCAAAAAGCCAGTTAAAGGTCTCTGCTAGCTGAGGAAAACTGTCAAGTTTCTTTGCTTTTAGGATTATGTCAACCCAGGTAGAAACACAGGTTAGGCTAAGTTGATCAGAAGCTCTGATTGGCTGTTGATGACCTAATGGGGATTTCAGGAGAGCCATTGGGCTGGCAGCCACTCCTAACCAGCAGAGCCACAGAGCAGGAAGGCGGTGCATGCAAACTGATAGTGTGCTAGGGGGATAGGGGGAGTATATTTGAGGAGCTTATGGGGCAGCCAACCAGGAGCTTTAAAGCACATGGCATGTTGTAAACAATAAAAGAGAGCCTCGCATTGGAGAAACAATGCTACCCCCAGGTCCTCCTGGGTTCCTTTGTGTTGCTTCAGCCTTTGGCATATGCCAGGTGTCTCTTTCTCCCCAGAGAGCAGGCCTAGCACACCAACAAGAGCTGACAAGTCCCTCCCTCCCTCCTACCACCGCCCAAACCTGCTCCACAATGCCCCGAGGCTGCCATCAGCCCCTACCTTGAACTCATGCCAGCCTGCCTACCCAGTCTTCTTCTCTTCCAGGTGGCCACAAGGTCAGCATGTCAGGCTGCTTCCTCGTGCTAGGGCAGGTACCCCCCCCCAACACACACACACACACACACACACACACACACACACACACACACACACATACACACACACACACTGGATTCTCCAAACAGAAGGGAGGAATAAAAATAACAGGGAATACAAACTGTGGGCACAGTCAGAGAGGAGTGTTTTGTCTAACAGGAAGAGTCGCTGGGGACTGGCTCACCTGGTGAGTCACTGTAAGTTTGTTCCTCCTGGCTGACTACCAAAAGAGAAGAGAGCACAGGCAATAGCCTGTGGCCTCCGGGGAGACGTGTGGGGCATTTTAGAGAGGCCAGGATTTGCAGAAGAGGACAGCAGAGCCAGTGGAGAGTCACCAGGGCTGGGATTCTGTGGGACCTTATTGTCTCCATATGACCCTGGGTCCCCCTCTGCATGACCTCAGCTTCCTCCTCTGCTAATGGGGAATTCTAGGCAGGATACCCCTACCTTTTCCAGCCCAGCTTAGCCCTTCATGAACTGGACAAAGTGTTCTGATGTTGCACCCCAGGTCAAGGACAGGGAACTTGCTATGGGTTTCACATGCATGAAGCTAATCCTGAGAATCCTGCCAAGTGCAGAGGAGAATGTGGCTTCCTGGGACTAAGATCCTCACTCAGTGTCACAAAGTTAAGGCTCTTGACTCAAACCTCTGGCTTTGTAACTCTGAAGTTTCCTAAATATGATTTGCTTAAAAAAAAAAAAATCAACAAATAACAGGACAAATAGAAGGCTGGGAAGGTGAGATGGCTCAGCAGGTTAAGAGTGCCTACCATGCAAGCCGGAGAGCCTGGGTGAATATCCAGCACCCATGTAAAGGGGTAGACATGTCTTTGCATGGGTGTGTAACCCCAGGCCTGCAGGGGACAAAAATGGGAAAACCACTGAGGGTTGCTGGCTGCCAGCCTAGCTCTGGGTTCAGTGAGAGACCTTGGCTTGAAGGAATACAGTGGGTAGCAATAGAGCAAGAGCCCTGTCTTTCTCTGGCCTCCACACTCAGGGCCTCACACACATGTACACATACCACACTGACATGAAAATAAATAAAATACTTAAACAACAAAACCCAAATACAAAAGCAAATCGCTAGTGCTGATTTGATGTTTTCTTTGATGACCCCAAACCACTGGTTGACAGAGAGATACTTGCAAACATGGTCCTGGTCAGCTCCCAGCTTGTTTTCTCAAGAGCCAGTGTGCTTATGGCTATAATTTTTCTCAATTTACAACAGCATACATATTTAATTAAGTAGAAACACAAAACCCACTGATGTGTTCACGGCTAAGTAGACACTTAAAACAGGTTTGGGCACCTTATGCTTTGATGAGATGGGTGCTCTGTGCACATGCAGGGAACTTCCTGGAGAAAACAGGGCCAGGGAGAGCTCTCGTACAACAGCCTTTTTGTCTGAGGAGAATGCTCACCTCAGAACCGGCCTAACAGAGCAGGCTCACCATGCTCCTTCCGACAGCCACAAGGACGGCTGAGCAGCTGTTAACTGAAGGTAAGGCTGGCACAGGACTTGCCAGCTGTACCAAGAGCAGAGATGGGTGTTTTCCATTGAATGGCCACAGCTGCTGTCCCACAGCTAGAATCTGCAGTCCCCAGACAGAAATGTGCCCCGAGCCTGACCTTACCACTCTCCCTTGGAAGTTTTGTCTTTGTCCATTTGGCTGTTTAAGAAAATGCTGTAACAGAATGGCAAGAATGGCTTATAAACAAGAAAAACACATTCCCCCCCCCCCCATTCCAGAAGCCTTGGTGTCTGGTGAGGCTCACCCCCTCACAGTGGCAGAAGTGGGTCAGTCTCCTATAAAGGACTCCTCCCAAAAGCCTCATCAGAGGCCCTCTTTTTATAAAGACTTAATTTTTTATATTTATGTGTCTATGTGGTAGGTGTGAGCGCTGCACCCAGAGAGGTCAAAGGGGTCATCAGATCCCCTGCAGCCAGAGTTACAAGCAACTGTGAACTGATTTGTATGGGTGTTGGGACGAAACTCGGGTTCTCTGGAGGAGCAGCGAATGTTCTTAACAGCCGAGCCAGCGCTCTAGTCCATACCCATCTTTCAATGCTGCCATCTCAAGGGCAAGGATTCCAACATGGGGATTTGGGGGAACAAAAACCTTCAGACATCGTTCAAGCTATGAATGAGACCGTTTCCTCACGGCTGTCACTGAATAATCATTGCTCAGTGATCACTGGCCCCAGGCTTTGAGCTCCCAGCATCCTCTTCATCTCTGTGACTCCATCCTGACTCCATCCTGGTGCTTTCCAATTCCCATGTGAACGACCTGCCCTGCAGCTGTAGTTCTCAGGACAGTCTTATACTTTCATCAAGATGGGGCAAACCTGCCCATTCAATTCCAACAGCTGTATACAAACCCACACTTTTTTGGTCTGTCTATCTGTGTGTATATTCTTGTATGTGTGTGTCATTTTTTTTTTGTCTGTATGTTCATATTCCTGCACATGTATGTGCCTGCATATATGTGTGTGCCTATGTACATGTGTCTGGACACTTGTGTGCCTGTGTACATGTGTGTGTTTGTATGCATGCATGTGGGGGTAAAGGTCTATGTCAGGTGTCTTCCTCAGTTTCTCTTCCTCTTTTTAGTTGAGACATAGGCTCCCATTGAACCTGGAGCTGGCAATTAAACTAGACTAGCTGACCAGAGAGCCTAGGGAATCCCCAGACTACAGGAACATGCTCAGGGCCCGGCTTTTTGTTTTGTTTTGAGATAGGTTCTCACTATGTAGTCCTGGCCGGCCTAGAACTTACTATATAGACGAGGCTAGCCTCAAACTCAGAGATTAATTCATCTGTCTGGGCCTCCCGAGTGCTGGGATTATAGGAGTGTGTTATCATGCCTAGCCACAACTTTGTTGTTGTAACTATGGGTTCTGGGGATCAGGCCTCAGTTCCTGTGCTGTACAAGAGTCCTTTAAGACTGAGCCATTTCCTGTTCTGTAAAAGAGTTCTGAGAGGTTTGTATGTTGAGAGGTTTTGTAGAAAGTCACACTAATATGGTGGAGGTAACTTGTCTCAGGTTTGGTTTACTAATGACTTACTATGATCTAACTGTGAGCAAGATATTATAGGGAATTGCATGATTGGACATCTGATTGAACTGAATCACAGTGGGCATGAAACAGAGACATTCAAAGCACCAATGCTTACCTACTCTCTCCCTCTCCTGTGTGTGTGTGTGTGTGTGTGTGTGTGTGTGTGTGTGTGTGTGTGTGTACGCGCGCACACACTAAGAACAGTATATGCTCTAACCACTGAGCTGTCTTTCCAGCCCTGTCAGTCATATCTTAATAAAGCTGGAAGAAAAGCAAAGGATCACTTGAGTTTTCTTTTGTTTGTATGTTGGGTTTTTTTTTTTTTTTTTCCCCCAGAATCAATGTAGCTCTAAGGTGTTTGAGTTTTCAAAAAGGAGGGGAGGGGCTACTTGGTGGAATCAGGATTAATGAGACTACAGCTTCACAGAAAACTGAGCATAGTAATTAGGATAAATGAAATCCCCAAGGCCACACAGTAAGTGGTGAATGGAAACTTGAACTTAAGCCTGTGAGGTACAGCGAGGGACTGCAGAATGGAGTCATGACAGCTTCCCTCCCTTCCCCGGCTGCTGTACGGAGCAGGATGTGACTTCCATGAGGTGCCAGTCTGGCAGTGGGTAAGTCTCCTACATCCAGCATTCTCTCCATTGCAAGACACAATCTCATAGTTACCTGGCTTTATCAAAGACAACTTCGACACTCTTTAAGATGGATAAAATACTATGGCAGTTACTTGAAACTCAAGCCAACCCAGGAGGTAGATGGTCTCCTCATATTCCAGAGGAAGAAAGGCAACTTTCTGGAGGGTAAAGGCCTCCCAGGGCCATGCCACTCAAGAGCAATAGGCTGGGATTTGAACTGAGTTCTGACTACCCACTGAGGCATGTGGACCCACTGTCATTTTCTGAGGTGGAGAGTGAGCCTTGAAGTGCAGTAGCGTAGGACGGATGTGGCTCTGCTTTGGGAAGGGAAGGACGGCAGTCAGATGCTATTTTGAACTGCAATAGTAGAAATGTGCTCTTCTGTTAATAAGGAGGAAGAGGAAACTGAAAGCAAGACTGCAGGATCCCGTGTACCTATGTAACCATCTGCCAAACAACCACATGTTCCAGCCTCGTGAGACCATCTGCTTCCAGAGTCACCCAACCATGCACCATCCTATGTATACAGGGAAGCCTAAGATGGTTGTCTCTGTACTGAAGATCTGTGAACCTTCTCCATCTCTTTACTCCCTAAGTAATATGTTATAGCCTTTTACCCAGCATACACGTTGGATTAGGCATTGTGAGAAACCTAGAAGATACAAAGCACGTCGGAGGATGCTCATAGGGTCTGTGCGACAGGCGCACCTTCAGGGTTTGGTATCTGAGGCCCTAGAAGCAATCGCTTGTCGATAATGAGATGGATGCACTCGTTTGCAAGGATGGTGTAACTGAAGCACAGTTGAAGTGGCCTGCCTAGCAAGCAGGGTCCCAGGGCAAACCCAGAGGGAGAAGAAGAAAGAGGGGGAAGAGGGAGGGAGAGTCCAGTGACCTAATCTGTTAGCACATGGTACTTATGTATCAAGTGTGTGCAGGCACATACCTCAGTTTATTGTTCGTTTGGTTGGTTTGGTTTGTTTTTTTGGAGACAATTGTCTCTCTACGTAGCCTAGGCTAGCCTTGAACTCAGAGCTGGGATTAAAAGTGTGCACCACTATGCTCTGCCTCAAAACCTGTTTTAAGCTATCATAAAAAGCCATGGGGTTCCTGATGGCATTTTCATATAGATATGTCGCCTATCCCTCCCCTGCGGTGATTATATATATTAAAGAGCGTTTCACACTTGGAAACAAGTTAAGCCTTCACGTTACTGGGAAAAGGCCAGATGCTTTTTTTATCTTGAATAAAAATATCTGCAAAACATATGCTTGTTGTTCTAGTTAAATGAAAGCACTGCCATTACTGCACGTGTGAGCTGTAGCTTCGGTCCCAATAAAAGCATGGTGAACACAAGCTTCCCCCTTCCCCACCTGCTGAACTGGCGTGGCCCTCCTCTCAACAGATTCGGGTTTCATATTTGGAAATAGTTCCAAAATTTGAAACACACAGCTGTTACTCCCACAAAGGAAACTTTAAAACAATCTTTGAATTAGGAAAGATACCTCCCACAGTCAGAGAAACAACTAGAACACGTGTTACAGCTCATTTCTCTGTGTCACGGTTACAGTCCATCATCCAGAAAAGCCCAGGCAGGCATTCACGGCAGGAGCTCAAGCAGAGAGCACACTGGACCCTGGTTCCTGGCTTGCCTCGGTGCTATACTGAGTTATGACATCTAGGAAAGAAGGCTGGTTGGAAAGGGCTCTCTGGATGTTTCTCCTGCATTTCCGAGGTACCAAGGTTTTCCAACCATCAAAGAAAAAGTCCAGAAGGCTTTCTGACTTCAGCACCATTGAGATTTCCTCTCTAGAAAAGGGGAGGCATCCCTGTTCCTTCAGTTGCCAAGACTCTCCACTCTGACGGCTCACAGCTGGGTCCTACCGTGAAAATGGTAACATTTGCAGGAAATCGTCTGCCACGATTAAGCCTTCAGCTCTGGTAATCTGGATAGTGTCATATACAGGCTCCCACCTTGCTCAATTTGGGACCAGTTTCTCAGAGGCTGTCTGTGTTTGTAAGCTTTCAAGATCTATAGCAACATCAATTAATGTGAGACAAAAGGGCCTATTTTGGCTCTGTTTTGGGGGCTTTAGTTCATACTCAATTGGCCCCATTGCTTTTGAGCCTGTGGTGAGGTGGCATGTTCTAAGCCTGTGGTGCAATGTCATGTTATGGTTGAGCAAAGAGAGACGAGAGACCAGGCTCCCCAAACTCTTTTAATTGCTGTTCCCAAAGACCCTTCACTAGACTCCTCCTCCTAAGGCCCCACCCCCACCCCACAGTGCCACAGACTGATAACCAAGTCTTTAACACAGAGACATGTGAGGACACTTAGCTAAAGCACAGTCCTGCTGCAGCCGGCTCTCGTGTGGCTCCTGAGGACTCTAGCAGAGTGCAGGCACGCCTGCTGCCCTCATCTTCTCCAGGTGTTAGTCTTATGAGCCTCCCCAGTAAGTGTCTTCAAATGAATCCCACCCTCAGAGTCTGCTTCCCAGGAATCTACCAGTGCCCAGGGCCTCAGCACACGACTATGGTCTGCCACCCTCCAGGGAAGCAGCTGCAAGAGCAGATGGGGACTTGTTAGTCCCACTGAGGATGCTCAGGTCTGTGGGTCTCTTGCCAGATGACTGCCACACATCTGCAGCAAGGGAGGACCATGAGCAATCATGACAGATTGCCTCTTAAACCTCGAAGCTTCAGAAATCCTACCATTTCTATAAAGACAGGTGGGAATTTTTCATTCAGCACTGAAATGATTGGAGGTTAGATGTCACACGCTGTCACACACAGGCTGCCATTTCTGTCCTGTCCCTCCACCCACTACACGAGGTCCATAGACATGCAGTTCTCAACAATCACTTCCTGACACCCCTTTCGTTCCCCCGCACACTGTCTGCTCTGGGGATGGCCAATGGTTCCTATCTTCTGGCAGAGTGCTGGGCACGGTGGGTGGGCACCAGGCATTTTGCACATGTGCCCAGCTCTTGTCTGTGTCTTAAAATTCCGTTTTGGAGCCAGGTGGGGGTGGCACATGCCTTTAATTCCAGAGCTTGGGAGGCAGAGGTGGGTGGATCTCTGTGAGTTCAAAGCCAGCCTGGGCTACAAGACAGCCAAGGCTATACAGAGAAACCCTGTACCAAAAAGCCAAAAAGGAAAAGAAAAACCTTTAAAAAAATCTTAAAAAAAAAAAAATAAAAAATTCAGGGCTCAGCAGGTAGAGACACTAGCCACAGAGCTGAGATGACTGGAATTTGTTTCCTGGGACACACGTGGAAGAAGAGAATGAGGTGTCCCAAATTGTCCTCTGATCTGGGAGCATGCTTGCACCCATTCAGACACTAAATAAATAAGATGCTATTTTTAAGATTTTAATTATGTACATGTGTATGTCTGAATAGATGTGTGTGTACGTAGACATACATATACACACATTTCAAATTCAGATTTGCTTCATGAAGAGAGGCAGCTCTGGCTTCAGAATCGAAAACAAAATCCTGAACTGAGGAGAAATTCACTGACTGGCCTGCCCAGTGAGCTCTGGGGATCCTGTCTTTGCACTAGCCCTCATGTTTCCTGTGCTCTGCTTTTATGTGGGTTCTGGGATACAAGCTAAGCACCTCATGAAGTGCAGCCAGCACTTCACCCACTGGGCTGCCTCCTCAGCCCCTCCACCTTACTTTTTGAGAGAGCCTATCCCATGAAACTGGAGTTCACCAATTCAGCTAGACTGGCTTGTAAGGCCCGGGGATCATCCTGTCTCTGCCTCCACAGTGCTAAGATCATAGGCACACACTGCTGTGCCCGGCTTTTTTACTCAAGTGCTGACGATCGAACTCATCTTGTATGGGCAAGCACATTACTTGCTTACTGCCCAAGCTATCTCCTCTGCCTCTTATTTTTGGTTGTTGTTAATATTCTATTGTATGACATTCGTTAATTTATTCACTCACTGGATGCAATACATGGGATCATTTTAAATTAACTGTTGTGGGTGAGGGTGCTATGAACAGCTATGGTCGACATTAAGTCATGAGGCCAAGCGTGAGGGCAGGCAGGGAGGAAACTCACCCCTCTCACAAGGATGAAGCCATTGCAAGAGGCAGCAGGCTGTCCAGGGAAAGCACCAGACACAAACACACCCTCACCATGCAGGTTTCTTGTGACCTCTGGGCACCACACTGAGGACTTTGCCTGCTCCCTTCCTGGTGTGCTTGATAAATGTGACCTTGGCTATCCACCTGCTACTTTATTCACCTTTGGCCTAGTGTCGGTTCCTAAATCCTTCCCTCTCCACGCACAGAGCTCCAGAACACCCTCACCCTATGCCTGGGATGCTCTGCTCTCTTCTGGGCAACTTCTTGTCCTTACAGCAAAGGACAGGCATCACAAGCCTTTCCCTCCAAACTAAACCAGTAAGGGATTAAAGTGCTTTAACTAAGAGGGTGAAAGAGAAAGGGCTTGGAACAGGATGGCCCGGTTTTGAATCCTGGCTGCCATGTATTGCCTGTAACACTGTACACAGATCTTACATCTCTGGGCCTCTGTTGCCTCATGCAGAAAAGATAAAAAGTCTTATTACATGAGGCTGTGGTGAGGATTAAGGGAGTAGGTGGAAGGTCCTTAGGACAGTACCTGACATACAGTAATGGCTCAGCCAGTGTTTGCCATTGCTTTGATGAAACTCCACAGCACCCTATAATTACTCCTACAATTAAGCACTTATAGAAAAGCAGAATCCATAATTTACCCACGTGACTACTTTCTGCACTGTAAGATCATTACAGTTGGGACCAATGCTCCAGGCCTCCAGACCCTAGCACACAATTAAATTTTGGGTTTTTTTGGGGGGGCGGGTGGGTGGGAAGACAGGGTCTTACTGTGCAGCTCTAGCTGGCATGTAACACTACATGTAGAACAGGCTAGCCTTGAACTCAAGAGATCTGCCTGCCTGCCTCTGGAGTAATGAGATTAAAGGCCTGTGCCACCACACCTGGTTGAATTTGTTGTTTTTGTTACTTGACTAAATGAAAGCCCAACCCCCATGACTCCTCGGACTGCCTTATGAGGGCAGGATCTTATACCTTTTTCCCCAAGCCAACACTGATTAGTGGCTTTTTTCTTTTTTTAATTAACAGACAATTAACTGAAACTAGATGTGGAGGCCCTGGACTCTAGCAACTTAGCTATGTGCCGAGGGGGAAAACCGAGGGGAGAAGTGGTAGGGGCAGGAAGCAAGAAGAGACATGGGTTTGGTACAGGCTGTCAACAAACAGCTGAGACCTTGGAAGTCACATTCTGTGACTGGCCTGCCTTGCCAGCAAAGGGAGGGCGTTCCACTGGTTTTAAAATCTCTTATTAATTCTGACAAGTCATACATGATCTCCTCGAAGTGGCTCATTCTAGAAGACTTTGTGGGAGGGGTGATGCTGGGGATGGAACCCAAGGCATCTCCACACTACTAAGTGGTACTGGCCCCTCAGCACATAGGTAGGTTGTTTTAGAGTCCAGGGCTTCCACCTCTATGAGTCTGAAATACAATCTATGGGTTCAATAGGGTTTTTTTTTTTTTTCGAGACAGGGTTTCTCTGTGTAGCCCTGGCTGTACTGGAACTCACTCTGTAGACCAGGCTGGCCCAGTAGTTTTAAACATAATAGGGCATCCATAAATGGCCACTGAGTTTCATCCTAGGCAGCCTTTGGAGGGAACTTTCTACAGCCTTGATATCAGAAGGAAATAGCAAATGGAAGGAAACACGCCAACTGTCCTTACATCATGGACACCAGTGGGAAGCAGCTGCAGAAGACTGCATCTGGGCAAACTCGGAGAGAAGGTACCACTCCTTGAAGGTGAGGCCCAAAGGCTCCATGTGGTGGGAGAGTAGGGCTTTTGAGTCAGACAGAACTGAATTCAGGACCATGCTATGAGACTGCTGCCTGCTCCTTTCACCGTCCTGCAAAAGCCCTGCAGGAAATGGATTTCCTTGATGGCCAAGGAAAATAAAATAAAGAGGTCTTATCTTCGTTGTAGGATTAATGAGGCCAGTTATGCATCATATTATCAGCCTCCCATGAGTGCTAGGTCATTTTCACTATTTAAAAATGTAAAAAGTATTGATCTACTCCCTATGCCTCAATGTATAAATACGAACCATGTCCACGCAGTGCCTGGAGAGCCTAAGGTCATCGGATCCCCTGGAGCTGGCATTACAGGTGGCTGTGGGTCATCATATGTGTCTGCTGGGAAACGAACCCAGGTCCTCTGCAAGAGCAGCAAGTGCTCTTAACTGCTGAGCCACCTCTCCAGCCCTTACTTAAAAACTTTAAATGTGTATGTATGTATACATGTGCTATGTATGCACACGTGGGGGGCCAGAGGTCCATGTCAGGCGTCTTCCTCAATGGCTGATTTATCCTTTTCTCTCTTTTAGCATTTATTTTTGATGGTCTGGAGAGATAGCTCAGTGGTTAAGAGTATGCATTATTCTTCCAGGGGACCCAAGTTCAGTTCCCAGCACCCATGTGAGGTGACTCAACAATTCTAGGAGGATCCAACACCTCTGGCCTCCCCAGGAAACCTCACACTATACACACACATTTAAAAAAAAAATACACACACACACACACACACACACACACACACATATATACATATGTGTAGAGTGCCCGCAGAGGCCAGAAGAGGGTGCTGCATCCCCTGGAACTGGAGTCACAGATGGTTGTGAGGCATCATGTGGGTGCTGGGAACCAAACCCAGGCCAGCGCTTCCTAACCAGAGCCGATCCATCCACAGGATCAACACGGAAAGATGCAATCTTTTGGGACATAGACTACTGGCAATGACAGTTGTGACTTCTGAAGCAGTGTTTTAGAGAATTCTACCAGAAATTGGGGCAACAGCTTCTTCGCCAGGCAACTCTTTAGTGGAGGGAATAAAGGATCTGTAACTCTAAGAAGCAGGTACCTCGCAGACGTTAACACCAAGAGTTACACTGTTCGGAGCCCTTCTGCTTGCTCAGCCAAGGTACGTGGCAGCTAAGACCCTAGTTGGAATCACACCATTCCATGGAGCTGGCTCTGAGCCCAGTCTGTCACGTGACTGAGTGGCTCTGAGTGCGGATTACTTAACAGCTGAGCATTAGTTCTGCAGTTGTCATTAGAATCAAACAGCACTTGCCTTACAGGGTTGCTGTGAGGGTTAACATGAGTGCTTTGAAGGCTAAGCACTCATCAGGCCCACTGCTCAGTAGTAGTCTCTGATGGCGTGTTTAGTGGTACAAGGGCAGCTCTTTGGCTGGGAGGGCTCGGGTCCCTGCCCCACTGAAGCACAGGCTGAGGATGGCAGGGGCACAGGTGCAGAATGAAGAAACGCACTCATGATGGCGCTTGTTTTCACCTGCTCTCCTCACTTCTCTACAGTGAGTATGGACATTGGCCACCAGAAGCAGCAGTATCCATCTAGGGTTGTGATTTTAGAGGGTCACCATCGCCAGAGCCGGATAGCATAGTTTTAAGGACTACATGTCTGCTCCTTCTGGCCAGCCTGTGTGCATTTTCCTTGTGGTTGCTTCTTGTTTGAAGCTGCTGACTGCAGCAGTTACTGGACAGATGTCTGCATGAGGATGAAGGTCACAGCAGAGTATGAGTTGAGCCGGAGGGGACTGGGCTAGGTGCTATCCGGCCAGCCTGCTTCATACCCATGTTCTCCACTCTATTCTGCTTTGCTGGGATCAGAGCCTGCAAACTGCTCCCCTGGCTTTCTCAGCAGCCAGCTGTCCATTAGATCTTCCTCACTGCAAATGCAGTGTGGAAGATGTCGTGAGGAAGAGAGGTGCCTGGCCTGACTCCCATTGCAGCAGCAGCAACCGTGGTGGCTGCCAAGTGTCATCTGGTAGTGGAAGGACACTGTCCCCTTTGTCTAACCTGGCATACAGGTCTCAAGCAAACTACTCTGAACAACAGTCATTTGCTTACTTAGCCATAGACCAAGGAGTTGACTGGGTCTAGCTAAGTAGAGAAGCCAGGCTGGAGTACCACAAAGCTTTGCTCACTCATTTACTTGCCAGATCAAACACATTTGGCTCTTTAAATGGTGGTTTGTGTCACCTTGGGACATGGCAGTTTGGTTCTAGGAGTAGGTATTTAGAGAGCTGAGTGGAAACTGTGCTGCCTTTTAGGATCTGGCCTCTGAACTTACATTAACATTCTTGTTTGCTGTATTCTGTTAGAAGTAAGTCACTAAAGCTAGCTCATATTCAAGGAAGAATTAGATTCTGCCCACTGGTGGGAGGAGGGCCAGCATTTATGAACATTTTGAAACCACTATAGGCAGTAACTTTAGCAACACAGCAGCAGGCATGGGCCTGTAGGTTCTAGCCCAGGGGAACCAGCAGCTCCATGTCATCTCTTTCTTTCTCCAAAGTACTCCCTCTTTTGTTTACTAGCCCTTCCAATGTTTGGGAACTAGTATTAAACTCTATTCGATACACCTAAGACATTTTTCCTTTCTTGACAAAACTCTGACAGACACATCTGGTTTTATCTGTGGTTGTATTGTGGAAAAAAAAAAATCACCATTTAAATACACTAACAGACACCTGTAGATCTACTGTGTGCTATGACACATGCTAGGTGTCTTATGGATGCCATCACTTTTAATTCTGACACCAACCTGGACAGACTGATATGACGATGTCAATATTATAGACACAAAAACTGGGTTGTTCCAGATTGAACACCCAGGACACAGCTGTGAAGGGCACATTTTCCTCACACTATGCCTCATTTTCACCCTATATACCTGCTATATACTAGTGAATCCCAACTTAGATAGAAACCTGCTGCTAGGAACGCAGAGGAACAGGCAAGAATCCAGGGCAGGAGGAAAGGAAGGTGCACATGCTCGTGACTTGTAAAAGCTGCAGGTTCTATGAGAAAAGGCAGGGGACAGAAGACCAGGTGAGGAGGGCTGACATCCAAGCTGTCACTCAGCTGTGTCATGACCCTAGGCTACATCTTCCTCTCAGGAGACCTGACTCCACATCTGAAAAATGCACCTGACATTCCAAGCTCTACTGAGTAAGCTGCTTTGCACAGAACTTGCCATGGAAGAGAAAGGCTTTGTTGGATATGGAGTAGAAGATGCAACAAGAGCCCCACTGGAGGACACTGACTAACCCAGGGGGAGGTTCCCTCGGTGTCCTATAAACAGCAGGGGTCCTATCAGATCTGGGGGTAGGAAGGATCTCTGATGACATGAGACAAGAAGAAAGATGGCAGTGACTACAGCCAGCCTTAGAGGAGCCAACACAACAAAGGGCAGAGAGAGGAGAGGAGAGGAGAGCAGGGTGAATCAGTCTGTCCTGTGTTGCTGGGTTCTTGGTGAATACACAGCTCAGTACAGCTGGGCAGACTCTACAAAGGGTCGTCTTGGGCTCTGCACCGGGAAGACAGTCTGCTACACACTTTCATATAAAACAGGCCAAAACAAAACAAAACAAAAACCCAAAACGAAACCAAACCAAACTGAAAAGGCAAAAACAAAACAAAACCCCCACCAAATGAATGGGGAACGGGCGCTAGAAGAGAGCCCAGCTTATGTACCTTGTAGACTTTCCAGGCTACACGTTCAAAAGCACGGTGGCACCTGTCATGCCCAATTCTGTGTGTCCTCAAAGTCAGAACCTCTTGTCGAACACGGATCACAAAATGCACTCACAAGCCTGTACTTAGAGGACTTCTTGGGATGCAAAGTCCTCTTATGTTCTTGGGCTGCACCCGAGTTAGTGTCTGACAGTGAATTAAAAAAAAAAAAAAATCAAGCACAGCCAAGCATCATGGCACACACCTTTTAATCCCAGCTTCAGGAGGCAGGGGCAGGAGGATCTCTGTGAGTTTGAGGCCAGGCAGGGCTACAAAGTGAGACCCTGTCTAATAAAGACCGAAAAACCAACCAGACCCTACCAAGCATGACACAAACCTTGGTCTCTTCAATTTCAGGCAGCCAGCCAGTGACAAGCAACTGTCAAAAGCATGGAGTCATTTATTCATCATCTACACGTAACACAACATCAGTCAATCAGGACACTTTTCTCACCCACCCTTTCCACATTTTGTTCAGTTTCCGTGAACTATAAATCACAGACTTCTTCACACCTGCAAGAGAGAAGAAGCATGGGTAAGCAGTCAGTCCTGGTCAGTGGACATGCAGCTCCAGTCCCAGTCTGACCAGAGGCTTATCTTTGGCTAACTGGGGTGTTCTAGAGGACTTGGGAGCTGAAGGCAATTAGAGGAGGAGAGCGATGTGTAGCAGAGACTCTGAGTTGGGCCCCAGCTGTGCAGTACCATGCAGCTCATGTGACTAGGATTCCTGGGATTGAAAGTCTTTTGAGTTGTGGAGGTTCTGGCAGCCACTGAGCACCCAGGTCTTTTAGAAGGGAGGAGCCTTTTGGTGCTCCCTCTCTACAGCACCTGCCCCTCAGTCACGCTGCTGTGCCCCTCGTATGCTACCCATCTGCCTAGAGCAGATGCTATTCCAACTACGCATGCCAGGTTGCTCCCATGTCGGGTGTTCCCCTCTCGAACAGCATTTACCCCAGTGTTCCGCACTTGTAGCTGATTCTCCTGTCTCTGCCTAAACTGACAGCTCCCCCAGGACAGGGACCTTGTTCTATTCACCTGCACTCCTTTCAACTGGTGCAGTACCTGCTACCCAGCAGCACACAGTAGGTGCTCAGCTGAGTCTTCTGAAGTGGCGGAGTGAAGGCTGGCCCTTATAAGCCTCTGACTTTATCCCAACTACAAGATCCCAGAGAAGAGGCTCTCTGGGGCTTATGGGACACACATACCAAGGGATAAATGCAGTGCTAGTGTTCTCCAGTTGGTGCTTTAAGGTGTGGCCTGAGGACCTGAAGTTGTTTTCTCTTTGAGCTGCATACCACCATGATCTGTGCTCTGGGTTGGAAGTGCATGCTCCTGGATGTGGCTTGGTGAACGTGTTGGCAAGGTGGGAGGATTCATTCCAGGGAGTGATCTTTTAAACTACGTGGCCCTGTTACTTGGAAGCTGCCTCACCTGCTTGGAATCTGAGGCTACTGCAGGTGGTGACAGGGAGAAAGGCAGGGTTCCCAAAATCATTAGCAGATGTGTCTGGATGTGTGCACTCAGCTTGACATGATCTCGTTGAGAAACTCGAGTTTTCACTGCCTCCACCCCTCTTAATTTTCTCCCTGAAGCAATGACTCTGGTCAGACTCACCCACCTGAACACTAAGGCTGGAAGATCATTACATAAGGTGCTGTTTCAAATTCCCAAGGAACCAACCAGAAGACCAAGCAGAAGCCAGGCAGTCACCACACATGCAAAAGACTCAGCGCAGCAAGCCCAGGCTGCTGAGTCATGGCTGGAGGCTGACTCCTCTTCCCATAGTTTAGTGACAAGCTCCTCTGAGACTGTCAGATAAATACTAAACATGGCTGAGCGGCCCTGGGTGCCACCTTCAGCTGCTAAGGGCATTAGAAGCCTCCCTTGACTGAACACACTCCCTCCTTCAGCGGTCAGAAAGACTGCAGCAGGGGACTGCACTACACTGAGAAATGACTGCTTATGCGCACTTCATGCAGAGGGGCTGAAGTTAGATTTCCACGGGCTCCATCCATAGCCACACCACTCTGAACGTGCTCGACCCCATCAGCTTCTCACAAGAGCTGAGGCTTGTGCAGGTCAAAAACAATTAATTTCACCAAAGGTTTAAAATATTTCAGCCAACAATTTCATAAAATTGAAACAAAGTGCTCTCTCTTCAAAGGACAGCAAAGGCTGTGGAGCTCGGGAGGTGGGGGTGGGGACGACAACGACGGGACACAGACAGGTGGGTAGACCCAACTCAGACAAGGCTCTGTGGAGGAGCCAGCGTGGCACCCCAGGGCAGGAGTTGTTTCAATTACCACATCAAACAGGACTGGGGTCCAGGAGCTGCTGGAGCCCTGAGTATGTGCTTAGCATGGAAGGGGGAAGGCAGGAGAAAGAAGGAAAAAAAATCCATCTAAACCACATATTCAGTCCAGAGAGAAAAGCTATCAAGGGGCCAGCACATACTCTAAGGTGGGGCCTGCCACTACTCCACATCCACACCTAGGAGAAGAAAGTCAGTAAGCCTCCAAACCCTTGCAGTGAGCGTCCACTCTACCTGTCTGTCCACAGGGAAAAGCTCATCCGAGGCAGAACTTAATTTGACAGGTTAGCCATAGCTGGATGTGGCAGTGGACATCTACAATCTTAGAACCCAGAGACCAAAGCCAGAGAACTGAGTTCACAGCAGCCTCAGCTACAGAGACCCTATTGGAACAGAGGAAGGAAGGAGGGAGAGAGAGAGGGAAGGAAGGAGGGAGGGAGGATAAACACACCATCAAAGAGATGACGTAAGATGAAAACGATTGGCTCCCCTGTGTTACAGTAAAGAGATGAGAAGCAGTGAGGCATGCTGGGATATTTCTTAGGGACAAGACTAAACGTGTCTTGTTAATTCAGCTGAATCTTTTGAAACTGGGAGAAGGATCTGCCCCCAGAATTCTGATTGACCATAAAGACAGGTGGGGAAAATTAGACTCGTCAGCACCCCCAGCCTACAGCACCTCAGAGGATGGCGCCACTGTCTCTGGATTTGCATCTGCCTCCGAATTTGCATCTGCCTCCTGCCTCCCTCTACTCATGTGTCCCAGGCGCTCCATCCCGGGTTCTCTTGTCTGCGCTGCCCTGGCCTGGGCTCCGGCTGCAGGGCTCCTTCAGCAGGCTAGCTGGCTATAACCCTATCTGCTGGTCTCTCTGGCAATAGCTCTCCCCCTTGTCCTACATCCTTCAGTGGCCTTCCTCTGCCCTCAGGGAAGCTCAGCATTCCTTGAACGCTGAATACAGCTTTGGGGCCATCCCTTGTTTAGCTCTGGCCTATCTTTCAGGCTGGTCACTAACTCCAGTTTCCTACCTACTTGTCCACCTTACACCAGCTCACTCAAACTGCCGCAGCAGGCTGAGCCAGGCAGAGACTCTGTAAAGGGTTGCTGCTTTGACAAAGACAGTTGGCTCTGCTGGCCTTTGTTAGCAAAGACTGGATACCCTCAGTGGCAACTACTTTCCTCAGGGCACCCTGCTGGCGCTAGTTCCGGATGATCTAGGAAACTTGATGAGTCCTGCTGCTCTGCTCACAAACAGGGTGTAAGAGAGATGGAGACCAGCTCCTAAAGAAGAAACTTTCAGAGAAAAGGAATAACATTTCTGATTTCAAACTAGAACATGAGTGTATCTGACAAACTGCAAAGGGAAGTGAAGGAAGACAGAGGGGTCAAGCTGCTCACAAACACCTCACAGAACGTGCTGCCCAGCAAAATCTGCAGGGCTGGTTACAGATGTCACAAGCCACCACATACACAGAGAGGCCAGGAACAAGGCCACAGACCCACAGAACTGCAGGGACTGCAGGGTTGTCATTTTCTACCGTTACCACTGCCTAGAGCCTCCTCCCCACTGTACAGTGTTTCCACTGCCATAGCCTCCTCCCCGCTGTACAGTGTTTCCACTGCCATGGCCTCCTCCCCGCTGTACAGTGTTTCCACTGCCCGTGGCCTCCTTCCAGCTGTACAGTGTTTCCACTGCCCGTGGCCTCCTACCAGCTGTACAGTGTTTCCACTGCCCATGGCCTCCTTCCCGCTATACAGTGTTTCCACTGCCTGTGGCCTCCTTCCCACTGTACAAGGTGGGCCCCTGAGAAGTGAAGCAAGTCATGGCTCAGGGGAAGCAGTGCAGCATTCACCCTGAGGGAACCAGGATGGCAGGTTCTGCCAACACTGCCCTCTGCTGGCAAATGGGAGAAATTAGTGGGAAGATGCCCAGGGCCTATCTCAGGGCGGAGGGTATCAGGAGGTGGTGCAGGGATTCACAATGATTTTTTTTCACTCCTGGTCTTCACTATTCAAATAGGATGTGGCTCAGCTAGAGCACTCGCCTGGCACGTGAGGCCCACGGCTCTGATCAGCACTAAAACCAGGTGTGGTGGTGCAAGCCTGTCATCCCAGCACACGGAAGGTGGGAACGGGAGGACTGAGAGTTTGAGGTCATCCTTGGCTACATAGCAAGTTTGAGGCTGGCCAGGAATATATGATGCCGTGTCTTATATAAAAATATAAAAATGCTGTCAGGATAACAGAATACTGATACAATCCTACTTATCTTTACCGAGTTTCACTACCTCAGCTCAGAAACAATCAGAATCCACTATCTTCTGTTGTTTATTATAAAGCAAATCCCAGGTATATTATTTCATCCATAAATATTTTAGCATGTCCCTCCAAAATAACAAGATTAAAAAAGCAAACCCAAATAACACCATTATCATAACTAAAAGCATCAAAACATTCCTTCTAGCACGGAAGCCCATCTCAACCAGCCACAGGCACAAGACAACAGCCTGACTCACTCCAGCAAACAAAAGCACCCCATGTCAGCCTTGCCAGAGTACACCAGCAGGAACACAGAATACATGACTACCTTAGTCAGAGACACAGAGCTACCCGCTGAGTTATGGAAGATCTTTTCTGCAGTTGACTTAGTGTTTAGTGCTGCTGAAACCTAGCCAGATCCTTCCACAGACTCGAGGGCATTGCTGCGTCTAGGGAACAGATGCTCCAAGGGGCATGCAGGGCTGTGAGACTCTAGAGTGTGGCCATACCGGCTCCAGGGCAGTCTCACACCCAAGGAATTGGTGAAGGGTGAAAAGTCACTCTGTTTGGGAGCTACCTCTGTGGCATCTCCTTAACACGTGTCTGTCTCCCTTTCCAGATCAGGAGGCAGGGTGGCCAATGCCTGAGCAGCCAGCACAGGACAGATGCTCACTGCTAAGCACTGACCTGATGACACCCCGTGCTGGAAGGAGTGGGGAGAAAGGAGGCTTCCCACACCTTACTCTTCAACAGAGCTACTTGGCGGGCAGTTTGTCACTAGCTAAGGGCATATGTGCTGAAAGTGCTGGACATAAAGAATGGAGGAGAGGTGCTAGGGAAGTCACTGGGTGAGAGGGCGCCTGCACAGCCTGGGCGACACCCAGTACCCCAGACACAGACTGGCCACCAGCCAAAGAGCAGAGGTCACACGGGAGACAAAAGGACAGCAACCCCGGGCCTAGGAGCTCTTGCATCTGAACTTCACAGTGGGAAATGAAGGACTACTCTGGTTTCCCCCTGAAAGAGATCAAACAGTTACAGCACAGCGCGCCACCGAGACTCCGGAGCCCCAGGGAGAAGGAAGACTCAATGAGCTTCCAGAACACACACGATGGACTAAGGATCAGAACAGCTTTGAACTTCAACAGTAGTCCTGAAAGTGAGAATAACTGCAGTAATTATTTCAAGATTCTGTCTTCTTCTCTCCCCTCCTCCTTCTCTTTCTCCTCTCTCTCCCTCAGAGACAGGGTCCTGCTATGAAGAAAAGGATGACCTTGAAATTGTAAGCAACGCACCAAGAGAGTGAAGGGCACAGACACGGTCCCCACAGGGCAGATGAAGACACTCTCTGGGCAGGGGAGGAAAAACACATCATGTACCTCATCTTAGTGTTAAACTTTCAATAATGACCTGGCCCAAACTGCAAGCAGGAAAGGAGAACTGAGGCAGGAGGGAGGTGTCAGGCAGGCAGGCCTGGCACGCAGAGAGGAGGTATAACTGTGTCTGAGCACTGCCTTCGATTGCCCACGGGGAGCTGGCAGCCAAAGCAGAGGAGCAGAGGTTTTTTTTGTTTTTGTTTTTGTTTTTGTTTTCAAGACAGGGTTTTTCTGTGTAGCCCTGGCTGTCCTGGAACTCACTCTGTAGACCAGGCTGGCCTTGAACTCAGAAATCCATCTGCCTCTGCCTCCTAGGTGCTGGGATTAAAGGCGTGCACCACTACTGCCCAGCTACGCCCACCATTCAGGAGACCGCAGGGAAAACAGAGACACCTTACTAAGAGGAGGAAGCAAGAGTCTGTGAAGAGGGGAGACGAGGAGGAGCACCCCACTCCACTGTTTTTGCAGTGCTTTGCAGGGGTGACTTCAATACAGAAACAAGAGGGCAAACCCCATACAGGAGTTATTTAGGAATTGAGAGGAGAGGCCAAGCTTCCTGCCAGCACCTTGAGTGGTAACCCCAGCAGGAGTTCAGGTCACACTGCAGTTATGACTGTCTAGGGTACTATAATGTCGGGGTGTATGGTGGTGAAGGGTCAGAACTGCACCAGTACCAGGGAGATGCAGATGCAGAGCTTTGTTTTCAGCCTCCAGCACTGAGGCCATTTTGTCTAACAGGTACACCGCAGGTGCCTGTTTCCAAAGGTCTTACCAGCAGTAAAAAGGCCTTTGGTGCTCTGCCTGAGGCTGGAAGGTCTGACGATCGACGAGACCGCTGCAAAACACAAAAACAAAAAGGATAACGAGAGAAGCTGGACAGATGCTGGTCATCTTAGAGGTCTTAAAACTCTAAACTAAGTATTATTTCCAGCTAGTCATCAGAACTAGTGGGGGATTGCTGGCCCTGTTAGGAAGTGACCATGAAAAGGGCATCAGAACAAAGGGCGGGGTACTGTGGAGGCCAGGTGTGTGAGCACTGGCAAAGGCCAAGGCTGCTGTGCAAATTGGCCACCTTAAAACAAGAGGGGTCGGAGGTGACCCTCAAAGGTCATCTTAGGAATTTAAAGCTGCTCATGACGTCTAGTTTGCAGTTCTAAGATGCAGAAAAATGTAAAGAGATCTAGAAGAAATGCCCATAGTAAAAGTAAATGAGAATATTTATTCTAAGATATAGGGCCCACATCTCCCATCACCTCAGGGCAGCAGCAACCCACCAACAGCCTGCCCTGGCCCTAGGGGAGCGGGTACCTGGACATGCTCAAGAAACTTGGTGCAGGTACCTGAGAGGGAGAGTGGAGCCACCCTCCAAATTCCTTACTGCAAACTGCATTTCCAATCAACAAATATTTTACTGAGGGACAATGGGAGAATGAATCTGTTTGAGAGACAGGGTCATTTCAGTTTCCTAATCGTCTTCCCCTGCTGTCCTTGCTACTTGAGAGAGAGGTGGGTCTCTCAAGTTTTAAGGTTTCGAGCTTTCTGTTGTTTTTAGAATCAGAGCCTCACCTTGCTAATTAACCTAGGTTGACCCTGAACTCACTATGTAACCTAGGCTGGATTTGAACCTGTGGCAAACCTGCCCCAGTCTCCTGAGTGCTGAGATTACAGGTCTGCAGCTCCACTCAGGTTTGGATCTTTTGATAAACATTAAGGAGGTCCTGGGGTGAGTGTACAGAAACTCAGCCTGAGGGCCCTCAGAGAGGGTAGCTGTCTGGACACAGCCAGAGAGAAGCTGGAGATGTCAGCAAAGCCTAAAAAGTACCATCAGTCTCTTTCTTCTCAGACCACCACAAAGGACAGACACGTCTTTCAAATGACATCTAGAAGTTGTGTTCCTGAAACCAGAGGCAGCTGTGCTTCAGCCAGTGGGTGGTTTTCCCACTGCTTGCTTCAAGCAAGTGACACTGAGATTTGGAAAACCCCGAACTGTTCATGCTTTTCTTCTCCCCAGATGAAATCTCTCTCTTGATCTCGTTAGGCAAGAAGGAAGAAATACTGCGTCTGAACGACACAAAGGCTGCTTTCACCCACAACCAGCCCTTGCTCAGCATCAAACTCGTGGACACACCTAGTCGCACCACATCACCACAGTCGGGGTCTTGAGCCACTTGCAGTAAAGTCTCTTCCACATCCCTGTTTCTCCCAGGAGGGTCCATGATGTGATTGATTTGCTGCTGTAAGGTTCTGGGCAGTGTCATTAGCTGAGTGAACTGTCCTTCTGGGCTTTTATCTATCTGGGAAAAAGAGAGAGAGAGAGAGAAAGAGAGAGAGATGACGTCTTTGCAAGTGCTCTGAAGTCTAGACACAGCCGGACACATGGCTTCTATTTAAAAACCACACAAACAAGAGTCTCATATTATGCAGGACTCCGATGCATACATTTGTAATTAAATAAGGTTTTCCTTCCTCTAACATAAGCACCACACCTGCCCCAGGTGGCATGGGAAACTGAGTATTAACTTGGTCAGGATTATAGGTCCCTTCAAAAAGGACAGCCCTGATTCTAGAATATTCTACTTCTACATGAGAAAAGGGAAGAAGTCTCTAAAACATTTTTCAAACATTATTTTACTTTATGCATTGGTGTTTTGAATGAATGCATGTATGTGCACCACGTGTGTGCCTAGAGCCCAGACTTGGGTGTCAGATCCCCTGGAATTAGAGTTACAGACAGTTGTGAGCTGCCACATGGGTGCTGGGGACTGAATCCAGGTCTTCTGCAAGAATAGCTCTTAACCATTGAGCTACCTCTCCAGCTCCAAGAGAAACCACTTTGGTAGGTCAGTTTCTGACTTACAGTTTGCAATGTTCTACCTGTCATAAGCCAGCAGCTAACGGAGGTGGGGCTGCAGTTGACAAGCCCAGATCTAACTTCAAATCTCAGGTTCCCACCCACTCTGGATTCGGTGTGATATGTATGAGACAACTCGATCTGAATTTGTCCTCAGCTCTGGGGGCCTCTTCTATGCAATGCTGCACTACACAAATGACTTAGGGACACACTGATGACAAAGGCCAGTCTTACTCTGAGTCTTCCAGAACACAGAAGGTGAGTGAATTAATAACTGATCAACATAACTTAGCTGTCATCACTGGTTACATATGACTGAGCTACTCAGAAGGTTCCATCTCTTAAGTTGTTCAAGGACAAAGACACAAATAAGACTATGTATTGCCTGGAGACCACTCATTCAAAAGTTAACCCATTGCTGAGATCAGACTAGTTCCCCAATACAGTGCATTTTGCTTCATAGAATTAAAAATATAAAGACATGGAAGCTATGGGTGAGTGCAGCTGCCTGCTCCATGCAGAAGCAACAATGGCCCCTCAGCAGCTTGCTCACAGTATTTTTCAACCAGAATTTAGGTTTTAGCATCAAAGAAAAGAACAGTTTCAGGGCAGGCGAGATGGTTCAGCAGCCTGGCAACCTGAGTTCTACCCCCAGGACCCATGTCAGGTAGGAACCAACTCCACAAAGTCATGTGAGACACACACGCACGCACGCACGCACGCACGCACGTGTCATGTCAGTTCAGGGCCATCCTGGTCTACACAGTTAAGTTCCAGGCCAGCCAGGGCTACATAGTGAGATCCTGTCTCCAAACAATAACAACAAACAGGAACAGCCTCAGGATGAAGGCCTTCGTCTTACTTCTGTTTGGATCGGTTGGTTCAGTGCCCTCTGAGAGCTGCTCTCAGGCACGGACAGCTAGCTACCTGTATCCACTAATCAGGAGATGCAGACCCAGCCTCCTGCCCTGCGCTGGGAGAACTCTGAGGGCGCTCTAGCTCCATAGCACCTTCACGGAGCCAGCTGGGGCTCTTGGAGACAGACATGCCTAACCTGAAGAGTGACACTAGGAATGCTCCAGTGAGCAAACTCCAGAGGCATGTTAGAGCTGACATTGTAGAAGAGTAAGCGGCAGCTCTGAGCTCTCTCTCCCACTGGCCAAAGCAGCAGGAAAAAGGAAAACCACATCTTAGGAGGGGGAAATCAGTGCTCTCTCTGTACTGAGAAGATGTAGGCAGGTGGTGGTCATTCTGTGCACCTTGATTAATCTGCAGTGCTCAGCCACTTGGTCATTTTAAAGGTGCAATTAACATTTTGATCAGGTGAATATAAATACAGCTGATTACCCCATCACAGTAGGGAAGGCTCATGTGCCAGCTGAAATACAAGAGAAAGGTGCAAGATCCCTTAAGGAAGGTAATCTGCTCTTGGCTCAAGGATGTAGTACCACCTCTTTCCTGGGTCTCCAGTCTCTAGCCTGCCCCATCTACTGGAAACCACTCCACAGATCCATGAACTAATGGCTGGCCTCTCTCCTACCCACCTCCATCACCTTAACGGTGCCATTTCTCTAGAGAGCCCCAGCATAGAAAAGTGCTGATGGCCCTAGTCATGTCCCCAGGAAGTCTGGCCAAGATCTAAATAAGTCCTAACGGGTTACAGCACAGGTCTGCAAACCCTAGCAGCAGCCTCAGTGGGGTGTGAAAGGGAACAAAGTATAAGGACCCATGTGCATGACAATGCCAAGGAAGCTCATTAGTAACGGTCAACAAAGATAATTCTTGCCACCAGCCTCTGGCACTGGCCTGTATTCCCAATTTCCTGGAGGGCTGAGGCAGGAAGACTGCCAGGTTCAAGGCTTCTAGGGCACTGGAGTGAGTTCAAAACCATCCTCAGCAACTTAAGAAGACTCTGTCTCAAAATAAGAAGTACAGAGAGGGCTAGATGTAGCTCAGGGTAGGATATTTGTCTAGTATGCGAGAAACAAGTTCAATTACTTCTACTTCAGAAAATGTAAACAACAGCGGCTCTTCCCAATAGTGGGAACGAGGGCCCGTGCCCGGCTCACCTCCAGCTGGCCTTGCTGCATCTTATACACCACCTGGGGGTCCTTCTGTAATATGCTCTCATAGAGCTCTCGGAAATGGGCTACGTTGGGCTTCACGATGTTCAACACTTTTGCTTTTTCCTCGCCAATCACCATGCGGAAGTCACCTAGGTTAATACAACCAGAGAAGTCAGTCTTCCTTGAAGAATTCCCGCCCAGCCCATGAACAGTGGTGGCTCGCTGGTGCAGCTCGGCAGGATCCCTCAGCACACCTCTTTTCTGCTTGAAAACGGCCATTGTGGTATATGAGGAATTCAAGAGTTGGGAAAAGAGCCTTCAAAGTCACAAAGCCCTGTGTGTTAGCTGTAGTCTAGTGATCACACTCACATAAGGTCACTGGCCTGCCATGAGAGGGTTTTTTTTTCCCCAATATGGAAACCTCTGCACTGACAAACATTATGAAAACCCTGCCTGTGGCCAGCTGTTGATTACTTTAGGTTCCTGGCAATCTGTGGTGGTTCGCAACCAGCCATCTGCAACTCCTCCTCCGACACCTTCTGGCCTCTGAGGGCATCGCATGCACATGCACACGATATGAAGACACAGGCAAAACACGTATTCACATAAAATGGACCTTTAAAAAAATTCAAGTGGAGAGATATGAAGGATGTAACTCTTGCTACAGGATGAACTGGATAAAAGATAATTTCTCTTCAGAGCAACTTCTATTTTGTGTACCTTTGGCTTTTTGATCAAGGGCCTCATATAAGCTTACATTGGCCTAGAACTTGCTATGTAGCCCAAGCTGTTCAACTCCTGGTCCTCCTGCTCTCCTGGGTTCTAAGCACACACCACTAAACCCATTGCAGCAACTTCTGCAGCAGATGACAGGTGACTCCTCTGCCCTGAGAATGATGAGTCAATCCTACAGGGAAGACTGGTAAAATGGAGTGCTGGAAGGGGCTGGTGGTGGTGGGGAGGGTATGTGCCACGGGGGTGGAGCACTTCCCTGCTGGCACAGGCCCTGGGGTTACATCCTGGTGCTGCCAGGAAAGAACAGGTAGAACTCCCAGGTGAAGTGCCATGAGAGTGATGTGCTGAAACCTACAAGGAGCTAGGGTGAGCGTAGACAGACACTACAGCTGCTGAGGAGGCCCCTGGGCGTAGGATGGTGAGAGAACCTGTCACTCAACCGAGGTCACTTCTGAGGGTAAGGAGAGTACCATTGGCAATTATATCAGAAGCTATGTTACCTTTGCCAATTCTTTTCTCTGGGGGTAAAAGGATTCTAAGAAGCTGTGACCTATTGGAATTTCCTTGAGCAAACTGGTGGCTTGTTGGGGGGAAAACTAACATTATGAAGCTGTCTGCAATAGAATGTGTGTGGCGTGACTCCTCCCAGGCTCCTACTGGGGTGTAGGCTCTCATGTGAAGAAAGAGGGTGAAAACTATCCCATCTGTAGTGCATCATCTCAGGAAGAGACTATCAATCCCCATGGAGTGTAGAACAAAAGAAACAAAGACACAAAGACTGGGTCACCTGCCAGAGTGCAAGTTAGCATGCCACATGCAACATAAAAAAGAAAGGAAAGAAAATCTGCTCATTAGGCCGAGGGAGCAGCTCAGCATCGAGCAAGTGTAAGGCCAGCTTGTGTCATTTCTTCCCTCTCTGTAGGTTCCATAAATTCCGTGCCCCACCCCGAGGCAGTAACTTTTTTTTTTTTAATCCCCCACCGAGGCAGTAACTTTTTAACAGAAGGGCTGTACTTGACCAAACTATAGAAGCAAGCTAACCCAAACCCTCCCGCAAAGTGATGGTTGAGATTAAAGACCTCAGAAAACAGGTCTCTGAGAACAAGGACTAGGCTTGTTTGGCTCTGGACCTCTGGCGACTTGTGGGCTGTGAGGAGCAGGCAGGGTACATTGATGGCCACCTGCTGAGCTGAATTCTCCCACTGCAGTTCGACAGCAGCAGCTCAAGGGCCCAAATGACGGGTTACTCATCTCTTCAGGACAGAATGAGTCAATCAGAGGCACAGCATGTCACTTCTTATCTTCAGAAGTCTCTCTGCAACCCAACACAGGCACAGAGAGAAACTATCTCCTGATGGTTTTAACTCTCGGCTATTCTACGGAGAGTGCCACCAGGATAAGACACGGAGGGAAAATTTGTCTTGGAAACCCTATCCATGTAGCTGGCCAGCTCTGTGAATTAGACGTGTTGAGCAGTGAGGGACAGGAGCACTGCACAGCACAGATTCTGTCTTTCAGGAGAGGAAATGCCTCATGGTGATTTGAGTCAAGTTATTTTATCTTCCTGAGGTAGAAAGATCTCAAGTTCTAGGCTAGTCTGGGCTACACAGTGAGGCTATACTACCTCAAAACAAACAAGCACACAATCTCCATATGTACTGGCTAGTTTATGTCAATTTGACACAAGCTAGAATCATCTGAGAGAATCTCGATTGAGAAAATGCCTCCATAAGACCCAGCTGTAGAACATTTTCTTCATTAGTGATTGATAGGGGAGGGCCCAGCCCATTGTAGGTGGTCCACTCCTGGGCTGGCGGGCCTGGTGCTATAAGAAAGCAGGCTGAATGAGGCATGAGGAGCAAGCCAATAAGCAGCACCCCGCCATGGTCTCTGCATCAGCTCCTGCCCAGTTTGAGTTCCTGTCCTGTCATCCTTTAATGATGAACTGTGATATAGAAGTGTAAGCCAAATAAACCCTTTCCTGCTCAACTTGCTTTTGGTCATGGTGTTTCATTACAGCAATGGTAACTCTAAGATACCACCTGAGCCAGCTTCCTTTTCCGTAATATGCCTTAATCACACTAGCCTCACTTGCTCTCAGAGTTAAGCCGGTGAACAGATGAGAGAACATTTGTTAAGTAGTGAGCAGATACTGTTGGTAGGAAGGGACAATGGGTAGACAAAGCCCGTGGTCTAAATTAACCTTTACCTTTTAAAACTAACCAAAATACCCATGTTATTTCAGTACAATGAATATCTGGGTACTAGAAGCCACACGACCCTGGAGACACACAGACCCTATTCTGTGCAGCAACATGCAAAGGTTTCAGTGCAGGTTGGTATGTAGCTCAAACTGGATCTGCTCACATCTACTTTTCTAAGATGTCTCTGAGCTTACAATGCCAGACAACTCACTCACTTAAGGTGACACTCACTGTTTAGTATAAGAGTAATGAAGCCATCCCATCAACCTAAGAGCATCCTATTCTACCCTGTGCCATTAACAGCCACCTCCCCCCCCCCAACCCCGCCTCAGGCAGAGGCAGACAGGCTGTCTCTACAGTTACCTAACTGGCTACCGAGCTCAGGCAGGCTTGAAATTCATCATCCTCCTGCTTCGACCTGTCAATTTCTGGGGTTACATTTGTACATCATCCCTGGCTCTTCATATTTTTCAGGATCAAACCCAGGAGCTTAAGCACGCTAGGCACTACCCACTGAACTGCATTCCCAGCAGCTCTGGCTCATGTGCAGCCACTGTCTGTGGTCTTACACTATGATAGCAAAATGTTTCATCATTCACCATGTCTGTAGCATGGATCTGTCTTTGTGAGACTCATGGTGTTTATGCACTCACGGTCTATTGAGAGGATTTTATCTACCCATTTCAGTTAAGCTAGTCATTATCAGTGATGCTGTGGCATTCTTGGAGAAGTATCAGGTAGATGTGTTTCATTTTTCTTGAGTACACACCTGGGAGTAGGCTCACGGGGTTGCTAACCTGTTTAGTATTCGGAGGAGGTGCATTCTGTGCCATTTTACATTCCTACCAGCAACCAGGAGGGCTCAATTTCTCTACTCATTAGCACTCACTCTTGTCTCCTTTCCATTACACCGTCTGCGGGCTGACAGCAGCGCCTGGCTCTGCTGGCCAGTCCCTCCTGCTGGCTGAGACCTGCTGCCTGCTGGACCTTCACGCTTCTCCCCAAGGACACGCCCATTGCCAGGCTTTGTCAGTTTTCAGTGAGAGCGATTTCTGCTGGGATGCTAAGGGCACCAGTCTCTCCTCAGACATGGCCCATCTCACTTGTCCTTTCACCGCTTGGGGACACAACTTAAGGTACATTCACTCTTTGTGTTGTTGGTTTTTTGAGACAGGGTTTTTCTGTGTAGCCCTGGCTGTCCTGGAACTAGCTCTGTAGACCAGGCTGGCCTTGAACTTCACAGAGATTCCCCTGCCTCTGAGTGCTGGGATTTTTCTTTGTTGCTGTTTCAGCTTCAGTGTAATCTCAGAAACCATTTCCTACCCCCAAGTCTCTCTGAGAGATTTAGTTTTAGCTTGTATGTTAACTCTTATGTCCAGGACCCAGTTTGAATTCATTCTGTAGATGGTATGACTTAGGCCCAATTTCATGCTTCTGCAGGTGGACACAGGTTTATTTTAATAGAAATAACTAAGGCAGCGTTTTCAGGAGGTGGCCCAAGTGCTACTCTAGAAGGCTCTTCCTCCAGCTGGAGAAGAGACACTATTCTGCACTAACAGACATGAGCAAACGAGCGCAGAGAGCACCGAGGGGCTGAGGACAGACATGTTTCCCCTTCACACATGAGGCAAATGCAATGCAGCTGAGCATGGGCGGAATAAAGAACCAGGCTCTAGATGAGGTGTGTTGGATTGGTAATCTCTGTGAGCCTCAGTTCTCCCATCTGTAGAATGGGGCAACAACATAATACCCAAATGAAAAGTCACTGTTCGGTCAGTTATCACGCCTGGAATTACTGGGAGGTTATTCTTATTACACAATAAATGCCTTTTTCTCCTGCCACAGGCACAGGTTTTATGCACACCAGCTGATCCCCCGGCCTTTGTCATTTCAATATGCTGGTATTTTTCTTTTGTAAAGATTTATTTTAATTTTGTGTGTGAGCATGCATAAATGTAGGTGCCTTTGGCATCAAGAAGGGGGTATGGAGCCCCTGGAGTTGGAATTATAGGCAGTTATGTGTTCTGGGAATTGAACTCAGGTCCTTTACAGAAGTAGGAGGAGCTGAGTTGTCTCTCTGACCCTGTAGAGCAGAACTCTATCTCCAGCTTTTTAAGGCAGGGATGCTGAATGGCTGATGAATGCCACACCAGGATCCTTGCTGCAAACTAGTCATCTTAATACTGTGACCCTACATGAGAAAGCTCAAGGTGACCTGTCATTCACTGGCCTCTCTCCGCTGTCACTTCTCAGAACTACTTAAGGGCTTAGTAGTTCTCTCCTCTCCCTCACCTCCCACTTATGGAACCTAGTCAGCAAGGTGGTCCTCTGTGCCACATCCACTGACCCGGCTTACTGCTTTTCCTGCTAATACTGGCTGAGCTCGCCTTTGCCAGTAAGTACTGGTAGAAACCTGTCCAACCAGAGTCCCGTCCCCCCCACCCCCCCGCCCCCAGGAAAAACATTAAACTTCACAGCTTTCAACTTGGAAGACTTTTAAATGGGGCAATTTACATGCCAGAACATTCTGAAAACTTGGGAGATTTGGGTATTTGCCAAAGGGATATAGAAACTGAGCAGTTCAAGGACTTCGGGTTCTCAGAAGCCCAGGAAAGGCAGAAGGAAACACGACTCTTCACCACACAGCCCGAGGCAGACCACAGTGTGGTCTCGCCGTACAGCTGGACCCTCCCCCCTCCCACTAGCCCCAGAAGAAAAACCTGCTGAAGGGCGGGGAAGTACGAAAGTTCACTTAAGAAAATGGGAGGCCAGGAACGGTGATGCCGGCCTATAATCCTCGGAGGCAGAGGCAGGTGGCGTCTAAGTTTACAGGTACCGGCCGCACGCCCAGGGCTCCAGGACAGGGTACGTTCAAGGCCAGCTGAGGTTATAGGAGACACTGTCTCCAGATGTATTTCTAAAAGGTCAGGCCTGGTCAGTATCAGAGTATGTGTTCAGCAGGCAGGAGGCCTGGGCTCCATTCCCAGCGGGGGAGGGGCATGGAGAAGAAGAAGAAAAAAAGAGGAAGAGGAAGAAAACAGGCCATGAATAGGTGAAAACTATTACACAATCTGATAAACCCCAGTCAAGGTTCAACACTGAACGACTACTACTCCTAGAACCCACCCAGCATGATGGTGACATTCATTCTATGGGGAAATGGAGTGACTGCAAAACTGTGGGCCAGTCAGCCAGGCACAGAGGACTTGGGCCCTTTTTCTCTCCAGCACAAAGTTTGGAAGGGAAAATTGCGCTAAGAAGAGGCTCTCTCCCACTTGGCGCTCTCAGGCCAAGTGTGGTGTACAGCCAGACCACTCGGCCTCTGTTTTCTCGTGGGGGCGGGATGCTGCCAGGTAAGGTGAGAGGCAGCCAAGGCGGAGCGGAGCTTTCCTTTCTCTCCGGCTGCAATCACAGCTGTGCTGTGATGGATGAGTTTTAGGAAGAAGACTGGAGAGTATTACATTTCCATGAAACCTTATCTGTACTGGGCTTCAGAGAGAAGTGCACCTCTGCTGTGCAGTCGGGGTTCTTGACTTAAACCCTGGGAAACAGGGTATTTAAGGGAGTCGTTTTCAAGTCCTTTTTTCTTTGTGTGGTTGTGGGGACTGAACCCAGGTACTTGTGTGAGTCAAGCGCTCTGTCACTGGCTATGTGCTCAGCCCTCAAACTAAAAAAATAAACTACATTTTAATTTAGGTGTGTGTGTGTGTGTGTGTGTGTGTGTGTGTGTGTGTGTGTGTGTGTGTGTGAATGAAAGAGAGAGAGAGGCACACACATACACAGGTCAGAGAACAACTCATCAGAATTGGTTCTCTTTTTTGACCATGTGGGTCTCAGATCATGAAGCTCCGAGGCGGACACTCTTACCCACAGAGCCAACAACTTTTCTAAAGCATCATTTTTGTCAATAAGATCTGTGTGTGCATGCAGTGCTGGGATGGCACCGGAGCATGCTGGGGAAGGACTCTACCCTTCCCTGTAAAGGAAAGCTCGCAGAGAGCCTTGCTACGCTGGACCGACCGACCGACCGACCGACCGACGACTGTGATATCCCCCTGCAGCTAAGGTGAGACAGGGCTCTGCCCTCTTGGCTACCCTCTTGACTTACTGGAGCCTGGGGGAGCTTCACCAAGATGGAGGGACACACTGAAATGAAAAGTAAGTGAGCATTTAGACAAACAGCACACAGAGAAATCAATGGTGGAGAAAGAAGAGCCTTTAGTTTAAGTTCGGGAAGCAGTGGAGCTGAGGATCTGCCACCCTGTCACTGGTTCTGTGAAGTGGAGTGTGAGAGTCCTAGGTGGTGGCTAAGCTGACGACAGTGTGAAAAGCAGCAGGTTATACACACAAGCATCACACATGCAGATATCACATGAGGTAGAGAACACTGCTGGCATGAAGAGACTCTTCTTACTCACAGGAAACACAAACTGGGATGTGTGGCCTACCAGGGATATGGTGGTGCAACTCAGTTCTGAACAGCTCAGGGTGGGGAGTGGGGTGGAGCACTACGGTACATGCAGAGAACACCAGTGGGCCGTAGTTCTCAAACTGGGATCCTTGGAGGAACACCAGTCATCCATAAACTGGTTAGAAATACTTGTGCTAGGTCCCAGCCCAGATGTACTAACAGCTGTCTGGGCATGAGGCTGGTACCGTAAACTCTCTGGAAGTCTCCCTGGGGATGGTGGGGCATGCACCGTACAAACCTGAGTAGGAGAGCCCAGCAATCTCTATGAATAGGTCTTCTTCGGAGAAGCTTTCCGGTAGCATGAGGCAGGCGGTGGTCACGGCGCTCTTCAGGTTTCTGTCCAGGGCAGCTCTAAGAACCATATTCTCATTCATCGATACAATCTTCACCTGGAAAAGGCAGATAGTTAGGAAGCAGCATTGCAGAAGCAGGTGTTGCTCAAACACTGGCTGTTCCTTCTGCCTACCGTCAACCACAAGCCCAGAGACATGAAGCCATCAGAACTCTAACAAAAGACTCCAGAGTCTCCTGCTGAATGTCAAAGTTAGAGAAATTGTGACACAAGAAAAAAATCATTTCATCATTTCAAGGGAAACAATTAATATTCTTATTTTAAAAATTATTTTATGTGCATGAATGTTTTGCCTGCATGTGAGCACATGCAACATGTGCATGCTGTACCTGCAGGGGCCAGAAGAGGGTGTCTGATGCCCTGAAACTGGAGCTACAGGTGGCTGTGAGGCCCTGAATGGGTGCTGGGAATAGAACCCAGGTCCTTCAGAAGAACAGGCAGAGCTCTTAACCGCAGAGCCACCTCTCCAGCCCCCAATATTCTTAAGTAAGGAAACTCACCATAGGCTCTAGAAAAGAGCAAATGTCTAGGAGAATTACACTTCAGCATCTTATCGCTTCACTGTTCGTTTATTGACTGTGTGAGCGGAAGGGGGCATTTTACTATTTACAATTTACCTGGGCAGTTCATGCTCTATTTTACTATTGTTAGATACATAGATTTATACGTGACTAAGTAAAGAGAAACACAGTCAGCTATAAAAGAACAATCACGGGGCTGGAGAGATGGTCCGGAGGTTTAGAACACTCACTCTTCTTCCAAAGGCCTGGGACTCAATTCTTAGCACCCACACCAGGTGGGTGGCTCACAGTAGCTACACCTCTAGGTCCAAGGGATCCGGCTCCCTCTTCTGGCCGCCACAGGCTGACATTCACATGTACACAAAAATAAAAATAAGAGGAAATACTGACAAGACTGGGTTTTGAAGCTGTCTGGAGTAAAATTGAGGCACGTATCAACCGTGTAAGCCTGGGAACAGTCACTGAGTTCTCAGGAGTCAAGTCCAGATCCACATCCATCCAAACAGCTCCCACAAAGGTGAGTAGGATCCAAGTCCACAGTGGCCACTGTACTTGCTTAATGAAAGGGCCGTTTGCTTCCGATGCAGCAGGAGGTGCTCCGACTCCAAGTGATGCCACACAGCACCCAGTCTGCTCTGAGACTCATGGTTAACACGCTCTTTCAAGTCCCCTAGGCTGCTTCCTAACTCCGCGACATTAGGTATAATACTTAGTAAAAAATGGCCTTAACAGGAATCCCACACATCTGCTGGCCGACTCGAGCCTCGGGGTTTCTTGAGCAGAGCTGGACCTTCTCTGGTTTTACCTCTTTAGGTCTCCCCACACCCCCCAACATTAATGGCTGGCCTGGAACTTGCTATGTAGACCAGGCTGGCTTCAAACTCAGAGATCCTCCTTCCTCTGCCTCCTGAGGGTTAGATTAGAGGCAGGTGCTACCACGCTCAACTCTTTGATATTAAGAATATGGTCTTGTAGCCCAGGCTAGCCTTGAATTTGTGGTGACACGCCCCCACTGTCCCTTAAGTGCTGAAGTTACAGGAGTGTGCTACCTCCTATAAATAGTGGGACTATTTATAACATACAGGCCTCATACACCCCAGGTGAGGCAAAGCCATTTGATTCAATACACCTCTTCTGCCCTCATGATGAGAACATAATAGCCATAATTAAGCCTTTCAACACTTGGTGAGTTTAGTATCATTGCACTCATGGAGTAAAGTAAACAACAGTGTAGGACAGCCAAAGGCCGAGTGATAAAGACTCAGCAAAGCTGAGGGTGAAGCCTACACTAGGAAGCCAAGTCCGATGCGCCTGGGCTCCTCATGGGTTCAGTCAGGGATGTGCTTCTCATCTTGACAGACAAGAAAACAATCCCCCCTTTCTTATACAGGGCTAAGGATGGATCAAACCCAGGGTCTTCCATAGCCAGGCACCTTAGCCCTTAGCTATACCCCCATGTCCCCACTTTAAGGTTATAAATAACTCCTATTGTCATTCTCCAGCTGTGTGTGTGTGTGTGTGTGTGTGTGTGTGTGTGTGTGTGTGTGTGTGTGTGTGTGTGTTCACATGCCACAGTGCACATGTGGAGATCAGAGAACAATCTGAGGGAGTTTGTTCTTTCCTTTCCACTATATAGGTTCAGGAATCAAACTTCTTCGCTACCCACTGAACCATCTCACCAGCTTTTTTCCCTAGTGCTCTCAAACCCTGCATTCCACATGAAATCCTAGATCCCAGAAGACAACCTGAGAGAGAACAGCCCAGGCCTAGTGAGCTCCCGACTTTTCCCATGATGCCTCTCGACACCCATGTTCCCATTCTTACCCTCATCCACCAGATTCTTAAGAGTGTCACATCTCCTTTGTGTACATTTCTGTGGCTTTTACAGAGAAGCTATTTTGGGATGTGAATAACTCAAACAGCAAAGAAGTGAGTAACCTTGTGCGTCTTTTCCTGGTTAACAAAATACCACTTGTTCTCCAAGAAGGCTGCTCTGCTCGTGCTGTCGGAGAACAGTCTGCTTGCATTTGAGGTTAAGCGAGGGAAAAGAAAAGCATCCTTACTCAAGGGGAAAATGTATGGATCTGGTTCTTCAGCGAAAGGTGAACTGGGACCTTGTCTCCGCAGCACTGCTATTTGTTGTTCAGAGTGAAAAGCAGTGAGCGCTTGGGACCCTGCTGAGAGGCCTGGGAAAAGGAGGACAGCCTCACATTTGTGAATAGCTGCTTGTACCTACTGGGAACACTCCGACCTCGACTGCACACACGGCATTAGCACTCCCAACTGCAGGGAGGAAGGGCGGTGCTTGGAGGGTCTTTCAAAGGGGAGATTTGTGGGTACCTTTCAAACCAGGGAAAAAGACTTACAGGAGGGACTCCGGTGTAACGGTGATGCAGAGATGACTTGAAGTACAGAGAGAACTTTCAGTCTCAGAGAACCCAGACATGCACAGCCTGTGACACTCAGCTCCCACCTGAACATCTCCATCTCAACACCAGAGCAGGGACTGCTCTAAGCTGTCACTGCTTCAAGCCATGAGAGCTGGAGCCTGGTCTACCTGCTGAACTGTGGCCTCTTAGGACAACTGATGTGGGCAGTCTTCATTTTTATTCCTTCAGCAAGCACAGAGGAAACTTGGCTGCTTTCTGAGTCATTAAATGATTTGCTCAATCTTTGCATTTCAAAGGTGAGATGCCCCAAAGCTGGCTCACAGTACTGCAGAGCCAGAACTAGTAAACCAGATCTCCCAATTCCTAGTTCATTAGGATTTTTCTATCCTCAGAATGTAAATCAATAAAGTTACAACATGGCAAAAAGAAAAATCACCTAAGGGTGAACATACTAAAAATACCATTCAATTTTATGCTTTACACAGATGAATCACATGGCATGTGAATTTTTTCTCAATAAAACTGTCATTTTAGTTATCTTATATTTTTTGGGACAGTGCTCACTGTTTAACCCTGGCTGGCTTAAATGCTAGGTAGACCAGGCTGGCCTGGAATTCAGAGCTCCACCTGTCTTTGTACCCTGAGAGCTGGGATTAAAAGCTTGTACTATCATGCCTAGCTCCATTGAACACTTCAAATTCCATGATTCTGGAAAAACATCTGTTGGAATTTAGCTCAGTGTTAGCTTTCTGGGTTCCATGCCCTGCACTATGCATGGGTACGTATGTATATACACATGTACGTGCGTGCATACACAGAGAGAGAGAGAGAGAGAGAGAGAGAGAGAGAGAGAGAGAGAGAGAGAGACTTAGAACTTAAAGCTGTTGAGGAAATAAAAATAGGTATCTTTTCAACCAAGAGGCAAGCTGACAGGAAAGTATAATATAAATTTTTTATGATACAGGGTCTCACTATGTAGCCCTGGCTGTCCTGAAACTCAGAGATCCACCTGCTCCAAACGCCTGAGAACTAGGTTAAAGTCATGCACCACCATGCCCATTAAAAGTGTAATAGAAATTTAATTGACAGTCAACTCTTTCTAGAAATGTCCATCTTTCTAAATCCTTCGTATTCCTTTTGAACACTTGCTAGTGGGTGAGAAATCTCCTTTCAATTTTCAAGCCCCAGATACTCTGGAAGCTTCAGACAACAGATCTGACACCACATCTTTTAAAACATAAAGATGAGGAGTTCCCATATTTCAGAATTCTTTTTTAAGAATTTGCTTGCTCATTTTTCTTGTAGAAGATGCCGCCTTTGCTCAAGTGTCACAAAGTGTTTGCTGCCACCTACAGGTAGAAAGTTTGACTGTGGATCCTAATGGGAAAGGTGGGCCGATTCATTCCCTCAGGAGTGAAAGCCAAGGAGACAGGGAGGAGGAGGGTGCTCACGCGTCCCATCGACAATGATTTACTCAAAATATTTGTTTTTAATGCGTATGAGAAAGTTTTACATCCGTTAGGAGCACACACCAGATGTGCATAATGCCCAGAGAGGCCGGATGTCAGACAGATGTCAGACCCTTGGGACATACAGACACAGACAGCTGTGTGCCCCAGTCTCAGGACACATGCTGAACACAAAGGAGGCTCTAGGTTTATCCCCAGCATAACAAACACCTGAGGGGCCATTGTGTTTACTCTCTGACTCCATAGCATTTTTTGTTTCTAAAGGCTAATTAAAAAAAAAAAAAAAAGAAAAAAAAAAAGCAGCTTACTTTAAAGTGCAGGAGAGATGGCTCAGCAGTTGAGGGCACTGGCTGCTCTTTCAGGACCCACATGGTGTCTCACAACTGCCTGTAGCTCCTGTTCAGGGGAGCAGACACCATCTCTGGCCTCCACGGGCACTCCACACATGTGGGGCACAGACATGCATGTAGGCAAAACACCCATTTACATAAAATAAAAAATAACTCGAAAAAAATTTAAAGCATTCCTGGCAAAAGTATAGTAAACACGCATTTGTACACATACATTTTGGTTCAATTTCCTTTTATGTAAAAATAACAGACAGCCAAGAACACTGAGAGGGAAACAGCATTTTCTGAGTTTCTATGAAATCAAACACTTGGGAATGCCCATCCACAGATGGACTACCCTGAGGAGGGAGACCCAGCCAGCGAGCGGTGTGGGGCATCAAGTTACACAGGAAGCAGACACGTGAAGACTAGGTGTGCTGGGTTCTAAAAGCTGAGTCCTTTTGAGCATAAAACCCTGCTTCTAATTTCCAGGCAGGGCAAGATTACTACCTCCACTGTACAGGTGGATTGACTGAGATTTAGAGACAAAACCCAACTGTGTAAGTTCATATAAAGGTAGCAAGTGGCAGAAGACTGAGATTCGAGGCTTCTCATTTTACACCCATTTTTGCCCCATTAAGCTGCAGAGTTTGAAAAACAGACAGACAAATCCCAAGAAAAAAACCCACCGAAATCAAATCCCAGCAATCGCCCAGTGCCGAGCACCTGCTGCTCACACTCTTGGGGCTGTGCACACACTGTGGGCACACACTGTGGTGCACACCTCTAGTCCAGCTACTCTGGGGAACATGACAGGACCATGTCGCAAGGAAAAGCAAAGCAAGAAACAGGAAGAAAACTTGGGACAGAAAATGGGTATTTTTGGTTTCTAAAGATTTGCTCCCCAAAATCCCTTCATTTGTAGTAATTTCCTCAATGTCGGGTTCTGCTAGTTATAGGACCTTGAAATGATAGGATCATGAAGCATAAAATTATTTCTTGTGAATATCTGAGACGGTTTCAGTGCGCCTGCTGCTCAGACATTTAAACCTGTTCTCCTGGAATAGGGATGACACTCAGCCACAGTGACAATCAGTTTGCATTAGGCCCTGGGTTCCCACCCAGCACACACGGTCTAGCTCAAGTAGAGACTACAGAACACAGAGAAGGCACCCGCGTGTGTTTACCTAAGCACTGCCCCACAGACATGGCCCTGGCCATGTTAATGTGTATGAGTGTTTTACCTGCATATATGTATGTGTACCACTTGTATTCCTGGTGAGGTCAAAAGATGGCTTTGGATTCCCTGGGAACGAAATTACAGATGTCTGTGAGGAACCACGTGGGTGTTGGGAACCGGACTTGAGTCCTCCAGAAGAGCAGCCAGTGCTCTTAGCCACAGAGCCATCTCTCCAGGCGGCTGTTCTGTTATCTGTGACTGGTAAGTTCCCAGACTTTTCTGAGTTACTCAGTCTCCAGCACCTCTTCTCCTTCCTGGAGTTGGGTAGGCGAGCCCTCTCATCACATGGCTGGTTCCTCTGGTAATCAGCCCTATCCTGAAGGAAAGGAGAGGCTCATCCAGAGTCACCAGCTTGGCAGTGTGGCTCAGTGGTGACAGCCTTGGTACCTTTGTTCCATCCAGGAACTCCAAGGGTTTAGGAGCTCTCTGCCAGGAGCCAGGACAAAGCCCACTATGTGTCTTACATGCATATTACACGCATAAAGATGTATATATACATGTTATATATATCATCTCCTCTTAGGGCGCCACATCACAGGGTAATCTCTTTACACTGTGGGATGGCAAACTCCATGGAGGGTAAGAGGACTCTACCTATATTCCCATTTCCTGGAATTCAATATTTATGAGCTCATAAAGATCAAGTGAGGTCAAGTTCAGAGACAAGCGATCATGCTAACTATGGCCCCCGAAGGGCACAGACTCACCGGCTTTTGGAGGCGTCCAGCGATATATAGGTTATTCCAGTTCAGGAGGTCCTCAATCAGAGTGTCAGTGCTAATAACCCCATATTTGATAAGCTGCAAGAGAAGACATGGACATGACAAAAAGCAAACTACCAGGCTGCCGGTCCCACAGGCAGAGGTGAGGGAAGGGCTAGGTGCTTGTCCAGGAGTAGGATGCTGATCTCCTAAGCAACTTAACAAACCCACCCTTCAAAACCCCACATCTTGCTGGGTGTTGGTGGCACACGCCTTTAATCCCAGCACTCAGGAGGCAGAGGCAGGAGGATCTCTGAGTTCAAGGCCAGCCTGGTCTACAGAGTGAATGCCAAGATAGTCAGGACTACACAGAAAAACCCTATTTTGGAAAAACAAAAACAAAACAATCCCCACCAAACAAAGAGAACAAAACAAACAAACAAAAAGAAAATCCACATCTCTATCAAAACTGCCCAGACCAAGACTGACCTGGCTCCCAAGGTACCGGAAGTGAGATGGCCAGTGTTTTAATATATATGATTGTTAAAGACAGTACAGCTCTTAGACACCATCTATTATCAGTCCGCAATGCTATATCCTTCCAGTTTCAGAAGTGATGATTTAGGTAATGTTCCTCATTGAGAAATAAGAAACTGAGTGCCAGGGGCCAGTGAAAGGGCTCAGTAGGTAAAGCTGCTTGCAGCCAATCCTGACGACTTTGAATGTGAGCCTGGAACCCATAAGATGGAAAAGAGAAAACTGAATCCTACCAGTTGTCTTCTGATTAAAACACACACACACACACACACACACACACACACACACACACACACACACACAGAGTAAATCTTAAATAGAAATTGAGGTTCAATGACAGTAAATGATAAGTCATGGTGACACTGCACCAGAAGAGTGTGAGATAGGTCCTGCAGCTGGGCTCAGTAATGCATGCCCCCTAGACCCTGCAGCTGGGCTCAGTAATGCACGCCCCCTAGACCCTGCAGCTGGGCACAGCAATGCACGCCCCCTAGTCCCTGCAGCTGGGCACAGTAATGCACAACCCTAGTCCCTGCAGCTGGGCACAGGAATGCATGCCCCCTAGTCCCTGCAGCTGGGCACAGGAATGCATGCCCCCTAGTTCCTGCAGCTGGGCCACAGTAATGCATGACCCCTAGTCCCTGCAGCTGGACACAGTAATGCGTGCCCACAGGCCTGCTATCCCAGAACCTGGTGGAATACTGGATTACTTCAACCCAGGAGTAGTTTGGGGCCAGCATGGATGACAAAGTGTCTCAAATAACAGATAACCCTAAGGCTTAACAACTATACCCCAGAATTGCATCATGGTCTTCTAATATTCTTTGCATTGCAAAATATTAGAAATTCTTCTTTCATTAAAATTTTCACTGGGGATGAAGAGACAGCTCAGCGGTTAAGAGCACTGACTACTCTTCTAGATGTCCTGAATTCAATCTCTAGAAACCACGTGGTGGCTCACAACCACCTGTATTGGGATTTGATGCCCTCTTCTGGGGTGTCTGAAGACAGCTACAGTGTACTATTATTCATAAAATAAATAAGCAATTCTTAAAAAAAAAAAAAAGTTTTACCAGTCTTTTCCTGACAGTGACTTTCAGTACTGTTGACTCTTCCAAATGGTGACAATTACAAATTAACATCCAAAGATGAAAACCCCCTTATCAGCTAAGCACATGGAATTACAAACAAGGCCATTTCCACAGTAATTTATATAAAACTCCAACGTGGATTTCCCAGCTTACGAATTGTGTTAACAATATCTAAGTAGTCTTCTCAGGCTGTAAATATTTAAAAAGGAGCTAACAAATTTCAATTAGAAAGTCCAGCCACCGTGGCACACAATCACACACAAACATTAGAAAGTACAGCCACTGTGGCACACAATCACACACAAACATTAGAAAGTACAGTCACTGTGGCACACAATCACACACAAACATTAGAAAGTACAGCCACTGTGGCACACAATCACACACAAACATTAGAAAGTACAGCCACTGTGGCACACAATCACAAACATACATTTGGTTCCTTGAGCTTGCAATGGTGTTTGGAAATTACTTATCAAAGACAGGCTTGGCAGATTATTATGAAGAAGGAACCAAACTATAAGTATTACACAACACAAAAGGAAGCATAAGGCTGTGCTGCTTCAGACAAGTGGCAGCTAGGAGGCCCCAGGGACACTGCAGGCCTGGAAACTCAGGGAACTGTGTCACTTGCCACATGACCTTATGAAGTCACTTCCCCCTCTCTGAATTGAGGGTTTTTTTTACTGCACAGCAGGCAGGAACAGCAAACCTAATACAATCCAGGTGTGGAGTGCACACTTTTAATTCCAGCACTCAGGAGGCAAAGGCAGGTGAATCTCTGAGGTTTTTTTTTTTTTTTTTGGTTTTTTGAGGCAGGGTTTCTCTGTATATCCCTGGCTGTCCTGGAACTCACTCTGTAGACCAGGCTGGCCTCGAACTCAGAAATCCGCCTGCCTCTGCCTCCCACGTGCTGGGATTAAAGGCGCGTGCCATTACTGCCCGGCGAATCTCTGAGTTTGAGGCCAGCCTGGTCTATAGTACAAGTTCCTGGATAGCCAAGACTACACAGAGAAACCCTGTCTCAGAAAAACAAAATGACAACAAATTAAAAATAAAGAAGAAAAGTTAAGGAGTGACCTTAAGATAATGGATGTCCCACTGCACAGGCACATAACCATGTCTCTGCTCTTTACAGCCTGGACCTCTGACCAATTGTAGGCTCATTACCTGGGGCTTGTCAAATATGCAGAATCTCAGGTTCCATCCCAGACCAACTGAATCTGGACCTGCATTTTAACACGATCCCCAGGAGACTCATATACCTGTAAAGGTTAGACTGCCCTAAGCAACTGGCATTAGGGTTGGCACAGGCAAACCCACAGGTTATTCCCGACCCCACCTCCCACCTCCCCTCTGAGACACTAGGATGCTTTATTTGGCTTGATCCCTCCCCATGCTGGGGATCAAACCCAGGACCTAGGTGAGTACTCTGCCACTAAGCTATATTGCCTGACATGTTATGTATAACGGGCAGGGTTTCTGACATAAGACAATCTATTCTGGGGGGGATTCAAACATCTTACCTGCCCTCTAACACACAATCCTACCCACCTACTGACACCAAGGACTTCCTTCTATCGTGTGACACCACATGCTCCCAGCCACCTGACACCTTCTTCACTTCCTGGTAGTAACTGTTCATCCTCTTAGATGACATCATTCTCTGTCCTGGTCCTCAGTGGTCCTGCTGCTTCTCCATACTTCCCAGACAGCAGCCCTCAAAATGTGCACCCCTACCTAGGACCCACTAAAGCAGTATGGCCAACAGATTAAAACCTGAGAACTACTTGGCCAAAGGTCAAAAGATTAGATAAAGTCAAATCACGGCCAGCCATGCTCTAGGGTACCAAGTACGGCTAAGGACAGATACAGACTCCAGTACTGTCTATGCCTGGGTTTAAGAAAGGTGGATGGGCGAGGCTGCTTCCTGAGAACGTGGACATTATGTTTCACTGGGATTCTACTGCCAAATTACAACCACCCAGTTAGGCCAAGGCCTGAAGGCTCTTACCTTCCCATCACACATGATCAGGGGGTTGAAGTAGACTCCGGCACCATAATTATTCTGGACAGATGAGATGATCCTGGGCCCTAAGAGTTTGAGGAGGGAGTAGTGGCTCCAGTTCTTCTTCAGGTTCATTGCATGCCAGGCAACAGGGTCGTCTACTGTGAACACTAAGTCTAACATGGGATTCTGGGAAGTGAAGGAACAAAGAGTTTAGCACTGCCACTTAACGAAAACTCTAGAGAACTAACTGAAAGTTCCAAAGTGCTCCAGAATTACATTTCATGGTCAGAAGACCTAGGCCAGTCTGCCATTAGAAACCTGAGCAGTCCCACAGAGCAGTGCTAACTTGCCTTCCATCCAAATAAAGACATCACACATTCACTTACCATGTGTTATGTGTCAGCCCTTGTCTGGTCACTTGACATACAGTGTGTTAGTTTATCTCCAAAATGATCCCACCAGGAAGTACACGATTCCAGTTGTATAGGAAAAGAAATGAAGGGCTGGGGAAACCACTTTGCCCAAGACTGCAGAGCCCAAGGAGACCCAAGGAGAGGTGGCTCAGTGGTTAAGAGCACTGGCTGCTCTTGCAGAGGACCTGGGTTTGATTCCCAGCACCCACATGGTGGCTCGCAAATACTTTCTTCTGACTTCTGTGGGCGCTAGGTATGCATGTGGTCCACATACGTTCACATAGGTAAAATACTCATACACATTAAGTATTTAAAAAATAGTTTTAAAAATATTAAGAAAAGAAAAGCTGATAGGTTTCAGGACAGAGAACTCAAGAGCCCACCACTAAAGATAGACAAATTATGCCCAAGTTGACTCTACATAGGAACGCTTAACATACCAACTACACTCAGAACAAGTTAGATCAAGAGAATCAGGAGGAAGGATTTTTCTTGGATGTAACATTTATGAGTTCTGAAGAATGTAAGAAGGGAACGCAGCACAGAGAAGTAACCCAGGAAGTACGGAAAACAGTTGTCAGGTTAGTGGAAACTGTTCCCTACAGGTCGGTCAGCTAGGAGTGCTCCAGAACCCCCAGTTTGATGCTGGTGTGACAAAACATACTCATGGAGTACTAAATGAGATCAGGGGGATTTTCCACATTAAGGAACTTTCCAGAGAGCTGAATGGAGGGAGGAGAGCTTATGGATGAGGGAATCAAATGGCATTATTAGCTCAGGCACTGATGTCATGAAGAATACACCAGACTTGTTAGCATGACAGAGAGTGAAAAAGAAGAGAAAAGAAGAGTCCTTTCTAGGAGAGAATTGTAGGTCAGTTCCAAGGAGAAGCTCACTGAAAACCCACAAGGTGTCTCTCAGGAGGCTAAGGAATGCTATGGTTTCCCAGGACGGTCTTAAACCATTGGTGATAGTATTTAAGATTTGGAGGTAACATGACCAGGGCACGGTTACGTGTGTGTACAGATGTATGAGCCCATGTTTGCAGGTCAGAGGGCACTGGCTGTTGCTCTCATGTACCACCTAATTCGTTTTTCTGAGACAGGGTCTCTTACTGACCTGGAGCTTGTGAAGTGTGCTGGGAGCCAGGAAGCCCCCCCCCCCCATCCACCTGTTTCTGTCTCCCTAAGGCTGGGATTATAAGTGGTTACCACAATGCCTGGCTAATGGATGACTGTCAAAAAAAATTGTAATTATGATAATGAATATGAAGTAAATGGACAGACAACTCAACAATTTCTTATATGCCCATGCTCCATACTTTCTCATATGCAGCCGAGTTAGAGAAAATGGGTGGGCTCCAGAGGAAAGTCAAGCAACACTAGGAGGTCAACTTCAACTGGAAGGAAGATCTGGCCAGGATCTAGACCCAGGGTGCCCTACTGTAATCTGTACAGTGATCTCTGCAGACCACATTGAGACTTGTACTGCTGTTTCTCAGTCAACTCTGGAGTAACAACGCTCAATCCCAACTAGACTCCTGTTCAATGTGTTGAGTTGAATAAATATGCTACCTGCCTGGGCCCCACACCCAGTCCATCAACTTCCTTAAGCCCACCGATCATTCTGTATTTTCTCTTTCTCTTTAGGTGGAATTTTTTTCTCAAAGTTGGTTTCAAATTAGTCACCTGGGATGTTTTAGGCACCGCTAAATTCCTAGGCCAATGAAATCAATCCCTGCAGAAAAAATCAGTCTTTGGATTTCTAAAAAGCTCTGGAAAACTCCAATGACAAAAGCTGAAAACACTTAAGTAGGACCTGCTACTTTGTTTTTGCCTTCCTACCAGGTCTCTGCAATGCTACCACCTCTTCCTTACCGCTCCCAACTTGAATGAAGGAGATAGACTACTCATCCCTCACTTAACCTATCAGCTCAGGCTGGTGATGGATCAGCATATAGTGGCACTTGCTGCCAAACCAGATAAACTGAGTTCAAACTACCAAGACCCACGTGGTGCAAGGAGAGAAGCAACTCCCTCAAGTCGTCCTGTGACCTTAAAGTGTGCGCAGCTGTGCATGTGCGCTTGCTACTTAACCACTAAGTAAATGTAAACATATAGATTTGCCTGGCGTGGCAGCACGAGCCTTTAATTCCAGTACTGTGAGTTCGAGGCCAGCCTTCAGCCAAACCTGACCAGGAAAATCCAAATTAAGTTCACACCGAGGGACACTTTGTTAGGATGAATATTTTACTAGTTGGCTCTTGGCATGTCCGGGGTTCCGCGGGTTTGGAAGGCATACGGGGACCGGCGAGGGCATACAGGTGCCAGGCACGGGACTGATCGGGGGAAAAGGGGGGCCTCGGACTCACCTCCTGGTGTGCACTGGGTCCTGCCTGGCGATACACCGCGGAGCCGTAGGCGAAGGCCAAACTCAGGTCCTCCGGGAAGTGAGCCAGAATCCTGCGCAGGCCCACGCCCGAGCTGTGCAGCGCCTGCAGCGCCATGGGCGGGCTAGCCCCGCCGATAGGACGGAGGGTGCTGTGCCGACCCTGTGCTAGCAACTCTCGGTCGCGCAGACCGCGCTTCCGCCCGGCCCCGCCCCTCCACGCACGTGCGCTTCAGAGCGGCAACTGGCGACCTGCGGGGAGGCCGGGGCTCTGTGGCGCCCTCTAGCGGGTGGAGGAGCACATTGCACGTTTATCCTGAGAGCCTTGCAAATTCTTTGTAGCATTCAAACTATGAATGGTTATTAAACCATTTAATTAATTAAATTAATTAAATCATCTGTATATTGAAGTATATTTTTTGAGAAGGGTTTCTTTGTGTATCCCTGTCTGTCCGGGAACTCTCTCTGTAGACCAGGCTGGCCTCGAAGCATAACTTTTTTTTTCAGACAGGGTTTCACTGTTCAACAGCCCTGGAATTTGCTATGTAGACCAGGCTGGCCTCGAACTCACAGCCATCCACCTGTCTTTGTCTCCCAAGGGTTAAGATGAAGGCTATTACCTCTAGCACCAAGTTGTAGGAGAATTTGAAGATTTAGGAAAAAAAAAAGTAAAACATGCTGGCCCAGGGGATTGTGATTGCTAGAAATTGGCCATCTTTTCTTCATGTTAAAAGTCCCTTTCGAGTCTGATAATAAAGAAAATGCTCCATATAAGGAAACATATTGTATAAACATTCCCTCGCATCTGCATTCAAGTTTAGGATCAGAGAAGACTCCTTGCCCCTTCAGGGATGGTCTCACCAAGGGCCCTTTCATTTCCTTGCCTTTTCTGGAGAAAATGGGATCCTGAGGTAGAAGATATCACAGAGTTCTTCATACAGTGAGAGAAACTTGCTCAAGATGGCAGGAGCCTTCAGAAGATGGCTAAGTTCCCAGACTCTTTGAGGCTGTGCTTTCTTCTCTAATGTGTACTGCCTCTTAAAGATCAGCACTGCCACCTGCAGTCCCAGCTATTTGTGGGGCTAAGGCAGGAGGATGATGAGTTCTAGGCAAGCCTTGGCAAGTTTGAGGTTGGACTGAGATATTCTGAAAGATCCTGTTCTAAAACAAAACAACAACAAACTGTTGGGACTGGGTGGTGTGTCTCAGTGCTTAGGGCTGGGTGGTGTGTCTCAGTGCTTAGGGCTGGGTGGTGAGACTCAGTGCTAGGGCTGGGTGGTGTGTCTCAGTGCTTAGGGCTGGGTAGTGAGACTCAGTGCTATGGCTGGGTGGTGTGTCTCAGTGCTTAGGGCTGGGTAGTGAGACTCAGTGCTAGGGCTGGGTGGTGTGTCTCAGTGCTTAGGGCTGGGTGGTGAGGCTCAGTGCTTAGGGCTGGGTGGTGTGTCTCAGTGCTTAGGGCTGGGTGGTGAGGCTCAGTGCTTAGGGCTGGGTGGTGAGGCTCAGTGCTTAGGGCTGGGTGGTATGGCTCAGTGCTAGGGAGATTGCCTAGCAGGCACAAAAACCTGGGTTCCATCCCAGTACAGCAAATGACAACACACTATGGCCAGAGCTGTGGCTCAATAATAAGTTTCCAGCACCCACATGGTGGCTCACAACCATCTGTAACTTCAGTTCCAGAAAACCTGATGCCCTCTTCTGAACTCCAAGGGCACCAGGAATGCAGGTGACATGCATACAGACATGCAGGTGATCCCTCATACACATAAAATTTGTTTTTAAATCTTAAAACAAAAACCCACCTCCTACTAAGGGATTGGAGAGAGGGTCCTGCTAGAAAAGTACTTAACCCGGTCAAGCCTAAAGACCTCAGGTTGGATCACCAGAACCATGTAAATCCAGGCATGGTGGCCCAAGTCTGTAATCCCCCAACTCCTATGGAGAGATGGGAGGCAGAAACAGGAGAATAGCTTGAGGGTTAGCTAGCCTGAGGTACACACTGGATGACCTACACTGGAGGTTGTACATCTGACCTTCATGTGTACGCTGTGGTACTTCTGCATGCATGCATGAGTATGCACACAGAGAGAGAGAGAGAGAGGCAGAGAGACAGGGAGAGACAGGGAGGGAGGGAGGAAGGGAGAGAGAGAGAGAGAGAGAGAGAGAGAGAGAGAGAGAGAGAGAGACGGGGAGGGGAGGGATAAATAGTACCATCACCTGCATCTTACAGGTGACATTCAGGAGAGAGCAGCCCTCCAGAATTTACATAAACATGTGGTAAAAGCAGAGTTCAAATTCAGGGCTGGCCACACACCAAGGTCTCTTTCACTCTAGTTCATCTTTGAAGGGTTTTGAGCAGGGACCCAGTGGGGTCAAATAACCAGTGAGGAGAAGAGTCAGGGAAAGTAAAGATTGAGCTCTTGCAAAAAAAAAAAAAAAAGAGGAGGAGGAGGAGGGAGAGGAGGAGGAGGAGGGAGGAGGAGGAAGAGGAGGGAGGAAGAGGAAGAGGAGGGAGGAGGAGGAGGAGGAAGAAGAGGAGGAGGAGGAGGCCTGGCTCAGCAGGTGGATGCAGGACTAGCTCTGATTCATTCAATTGGAAAGATGGTTACTTGGATTCACGCCCTCCACACTTCCCTGAGGTTGGTGCAGAGAATTTTGCGGGGAACGGGTTATAGCTTTCAGGCTATGCAAGAACCCAGGGTCTGTGGCAGACAGACATTTAAGAAACAAGCAAAAAAGTTCAGTCATGCAGCAGGCACCCAGTGCTAAGACTATAATATCCTTTCAGTAAATCATCTGGGAGTTGGGGGACAGAGGGGTAGCAGAGAAAGAAGTGTGGGCCACAAAGCCAGGTCTTGAATGGCCCGGGAGGCATTTGGTGGGAATGAGAAATCAGCTGTGTGAAACCACGAGTGGAATTTCAGGACAGCAACGTGGAGAAGGAATCTCGAGAGCAGAGGAAGAAGGCAGAGAGAAAGCTCTGGGCTTCAGACCTCCTGTGTTGGCCATGGCATTTTGATTCACTTTAGGGAACCCCCTCTCTTGCCCAGACTGCTTGGATGTGAGATGCACTCACCATGGGAGTACACAGAACCCTTCCACATGGAGACTGAACGAGCCTTGTTACCAGCCGCTTCTTATCTTCTTTCTCCCCTTGAGGAGATAACTCAACATCCCTCCCACCCCTTCGCTGGCAAGAGCAATGCATGTTCATAAAAATGTAAACATTACAAGCTATGTATCTCATCCTCTGAGGAAACCACTGGTAATCTTCAGTACATATTCTTCCAGATAGTCTTATGAATATATTAACATTAAAAACATGTTTAAGTGGAAAAGGATATTATTTTCCAATTTGCTTTTTTCACCACCTCCCGTATCAAGGGCATCTTTGTCAGAGTATATAGATGTATTTCATTCCGATTACTAGCAGAGAATTATTCTAAAACGTGGATATTCCATACTGATGGACATAGATTATTTCTCTTCTTCCCTTTTTGCAATCCTGGCCATATGACACAGGGCCTTGCATACACTAGCCAATGCTGTAACACTGAGCCAAACCCTCAGACCCGTTTCTAGTTTCCCCACATGAGACAGTGAGTGTCTTTTTGGCTGTCCCTTGAAAAATGTTTTTACATTTCTGTGTCTTCATGTGAGCACATACAAGCTGTGACATGTCTGTGGAGGTCAGAGGGCAATTTGGAGGAATCCACTCTCTCTTTTCCCCATGTGGATTCCAGGACTCGGACCTAGGTCATAAGGCTCCATGGCAAGTGCTCTTGTCTTCTGGGCCAGCTCTCCAGCCCTCCAGGTAGTTCTTTTTATACATGCCAAGTACTGTACTTGTGGGAACAAGCCTGTCATGGTGGAAAGAAGCCCCACGTGTCTGTCCTGGGTGCTGCAGCTCTGGGTGGGACAGGAGACACTTGGAAAGTGGCCGCCAGCCTTCCTACACAGTCCGACAGGCAGGTGGAGGCTGTGGGAAGCCTTTGCAGGCCCTGCCCTGCCCATGGGTGGGGGAGGGAGCCATTCTCGGGGAACGAATGGCAGCCATCTCCATGGGTTCTCTAGCCGGGGCACTGTAGTCGCTGCAGGGTGTCGCAGATGGGCTAGCCGGAGCACAGCTGGGATTCCCACTGAGACCCGGTTTTGGCAGCTTTGGGTGCCGGGCTAGCAGCTTAGGCTTGGGTGAATGGGCACCATCTAGGAGCGCTAGGAAGCCCTCGGCAAGAGACTAGACGAGGCTCCTTAATCGAGGGTTGGATCCCTCTCTTCCCACTGAAGGTCCAGATAAAGAGACAGTCCATAATTCTAAGATGTTTATTTTGATCGTGTGGAGTGGCGTGGATGGAATTGTACCTCTGCCCCTCTGGGAGAGGCGAGGCAGATATAGTAACTGGGAAGGGGCATGGCTAAGCCTCTAGGTGTCTCAACATGGGGATGACTTCAAGCTATGTGGTCATGTCTCTACCTGAGGAGGGGTGATACGTGACCGTGACTGGAGCTAAAAGTCTCCCAGGAGCCTTGGCATAATGTTTTCTGATCCCTTTCAGATTGTTCCACTGGGTTGCCCAGATTTTATGCCTGTACTCAACCAGGTGCCAGATTGCCTGTCACAGATCACTGCCCCATTCCCCCTTTTTCTTTTTTAAGGGAGAGGTGTCATTTGTAATGAAAATTTTGGGTGGGGTGGCAATATCAAAAGAAAACACTGTACAGGTTGGTGTGGTAGCACAACTAAGCCAGAGGGTAAGGAGGGTTAAGGGTGGGGGGGTTGGGAAGGCAAGGGATCATTGAATCAATTAATTGTTTCATGGATTGTACAGTTTGAGGGTAATAACATTAGTTTAAAACATTTGATTAATCTAGACAGACATCATGGTTTCCTTACTATCATATAGCTTCCCCCAAGTTCAGTAGCCATTTGGCTTTGGCAAGAGAGTTCATCTGTAGCTGGAAAGTCTCATGTCTGTCCTCTGTGGGGCTGAGCACATGTCTTGGGAGTCTTCTGTCTGGAGGAAGGCAGCTTTGTAGTCACAGGCAGGTCCCAGGAGATGGTGTTGTCTCCACTGGCTCTGTGGCAGTAAGCTTCTGCGGGGATAAGCCTGTAGGAAAATCACAGAGGAGCAGAATCCCAGCAGGGGGATGTCTGCATGGGGTGAATAGCAAGTTAAGCCTGTCAAGGTTTGCTTGGGAGCACAGCATGGTCCTGGAAGGCATCTTTTAAGTCTGCTTTGGATAGCTGAGGAAGAAAAGTTTTGGGATTGGCAGTAACTGTCTGTAACAGGAAACTGGTTGTTAATTAAGAATTGAAGAAATGGTGATCCACATAGTTGATTGACTGTGGGAGTAGATTAGGTGACTTTTGAACCTTAAAAGAAATCTTAAACAAGTTGGAAGATGTTTTTTGGACATATATCATGAATGCTAGGGAGAAAAATAAACATTTAAATAAAGAAGCAAGAAAATTTTGAGTTGAGAAGCACAGAGCACTGTTTCAGGTGTTCCTGTTAGGGAGAAACAAAGTGTCTTTTTCCCTTTGCCTTGGCGGGCTTTTGGCGGGCTAGGGGAGGGGCCGCTCTGCACATGGCGGCTGGGTATTCCCTGTTTGTTTTTCTTAGCCTAAATGTAAAAGCAGGAGAAAGGCCAACCTTGAAAGAAAAAAAAAAACTTAAAGGAAGAAACATAGAGGCTTGATAGAACAGCCAGCGCCAGAGGAGAAAGCGAGAAGCTCAGGGTCATAGCCAGGCAGGAGCCACCTCAATGGTGCTGGGGGAAAGAAACTGGTCTCTTACCTTCAGGGATCCCAGGAAACAACAGATTAAGCCTCGGATGGAGGACGCAAGGTGCTCGGAGCCTGAGCTGCTGTGGAAAGCAGATCCATTAACTAAACAGGAGCCCTCACAGTGGAGACTGGGGGAGGGAAACTGGCCAGGAACACTTGGAGAGACAGAGAGAGAGATTAAAGGAAGGCCCATATTTTTGTACTCACGGTCCTTGAGCGATCTGGAATTTTGATGTGGGTGGGTTGCCAGCTGGGGGTACACTTGAAGCTGGGTTTTGCCCCACGCTGGGCGCCAGGTGTGGGCTGGCGTGCTGGGAGCTTTCCTCAGGGATCTCTGGCTCTGCCAAATGTGATGATTCAGGCAAAGGGGAGAGCACCAGCAGGGAAGGAATCTCCTCCACCTTAGTCTCTGAAATTGCTGCCTCGGTTGCTCTAAGATGCTGCACCTGCCGCCCTGCGCTGAGTCGGGCCTGGGCTGAGCCCACGAGAGGCTGACTAGCCGGCAAGGAGTGCGGGAAGCTTCTGGTGGCGTTCAGGAGAGCAGACCTCTTCCCAAGCAGCAGTGTTACAGCTCTTATGATGGAAGCTCTCAGACGACGGAGTAGTTCTCACACCTTTATTCCTTCTGGATGGGGAATCTCTCCTATACAGGTTGGGATGGTCTAATATACTGTTTGGGATGGGTCAGGGGTCTGACAACAGGTACTTCCCATTGGCTTGGTCTAAGAGCTTAAGGGCACCTTATTTGCATGTGGGAGGGCTTGGTGTTGCTCCTACGTGACAAATCTCACATGACAGGCCTCTCTACAGGGGGCTGTGGAGGTTGTCTGTTTGGACAAGAGCCTTCCAGGAGCATTGGCAAAAATGTTTTCTGGTCCCTTGTGAACTGCTCCACTGAGTCGCCCAGAGTTTTCAGCCTGTGCTCAACCGGGTGCCAGATTGCCTGCCACAGACCACTGCCCCATTCTGTACTGATATAAAATTGATTCTCAGGGCTGGCAGGATGACTCAGCAGGTAAAGGTGCTTGCTATGAAAGCCAAACAACCTGAGTTCAAGTCCTGGAAACTGCAGAGGGCTGGAGGGAGAGAACAACTCCACAAAAGTTACTCTCTGACCTTCACACACAGGCTGTAGCGTGTGCACCCCCATATGCATCACACACACACACACATGCACACACACACACATGCACACACACACACGCACACACACACACTCTTGCACACACACGCACACACTAATAAATAATTTCTAAAGGCTTGCTGCCTAGAAGTGGAATTGCTGGGTGTAAGCATCAGCACACTGCTAAATCCCCCTGGAAAAGACACAGGTTCTTACAGCCACCAATAGGACTCAGCCCCTGGTAGAAATAAAAAGCCTTTAATGTGTCACCATTTTTCTCCCTTACAGGCATTTACATCTAATTATCAGTAATTTTCATTTTCACAACATACTCCCTCCTGCTAACACAAAACCGACAGCTGGAAAGTTCCAGCCCACTCCTGTGTGTGTGCCAGTGTTTTTTTTGTTTTGTTTTTGTTTGGTTTTTTTTTTTTTTTTTTTTTTTGCCTCTGCCCAGGAAGATGCAGAAGCTGGACAGCAGAGAACACATTTGCATTCCTCAGCAGAAATTCCCCTGCTCCCTTCAGCTCCTCCGATCTTTTAAATTACCGTGGCTCACTGCGTTAGGAGCTATTAAAAAGCCCTCGTGTTCAATCTATAGTGCCGAGGTTCTGATGGAAAGCTCATGCCAACAAAATAAAAATGTTTGAGAGCCACTTCCAAAGATAAATGCCTCCTGATTTCAGCGAATGCTGGGCCTCGAGCTCTGGCTCATCTAGCAGGTGTCTCTGTAGTCCTTATCAAGGGTGTTGCCAGGCTAGGATTTACAGAGAACATTCCCCCAGGCTGGGTGTCAGAGCTCTGTATAATGCCTGTAGCTTGTAAGCTTTGTCTTTCATCCATGTTTTAAAAGAACAGAAAAAATGATTGGTGAAAAAATTCTGGTTCAATTATTCTTTTTTTTTTTTTTTTCTGTGATGTTGGGATTGGAACCTAAGGGCCTCATGTTCTGGATGCTCCCTGAGATCTGGGGTGTGTGTGTGTGTGTGTGTGTGTGTGTGTGTGTGTGTGTGTGTGTGTGTTTTATAGTTGAACCACTTATTTAGCCATTTGCTGACAAAAGCAGAGAGGGGTCTTGATCTGCCCTTCTTTTTCTTTTTAAATAAAGGTATATACTATTATTTTTAAAGACATGTGTGTGTCTTTGTGCATGTGCATGCGAGTGCCCCTAGAGGCCAGAAGAGGACATTGGATCCCTAAGAACTCAAGTCATAGGCTGTTGTGAGCTGCCTCACATGGGTGCTGGGATCTGAACTTGGGTCCCCTGGAAAAGTAGCATGTGCTCTTAACCATTGAGCTAGTTCTCCAGCCCTTAAATGTGTATACTTAAAAAAAAAAAATTTACTTGATTTATGTGTGGTGTTTTGCCTGCGTGAACAGCTGGAGGGAGTCAGGGAAGGTTTTGACACTTGAAGTCCAGACAGAGATAGACTGTTACCTGGGAGACATTTTGTGTGTTAATACAATCCATGGGCTGCTGCTTATTTATGTGAGGGACTGGGCTTAATCCCTGAGCACTGAGTTGAAAGATAACAAAAAAGATAACCCTTGCTCACTGCCCCCTCCTCTCTCTGGCCTTCCACGGCTTAAAAGCTACACCCATTTCCTCTGTCAACTCCAGCAGGAAGTTCAGCCATCTTGTCCCTCTGTGAGACTCACACCGGATATGTGTGGCTTTTCTGTTAAACATGGAATAAAAATCTGTGCATTCTTTTCACTGGTTGTTGTTGTTGTTGTGTGTTGTTTTTATTTCATGGGCTGAATCATTTAAACTTTGGAAGGAAAAGAGTAAAATTGGAAACTTCTCTACATGTTTGACTCATGACTTGGCAAGTGACTCTGGTCCTCTATTTTCATATGTATGCACGACACATATAAGGTTGTCATGAGGAAAAACTGGTTAACATACAGGGAGTGCCGATGACTCCTGATGTGTAGCAGACCCTGTGGGTGTGGTTCTTGTGACTCTCTACTGTCCAGGATCTTCAAGCAAGAAAGGAGTGGCTACTTTGTGACCCTAAAACTGGCCTCAAGTTTGGGAGAAAATGAGAGGGTGAAGCATCTGGTCCAAAGAGAAAGAAGTAATTGCTACATGCAAAGTCCTTCTGCAGAAATGGAGTTCTGTACCCGATCAGATCTGTAGTCTGTCCCAAGAAGGGTTTACCTGAACTATTACTGACAATTTGGAAAACATTTCAAAGTCAAATGAAATTTGGAAATTCTGGGGTAAACAGAGAAAAATAGGTGACTTTGTCATGTAGTTCTCAGAGTATTACAGTGTCAGTAAGCACCGGGAATCTTCAAGAGAAAAATGAAGCAGGTATCACTTTGCAGTCTCCAAAGACCGGGCTTCTTCCTGTCTCCCTCCCTCTCCCTGCTCTTTCTTATCGCCTGACTTCTTTCCCCTGAAGGCCCCAAGCAGTCTGTGGCTCTGAGAGAAACTAGACAGCTTCCCGACACATTAATTACTGTCCTTCGAGAACAAAATGACATGAGGTAGTTTTAAAGTTCTTAATCAGCTGTATTGTTTCATTCTAGCGTTGGGTAATATTTCATTCTATAAATCAGCGTTGCTGTGTCCATGAGCCAAGTGGGGTAAACTTTACAAACAGAGAAGGATGTGAACAAAGCAGACAGAAGAACTAATGTACACTGGTCATTTCAAAACCAGTTCTGGGTCAGGCAGGGACAGGGAGAGAGAACAATAGGCAGGTAGTTGATGGGGTAACACTAGGTAACTTCAGATCCCATTTCTGTGTGACAAGTAAGGCAGAGGGGATTTTGTTATGACAGTTGGAGCTGCCATGTTTGGGGAGTTATTGGTTATCTTTCTCTTCTGTCTTCTTAGGTCAGTAAACAGCTTTCAATTGGTGATGAGTGTCTTTAGCACAAGTAAGTCCATTTTTAGCTTTGGCCTGTTCAGGAGAACCATCCAAAACAATGCCTCCTGTCCTTTTCATCAGTACTCATGTGTAAAACCCCAATAACTTGTAGACTATGTTTGTGAGCCTTTCAGTTGGCATCTTACTGCTTTGGACATCACTAGGGCCTCCTCATGGACAGAGAAATAGAGAAGACATCCTGCAACCAGTGCCAAGCACCCTGTAGGGTGACAATTTACTCTTTATCATTGATTTCTAGCACAGCATGCCTGAAATCTTTGGAATTTTCTGAGAGATTTAAGCATTTTTTTACTACTCAGAAAGATCCCTTTATGATCACTAACTAAACTATCCAGAATCAGGAAGCTCTGGCTTCAGTGAGAGACTCTGCCTCGAAGAATGACCCGAGGTAGACACCTGATGTCAACTTCAGGCTTCCATAAGTATGTGCATATATGTATACCTACACATACACATATGCACTGTACACTGAAACCAGGCATACATAAAACACACAGACACAGACACACACACAGACACACACACACACACACACACACACACACACACGAAAATAAAACAAAAGAGCCCCCTTTTGGTCACATCTAAGGAGACTCAAGGTAGGGATCTTGGATAGACTCTTTGTGAGACTGGTCACAGGAGAGGCCAGATGATTGAGGTTTGAAACCCTGAGCCCCATCATCTGGGCCAGATATACAAGGTGACATAGAGGCTGGAGAACAAGTACTATTAAAACTCTCACAGAGGGGCTGGAGAGATGACTTAGAGGTTAAGAGCACTGCCTGTTCTTCCAAAGGACCTGTGTTCAATTTCCAGCATCCATACGGCAGCTCACAACTGTAATTCCAGCTCCAGGGGATCCAACACCCTCACACAAATAATACATTTATGCAGGCAAAACACCAATGCACATAAAATTTAAAAATAAATACATTATTTTTAAGAACCCTCTGATAGAGTATATCTGATGAACGTCTGGGCCAATGAACTCATCAAGATGAAAGAGGACATGCCTGCAGGTGCACGGGTGCTCCGGGTCCTCCCCTGCAGGTGCACGGGTGCTCCGGATCCTCCCCTGCAGGTGCACAGACCTTCCTAGTCCTCCCCTCGTGCTCCGTCTCTTTTCCCCTCCACTTCTATTTCCTCCTTGCATGTCAGTCTCGGGCATTTCTGTTGATTTGTGTTCAGGTTGGGGAGGTTTCTTAGCCACATCCACAGTATAGTGCCCCATCAAAGGCACCCTTTTCCCTTTGTTTGTTTGCTGCATTAAATATTTTTTCACAGACTATCTTTTGATTCTCAGAATTTCCACCACTGCACTTATGTGAGCCACATTTGCAGGATTTCTACCACTGACTGCACTTATGTGAGCCACCTCTTGCATGCAGCGGACATTTTCCACTAAAGGCCTTGGCACATGAATGATAAACAGTTTAAGTTTCTTATGTGGCAGTTCCACCATCTGTGCCACATCTGAGATATCTGACTCTGTATCACACACACACACACACACACACAGTGAGTAAGCAAGAGGGGGATGGGAGAGAAGGAGGGAGGGAGGAAGAAAGGGGGGAAGAAGAGAGGGAAGGAGGAAGAAAGAGAGAGAGAGAGAGAGAGAGAGAGAGAGAGAGAGAGAGAGAGAGAGAACGCATGTGCATGCCATGGCCTAGGACTACAGCTCAGAGGTCAACCTCCGGTATCCATGTGTGCCTTCTGCTTTGTTTGAGGCAGGGTCTCTTCTTTATCACTGCATACACCAGGTAGCTGGCAAATGTTTCCAGGGATTCCCCTCTCTCTATACCCCATCTCATCATAGGAGCCTTGGGAATATGGGCACACCCCCATGCCTTAACTTCTTGTGGGTTTGGGGGATTCAGATTGAGGTCTGTGATGTTTTCCTCACAGAGCCATGCCCACTCGCAGCCCATAGACTGTTACTTTTTCTTCCTTTTAGCATGCCTTGTAATATTTTGCTGAAAGTGGTACAAAAGGGTCAGAAAATGGAAGCTGAAGTATGTCTTTTCTTTCTCTTTCCTTCCTTCCTTCCTTCTTTTCTTCCTTCCTTCCTTCCTTCCTTTCTTCCTTCCTTCATTTCTTTTTTTTTTTTCTATATAAGATGAAGTAACACTACATAGCCTTGGCTGCCTGGAACTCTCTATGTAGACCAGAGTGGCCTTGAACTCACAGAGAGCCACCTGCATATGTCTTCCAAGGGCCAAGTATGTAGTTCTCTAGCGAGTGGTTTCCATGTTGACCTGGCTGGGGTTTAGGCATTTAAATGTTTGCTAAAGCAGCATGTGCTGCGGTTTCTCATTCCTCTAAAGTCCTTTTTCTGTCCTTGGTCCTCCCCAGCTATTCCTACAGACTGAGTCCGTGTTTTTCTAGCCTTTGTGACTGTCATCTGCTTGTTTACTGCCCTGGGGCACTGCTGGCAAGCCAGAAAATGTAGGGAGGGGATTAAATGGTCAAATCATAGTCTCGTAGATTTGAGGACAAAAGACTTGATGCAGGAAAGCAAGGGGGCGCCAGAGTCAGAGAAATGTCCTTTCTGCAGGTGGACCTGGACTCTGAAAGACCTTGGGGTGTGATACTTCCAAGCAGGGGATGTTCTGACCTCTTTCAGGGTGGCTGCTTCCCCTTTCCTCTTCTCAAACCAGGGCAAGAATGTTTTAGGCTCATAACTATGGTAGTCTGGTGAGCTTGACGGAAGTAAGCGACTCTGAGACTGAGTCCCCCAGGGTCCCTCATTCATGTGCGAATCCAAGCTCATCTTCAGCGTTCATCAAAGTTACCATCTAGCACTATCTTACTTCTGATTTCAGAGGCTTCTACTTCAGGGAAGTACCGTGTGTGTGTGTGTGTGTGTGTGTGTGTGTGTGTGTGTGTGTGTCCAGATCTCAGGGAGCAGGGGCTCTCTGCCTCAGTTCAGAAAAAGCTGCCTAGCCCTTTCTTGTATGATTGGCAGCTGCGGCACCCAAGCTTTCTCCCTGCTGGAGATGACACAGGAGTTCTCCTTTGTAATCTTCAACTTACAGATTCTATACATGGTATGTTCAATTAATACCTGAGAGATTTTTGAGCTCTAGTAAATAGCACACATTTACAAATTTTGACTGTTCACTGCTGTTTAAAAATATTTTTTCATTTTTGTATACTTGTCTTATAACCCATAACCATGTTGAACTTATTTATTAGTTCCATAAGTTATTGTACATTCCTTTCAGTTTGTCTTCATAGAAAACTGTGCTATCTGTGAACAATATAATTTCTTTCATCCAGCATCTTTGATTTCTTTTTCTTTTCTTGTTTCATTGCATCCTCTGCCCCCACTTGAGTGGGAATAGGGAAAGGGGACATCCTTCTGCTTGTTCTGGTGTCCAGGGGGTGCCTGGTGGACCCATGCCAAGGCATCCCCCTGAGAAACATGCCATGCAACAGATCTGGCCTAAGGGGGTTCATTTGGGGAAGGGAGGGTAGTGAGGACCCGGGGAAGGGGTAGAGGCAGATGAGTGGACATGAAGATGGGCAGACAGACAGGAGCAGAGCCAGAGAGACCACACCCAGTCTGCACTAGCACAGGATGGCAGTATTCTCAGGATGTGGTCCTCAAGGCAGCAACCCCAGAGGCCTTGCCTGGGACTTTGTTCAGTGTATGGGTGTATGCTCTCGTTTCTGCCAGCCTACTAAACAGCATCTCTGGTGGCCCGGCTCTCTGTGCTTTAACAAGCCCTCTGAGAGCCAATGACTTAGGGAATCCACAGTCCTGGGAAGGCTCTCTGCCTCAGCCGCTGTGTGGGAGGAGCTGCTTCTCCATCTCTCCTGGTTGTGATAGGTTGTGAGAGGCCTCCTGAGGCCTCCATCAGAATGCTGCTGTGAGACACTTTTGGGACTCAGATACTCTGCCTGTTCAGGTGTGACGCCCTTCCCTCCTCTCAAGCAGTGCCTGCAGTGGCTCCAGCTCCAGCTGCTGCACCTTTGCTGGCTCTTACTACCTCCTCACTGTGCCTGCAGGCCCTCAGGCTCACAGTCCGCCCGTCTCTCACAGCAGTTTATGTAAGCACCACAGGCCCGCAGGCTCACAGTCTGCCCGTCTCTCACAGCAGTTTATGTAAGCACCACAGATGCATCCCTTTTCCAAAAATATTGTAACTAGTGACTTGGGGTCCACCCCGAAGTCATATAATCCCAGCCCACAGGGAGGAAACCAATGTTCTTTATTGTTCTAGGAAGCCTTTTGAAAGACAAGAGAATGTTTTACTAGGTTGTATTTAGAACTATTTAAAATGATTCGAGGATATTTCCTGAGACTCCAAGCTGGGGGAGCAGGTCTTGATCCATGATTCTTCCCATGAGTTTTATATGTTTTGATCTTTAATCATACTTAGTGCATGGATGGACATGCTATGGATAGAACACCAGGCTTATTCTACTGAGCTACTCCCAGCTCATTTATTTGGAATGACATGGGTAAGTTTAGGCAACTATAAAAATTCTTTTATTTAATATTATAGAAAAACATATAATATGAACATTTCTATTTTAACCTCACAACTCAAGGGCATTAAGTAAACTCAGTGCTGTTCGGCCATCACCACTCATTGCCAACCCAACACCGTCCTAAACTGTGATTCTTTCCCCTTCGATTCTGAGTTCCCCCGCCTCTTTTCCCCCAGCCCGGACGACTGCTGACTTGGCCGGTTTTATCACGTTAGGTGCTGTTACCATTCAGCATTTACCTTTTTTTCTCCTGATTGGCTTATTTTACCTAACACGATGTCCTTAAGGCTCATCCACGTGGCAGCCCATGCCAGAATCTCCTTCCTACCACCCACACCCCTTTGGTGCAGGCGTTTTGTATGCTGCGTGCATGTGTGTGCAGGTACATGGGAGAGTGGGCATGTCCATGTGGAGTCCTGAGGTTGATGTTGGAATCACCCTCTATCACAGTTCCACTTTACTCTCTTAATCAAACCCAGATCTGGTCGATAGGCCTAGCCTTGCTAGCCGGTGTGTCCTGGGAATCCTCTGTCTCCATCTTCTGAGGCTGGAATACAGATGGGTCTCCACACCCACAACATGGGTTCTGGAATCCAACTTTGGGACCTCATGTTTGAGTAGCAAGTACCCTAACCACTGAGCCATCTCCGCAGCCCCTCCTTTGTTTTGAAGTGTGTGTTAGTATAGGACGAGTGGGAAGGCTCAGAAGGTAATGGTGTTTGTCACCAAGTCTGACAACCTGAATTCAATCCTTGGAGCCCCATGGTGGAGGAGAGAAATGACTCCTTCTAACTGTCCTCTGACTTCTCTGCATGTGCATCATGTGTGTGCGTGTGCACACATAATAAATAAATACATCATAAAAAGGACTGAGTAACAATCCCTTGTCTGAACAGACAAAGTCTTAACAGCCCTTCAATACACAGACACTGGGATAGCTTCAACACTTTGGCCGTCTGAACAGCACTGCTCTGAAGGTAGTTGTACAGACATCCTTTCATGTTCCTGCGTTAAGTTCCCAGCTGTGAAACTGATAGATCATAGGGTAATTTTGTTTCACTTCTCTTTTTGTTGTTTTGAGACAATGCCTTATATAGCCCAGTGCCTTCATTTTTCCCCTATTGCTGTGATAAAAACAAACAAACAAACAAAACATACCAAAACCCTAAAGCCTCTGACAAAAGCAGCCTAGGGGAGAAAGGGTTTCTTTTGGCTCATGGTTTCAAGAGCCCAGTCTGACATGGTGGAGATGTCAAGACGGCATGAGCTTGAAGCAGACGGTGACACGTGCCTCACAGTCAGAAAGCAGAGAGGGATGACTGCACACTGCTCCTTTTCTCTGCTTACATACTCTACAACCTTAGCCAGGTGAATGGCGCCACCCACAGTGGGAGTGGGAGGTGCCTTCCCACCTCAGTTAATGAAATCTAGACAGTCTTCCTATAGGTGTGCACAGAGGTCCACTCACCGGGTGATTCTAGAATCTGTCAGGTTGGCAGTTCTAAACACTAACCATCATACCCAGGCAGCATTTGACTATGGAGCTGAGGCTAGCCTTGAACTTCTGATCTCCATGATTCTGCCTCCTGACTGTTGGCATTACTAACCTGCACCACCCTGCCTGGCTATGTTTAATCTCTTAAAGAACCATCATATTTACTGTCTTTTTATTGTAGCCCTTTCGTGGGATCTCGTGGTTTTGCCTTGTATTTCCCTGATGGAGAAGGGCTTTATATTCGAGTAGGCGTTTTCATCTCTTCAGTTCTGGTCTTTGGGCCATCTTTGCCAGTTTTTGTGTACTGTGGACACATGTGGATTTCCCCCTGTCCTTGCATCATTTGTTGAAGGGATGACCAGGTCTTCATTGAGTTACCCAGGCAAAAATCAGTTGTCCACTTGAGGTTTTATTCTGTTTAGTTGATCCTCTTCCATTGACCTATACTCAGAGCCTTAGGTTAATCTACACCACCTTGCTTTGCTGTAGAGTTGTCTACTGGGGAGCCACCTATATTTCTGCATGAATTTTAGGACAGCTTTTCAGTTTCTGAATGGAAGTTAGCTTGAGTTTCGATAAGGATTGCCTTGAGTCTCTGGATTAATTTAGGGAACTCTGGTGGTTAGAGTCCAGTTGCTATCATGCTTGAGACAGGTACGGAGACCTCGAGGCAGTTCTCTTGACACTCCAGAGATAATATCTGAACCGAGTGCAGGCACAATAGAAGTTAATTGGAAGAAGGGTGGGGTAAGGGCTCTATGAACTGATGCAAAAGCTTCTAACAGGGCCTAAGATGGGTGAGAGTGTGTAAGTCTGAGGGGTAAGGGATGTAGAAACAGAAGTGCAAGAGGGAGAGGTAGGAAGCAGAGATGCTGGGTAGAGGTAAGAGAGTAGAGAGCCATTTTCCTGGTCTCTGGACCAAGGAATCCATTTATGACTGTGTTTCTATATGTCCCCTGCTCTTTCAGAGGATGCCAGGACACTGCAGGTCAGTTTAGACCACGTGTCCTCAAGTCTTCTAAGTGCATCAACCATTCTCCAGAGAAGTGCAATGGGGATTGTTGCCATGGGTACCTTCAGGGCAGGATGCAGTTAGTCCTCGCTCTGTTTGCTGATGTGGAGATGCAGGGGCCCTAACTCAGCCTCCATTTGTAGAATCCAAGGTCTCCAAACTGGCTCAGGTTTGGGAGAGGATGTAAGGTTGTGCTGTCCCTCGGGAGTCTCATGCTAAGCCTGAAGATCACCCCTATTTTCTTTCCTCAGGTGGCACGTCTATCCTCTGTGCTGCCTTCGTTGACCGGCTCTCCGAATCATCCCCCTTGGGCATCTTTCCAGTGTAATAATCTCCACCTGGCTTCTGGCAACGGTTGCCACCCCTGGCCTCCATTGTCCGGAAGTCCAGTCATTTCTACTGTACCATCAGTCCTGGCTTCACAGAAGATCTGTCATTGAATTTTTGTTTTGTGGATCAGGGTCTTGCTGGCCTGGTCTCAAATTCCTGTGATCATATGATCCACCTGCATCAGCTTACTATGTAACTAGTGTGTGCTACCATGCCTGGGTTTTCCTGCTTAAGACTCAAACTTAAAGACCTTTTCCCCCCTGGGTCTTGCTATAGCACCAGCTCCCTTGGGTCCTCTGCTTGCCAAGTGCAGATCTTAGGACCTGTCAGCTTCTATAGTATTGTAAGCCAGTTCTTGGTGTGTGTATTCTGTTGATTTTGTTTCTCTTCAGACTCTGACACATCATCTTCCTTGAGCATTAAAAAATAATGATTTTGCTTGTATTTGTGTATGTGGTGTATATGCCTGTGTATGTCCATGTTTGCATGTGTGAGTGCATATGTGTGCATTAATGTGTAGGCACCTAGAGGCCAGAGGGTAACACTGGTTGTCTTCTTTGACCACTCTTTACCTTATATTTTAAGGCAGGGTCTCTCACTTGAGCCCAGAGCTTGTCGGTCTGGCTAGTTAACTAGCCAGCTTGTTCTCACTGATCCTGTCTCCGTCTCCCGAGCACTGGGGTTACAAGCAGGTCACACCGCCTGCCTGGCATCTCTGTAAGTGCTGGAGACCACCGAGCCATCTTCCTATACCTTTTGAGTGTTCTCATCTCCTCTGTAGCTTTCCTTGGCAATGACAACTTTACTCAGCATGAATCATTGTTCCTCCTGTTATTTCAAGAATAAACATACCATAATTTTTGTTCCATTCCTGACTGTTCTTTCCAGAGTGTTAATTCTTGTTTTTTTGAGAGTGGGCTTAGAAATTACTAAACTCCCTAGAATCCAGCCTTACTTTTTTTTTTTTTTTTTTTTTAAATCCCCAGGCTTGATAACCAGACATGGTTACTATCCTGTTCTGCTTACATCTGAATATGGACATATGCTGTCCTGGTCTCTCTCTGGGGGTATAGTCTCTTTCCTCACCAAGCTGATGTGGGCCTCATGGCCAGGAAGGGAGGAGGATCAGATCCTGAGGGACAGCTCTTGTCCTGGCTGGGGAAAGGCTGGGCTGCTGCTGCTGGCTCAGAGCCTCTCAGACAAATACTCCAGGCCAGATGTCCCCAGCTCAAGTGTCAGCTCCTTCTCCTTTTTCCTTAGGCAGGGCCCAGCCCTGGTGTATGGGTTTGCCTTGATTGGATAGTTCATGTCTCTTCTGAGTATAAAGTTCAGGATCTCACCTGGCCCCTCTGTCCACCAGCTATTGATGACATCTTTGTAGGGTGCTGGGGGAGGGTCTTTTGACTTTCACAGGTAGTTGTCAATGCCAGTTTTTTACCCAGCAGCTTCCAGCCTGCCCCCTCTCTCATATTTAGTGGGGCTATTCTTTGGTTTTGTATTAGAGCTAGGGTCTCACACTATTGCCCAGGTTGACCTTAAATTCCTGGGCACAAGCCATCCTCTGCCTCAGCCCCTGGAAAAGCTGGAACAATGGGCGCTAACAGTAACGTGTCATTCCGTAAGCATCTGCAGCAGGCTCAGTTGTGGCTCCTCTAACACAAACTGATCTTAGACATCTGAGGGTGGCAGTGGGGTCATTGCAGATATGATTCAAAGTCCTCAACATGAGCTCATACTCCAGATGCGCGTTACTTCAGGCAAGAGATGTCTTTCCTCACAAGAAGAAGGGAGGAGGATTTGGGACCCAGAGGACATGGGAAACAACACCAAATAAAGGCGGATTCAGACATAGAATCTGAAGCCCCAGGCTTCCTCAGGAGCCATGAGGTAAGAGGCAATAAGCAGATTCTGCCTCAGAGCTCCCAGAAGAACAGGCATGATGACACCTTGGCTTTGGACTTCTGGTCTACAGAACATTTTTCTGCTCCTATAAGCTGCCAAGTTTGTGCTAATTTATTATGGCAGTCAGGAAACTAACCCTTCATCTAATTGTATTGTCTCTATGGCAACAACTTGCCTGCACATCTCCCATGCCTTGTACAGCATGCCATCTAGTGCTTCCTTTCCACACACATGCTCTGCGCCAAGTCCCTTCAGGTGGGCATGTAACACTCAGACCAGGGTCACCTCATGCTTGGGTCCATCTGTCCTCACCTTTTTGTTAGTCATCTGGATCGAGGTCCTACTTGTTGTCTACTTTATCAGACTCCCTGGACACTAACTGTCACCAATCAGGCTCTCTGAATAGCTGCTGAGATGGAGTTGCCATGTGGAATATTGATCAGGGATCAATAGCTGGGGAGGGAGAGGACTTGGAAGAGAGAGAAGTTGAACTATGATGCGGACCAAACAGCCTCGGCTGATGCCTACAAAACAGCACTGTCGTGACTGGAGCAGGCTGGGTCCTAAGCTCAGTCCTCAATGCAGGTTTCCCTCCAAGCTGACCGTGCAGGAGCTGGCAGCAGGGACAAGCCACTCCTTGAAGTGGCATCTGGACAGTTCATCCTCACATTCATTATATCAGCATGGAGACAAACAGAAACACCCTCCCATGACAAATAAGAAAACGGAGGCTAAGCAGCCAGCAGCCCTTTTCAAAACACACATTTCTGAAAAAGAATCAATGCTCAAAGCATCGGTGATAACTAACCCAGGAGTTTTCCTGAGCTTCACCTCCCTGGTTCTTCGTTAAGAATTTTACTTTATGCGTATGGGTGTTTTATCCCAATGCAGGTCTGTGCACCAAGGGCAGGCAGTGCCATCAGAGGTCAGAAAAGGCCATCGGGTCCTCTGAAACTGGTGTTTGGACAGTTGTGAGACACCATGTAGCTGTTGGGAAATCAAACCTGGGTCCTCTAGAAGAGTAGTCAGTGCTCTTAACTAATTAGCCATCTCTTCAGCCCTCACTGCTTCTTACAGTGACCTTGAAAGGTATTTGTTACTTTCACTGATTCTGTGTGTGTGTGTATGTGTGTGTGTGTGTGTGTGTGTGTGTGTGTTTGTGTGTGTGTACATGCTGAGTGTGCAATCTGGGGCCTCCCAGTTGCTAGGCAAGTGCTTTACCATCAATCTACACCCCTCCTCTCAGGAGTCAGAGTTTGGACTAGGTCTGTATGATGTTATAATCCTCAAGGAAGTCAATGTCTTTGTTACTTTTTCCAGTACCCAAAAGAAACAACTGAAAGGGGGAAAGCTTTGCTTTGGCTCCCAGTTTCAGACAGCTCAATTCCTATGCTTGGCTCCATGAACTTAGGCAGAACATGGTGGCAGCAGGGATGTGGGCAGAAGATTTTCCTCACCTCATGGAAGACAGGAAGCAGAGAGAAGGAGACCGGAAAAAGCCAGGGACAAAATACCCCCAAGAACCAGCCCCTGGTGAACTAGTTCCTCTAGCCAGGTCCCACCTCCTAAGGTTTCCAACCCCCCTACCCGCCTCTCCAAAAACAAGTTCCAGGAGCCGGGGATGTATGAGGCATTTTATGTTCAAATCGTAACAGCCAAGAAGGGAGGGTTGACTCTGATGCATACAGAGTCAGTAATTTAGAGAGAAGAGTGGCATGCATTAGTAAGAGCTCGGCTGTTATGTAATGAAGGGCAGTGTGTGTTTCTAGTCTTTATTTAGAACAACATGATTGCAGCCAGACCCTGAACCCGAGGCTTCATCTGGCAGCTTTTCAGGAAGCCCCTCAGGTTTCAATCCTCCACAGGCGATGTAAAATGCTACATGACATGACAGAAAAACAAGATTAGCTTTTTTGGGGGGGGGGGGAGTAAAAATGGCTTTAAAAATATTGACAGTTTGCTGTAAGATAATTCTGATGCTGAAGTAAAAAAAGCCTCAAATTATTAAAAATAATATTATTCTGATTATTAACTATCTTACCTTCCTGTTGCAGTGGTAGAATCAACTCAAAGGACAAAAGGCTGTGAAAGGCTGCAGCCCACCTTGGCAGGAAGTCACATCAACAGGAGCAGGACATAGTTGGTCACATTACATCCATAGTCGGGAGGCAGAGTGTGATGAATATGACTGTTTAGTGAGTCCTCTCCATTTTATAGGGTCCAGGGAGTGGCTCCACCCACAGTAAAGGTGGGTCTCCGTCAGTTAACCGAATCAGATAACCCCTCAGAGGCATGCACAGCAGCCCATCTCCCAGGTGAGTCTCAAGTTGACAATTAGCAGTAACTGTCACATAAACCCTGTTTGTTATATAAAAAAAGACATTTTAGCAAATAGAAGAAAACTGTAAGCATTTAGAGCCTTACCATACAGAGATAATCCTTGCTAATATTTTGATGCCGTGCCTTCTAGTGTTTTTCTTGTGGATTTGTAACTATAGACATATATAACATACTTACAAGATTTATGCATATGTGTTTTAGATATACTTGTATGTTTTCTAGCTTTGATTTTACCAATATGGGTAAAATTGTAATGTACAGATTGGCTTTTAAAACAGCAATGTTTCCTTTCTCATTAAAAAGCAACACATGTTCGTGGAGAGATTTGGAAAATGTAGAAAAACAGAATGAAGAAAGTCTAAGTCACAAGCAATGCTATTTTCCATAATATTGACTGTTTTATAACCTGATTTTTAAAAAAATGTTAGAGCTAAAAGGGGGCCTCTGAATCTGATTTAGGGGAATTACAGTGTTCCCTCTGGCGGTGCTGGGTCTTACACTTGCTAGGTAAGTGGCTGCCACTGAGAAACGCCCCTCCCAGGCTCAAACCTCTGGGCAGAATTCTTCCAAGATCTTCCTCCCCCTTTTTCACACGAGGGGGGAAATGTCTGTACTTTTCCAAAGGCAATTTCACTTTAGACAGTGGACAAAGGGAAAGAAAGGCAAAGGAAGATGCAGGCTGCTTTTTCTTCAAATTTTCTGTGCCCCAGAAAGCACAGGCAAGAGCCTGGTTACTTTGTAATGGTATCAGAAACAAAACCTTAGGGGATCTGTCATTTCTGATTCTTCTTAGAGTTGGGGCACCAACTAAAAAATGTATGTCTTGCAAACTATAAGCAAATGGTTTCTGGGTATGAGTCAGGCTTGTCTTGGAAGGAAGAGAGAGTGATAAACTGGCCATGGGAAAGCAAATGGGAGATAGTGGGGACACTGAAGAGTGTGGGCTTTGATTGGCTACCCCAGCGGACACAGAGACCATGGAGCATGCTCTGTATCCACCCACCCACCCACCCACCCATCCATCTACCCACCCATCCATCCATCTCTTACGTACCTGTCCATCCATCCCCAAAGCCAACAAGTATGCTCTTATTTTTAATAATTTGTTTTTTGTTTTCAGATAGGGTCTCAACTCAGTGTGGCCTTGACTTTAGTATGGAGCTGAGGCTCCTGACTCTCCTGCTTTTACCTCCTGTGTGCTGGTCTTAAAAGCATAAACCAACATGCCCTGATTTATTTTTATTTTTATAATAGTTTAGTCTCTTTTAAAATATTTATTTTTATTTTGTGTGTATGAGCATTTGTTTAGATGTACGAATGTGTCCCTTGTGAGGTCCTGCTGCCTGTGGGGGTCAGAAGAGAGTTTTTGGATCCCCTGGAAATAGTTACAAATAGCTATGAGCTGCTTGCTATGTGGGTGCTTGAAATTGAACCCGGGCCCTGTACAAAAGTAGCTAGCTGGTTCTTTTAACTATCCAGCCAGCACACCTGCTCCTGTTTTACTTTTATGTATTTGTGACAGGGCCTCTCGTAGCCCAAGCTGAAGTCCAAGTTTGTTCTAGTATTTCATAAGTATGTTCTGTTACACAGAAGTGAAGAAGACCCAGTCTTCTTACTCTTCATGGTGGGGTGAGGTCACTCTCGACATCATTGTCTCTCATGAGATGCCCAATAATATGCCTGTGCAGCCGTGCCACTGGTTGAAGAAAGGAAACTGGTAAATAGGCACAGCATTGATGTTAAGCAAAACCAGAGAGAGTGAGTGCACAGAGGCCGGCTATTTGCTCAAGTACTGAGCACAAAGGGGAATTTTGAATGACGCTTCCTGGAGGAAGTTGTCTTTAAGTTAAGCCTTGTGGATGAAGAGGACTTAGTCAGGTAAAGGTGTCTGGGGAAAGCATTCCAAACAGATGAAGCAGTGTTTCAAATGCTCAGGAGTTGAGAGAAAGCTTGGTTTATCCAGAAATATGTCTATGTGGTTGGAAGTAGGAGGGAGGGGCCGGAGAGACTACAGACGGATGAGTATAAAGATATCATATTATCACCAACCAAAGAATACACAGGGAAGGACCCCATGGCTCCAGCTGCAGATGTAGCAAAGGATGGCCTTATCTGGCATCAATGAGAGGGGAGGTCTTTGGTCCTGTGGAGGCTTGATGGCCCAGCATAGGCGGATGCTAGGGCAGTGAGGTGGGAGTGGGTGGGTGGGTTGGGGAGCACCCTCATAGAGGCAGGGGGAGGGGAGGAGATAGGGGGCTTGCAGAGGGGAAACTGGGATCAGGGGCAACATTTAAATGTAAACAAATAAACTAACCAATTTTTAAAGAAGATGTCATATTATAAGAGGTTGGCAGACTAAGGAGCATGGCTTTCACCCCGAGGCCAATGAGCAAAGACTAAAAGGTCTTAAAGGAAGCATGTGACACAGTCAGTGGCCCCCTGCACACCCCTTGGCTGCTGTGGAGAACAGACAGAAAGCAAGTGGCTTAGTTTGGAGGCTGGGCAGCAATTCAAGAACAAGGTCAAAGTGACCCAGAACAGGGTCTTTGTTGTGGGTTTGGAAATAGAATCGATGGGAGGATGTGGGTTTGATATGCTGTGTCCCATGTGGTC
>CM052700.1:30684114-30696766 GCA_028551405.1 Uromys caudimaculatus | reverse complement strand
CCCCCCCCCCCCCCCCCCCCCGCTGTCAGGTCGGACCATGGCCAACACGGTGTATCCACAAATGCTTTGGACCTGCATCTCTGCATTTCCAGCTACTGACAAATAGAGGGTCTATGCTGGATAGGCTTTTTGTCAACTTTAAGCTGAAGTCATCCAATAAGAGAGAACCTCGGCTGAGAGAATGTCTCCCTCAGATTGTCCTGCAGGCAAGCCTGAGGGGAATGTTCTTGAGTGAGGATTTCTATGAAAGGGCCCATCCACTGTGGGCAGTGCTGTTCTGGGCAGGTGCTCCTGAGTCATATAAGCAAGCAAACTGGGCAAACCATGGAGAACAATGCAGTAAGCAGCGCTCCTCCTCGGTGGCCTCTGCTTCAGATCTTGCCTTGGCTTCCCTTTATGATGAACTACAATAAGCTGAAATAAACCTTTCCTCCTCAGGTTGCTTTTGGTTTTGGTGTTTATCACAGCAATAGAAACCTGAGTAGGATAGGGACTCGCCAGATGTTTGTGAGGATTTAATGAACTGGGTCAGGGGAAACCAAATGAATGAATTTAAGAATATATGAGACTTTAAAAACAATGTAACCGTTCAGACACTACATCCCAAAACATGCTGTTCCATACAACACACTCACGCCAGTGCTTATGCATCTCTGTGTAGGAAAGGCCTCTCAAGAATACAACAAGGTGCCGGGCAGTGGTGGTGCACGCCTTTAATCCCAGCACTTGGGAGGCAGAGGCAGGCAGATTTCTGAGTTCGAGGCCAGCCTGGTCTACAGAGTGAGTTCCAGGACAGCCAGAGCTACACAGAGATACCTTGTCTCGAAAAAAACAAAAACAACAACAACAACAACAACAAAAAAGAATACAACAAGGGGGCTGGAAACGTGGCTCAGAGATAGAGAACTGGTTCTGCTCTTGCAGAGGACCCGAGTTCAGTTCCCAGGCATCCACATCAGGCAGTTTGCAATGCTGTATGCTATCAGTTCAGGGAAATCAATGCACACTCACCCACAGATACATATACATACACAGAATTAAAAATAAAATGAGTCTTGAGAAAGAAAGAAAAAGAATATAAGTAAGAGCAAGTACAATGTAGGAAGAGCTTTACAGACCCTACTGTGAAGAAGCACACACATACACACATATACACATGCTCACACACCCACACGCAGTGCACACATGCACACACATGCACACACACACAAAGGAAGAGGCAGCAGAAAAACCGTGAGAGCTGGAGGACAGGGAGGAGCACTGTGAAATGCTGTCTTCCGCCACGGTGTAGCCACTGCACTGGTGATCTCACTGCAGCTATGGTTCCCCCCCACCCCCCACAAGATCAAGTCCCTCAGCATTCCAGCAGGGATGGAAGAAGGGGTTAGGAGGCTCCAGGCCTAGCTTGGGTTGGCTACAGTCAAGATACATTGTATACATATATGAAATTATCAAAGAAAGGAATTGAAAAGTCTTTGAAAAATATTGAGGGCAAACCCCATGGGTTATGTGAATGACGTGCATTGCTAGTTTTCAGTATATGCTAGTGTGCCATCTTGTGGGTAAACAACGTGTCTAAGGCCCTAGGATCCAGCCCCAGCATTGGAAAAACAAAAACAAAACAAAATCAATATCATTCAAAAGCAACAACAAATTAGGGAAGCACAAGCCAAGATACACAAAGGGCTAGTTTCTTTAGTATGTAAGGAGCCCTCAGAAAACTAAACAACTCACCAAAGTACAAAAAATGTTTAATGAAAACAACAACAAGAACAAAAAAACAAAAACAGAAGTCATGAATCAGCAATCCACAGACAAGAAAATGCTCCCAAATATTACAAGTTCTGGCTTACAATTAATCAAAACACTCACCTTAAAATTTGGTAAGATTCCTCACTTAGCCATGTTGGTAATGCATTTCAAAGCTTTGAAACATATATACCCTTTGATCCAGACATTCTATTTTTCTAGGCTTGTGTTAAGGAAATAATCAGAGATGTACAAGACATATATAACTAAGAAAATATGCAACGCAGCATTTTAATAGTAACAATGGACACAAGAATTGTTTTCCTTGGGCCTTAGACACAGTTTTAATGTTCTTGTTTTAATTTTTTCTATTTTCTACCTTCTCCAGTAATGATAAATAGCCTCTGTAATTCAGAAAACAAACAAAGGCTGCTTTCTGGAAAGGGGAGGGGGAAAATCCTTAACTACAAATACTCTTTTGGAGGGCTGCCACTGTTCAAAAATTTTCCAGAGCTTTCTCTTCAGCAGTCCTCAGATCGGGTTTCTAAAGCACATACGAAATTGTTCTCATTATTCTGAAGCCATCAGCTCCGTTTTACAGAAATGCAGCTGTGATTCATGTCCATCGCCCACCTTATTCATCTGCCTCTATTCTAAAACGATTTCAGGGTCTTGTGGGGAAAAACACTCTCTCAAAGAATGAATTTCCCTTCACTGCCGAATGGGGAGAGAATACCGTCTCGTTTTAGGTATACATATATCTGCTCAGCAGTGCTCGGCATATGGAGTTCAATAAATAGTACTGGTTGTTATTATCATTCGCCTATTTGGCTTTATTTATTTCTGCAGTTGTCTAGGAAGCCAGATTGCTGAGGCCAGATGGGTGAATTCTCCAGCCAATGATTTTGCTAAATACTAACTCATTCCATCAGTTATTCTGGGTGGACACTCTAACACCTACCTTAAAATGTCAAGCTTCCAGGACACAAGAAGCAAATGAATGCTGTCAGGGAAATGCAGCAACACCCACGGGCTGTGGGAGTGGCACCCACTGTTATCCCTCCAGGCACCTTAAATTATGATGTTTAAGATAAATAGTGTTGAGTGTGGGGCTGAGCATTGGTCTGCCCGCCACCGCCCTCTAGGAATAAGGAGAGGAAGTGTCTCCCGCTTGGTTGTACCTCTTGGAGAAGGCTGTGCATTGTAAAGGATTACCTATAGGGGGAACTAGAGCTTGCCTTCCCCAGTGAGTCTGCAAGGAGGTGACCACCTCTGGCATGCAGCACACCCCATGGCAATGTCTGTTCTAGCTCTAACCATGTGACCTTAGTCATGTTCCCTAAGCTTTGTCATCTGTTTAAAGTGGGGTCAGCATGACGGCTATTTCATGGGATTGTTACATAATAACTTAAGATAGCAAAAATTTCCACCAAAAACAAAGCCAGGAACATTGCAGGTGTTCCACATATGGCACCTCTACTAAAAGATGCCAGGCATATGATCAGACCATTCTAGAAGGTTTTAAAGAGATTGAAAATAGAACTAGAGGGAGAACTCTCTTGGTCTTTTCTTCCTTTGAAACTTGAGGTTAGTATTGCTTTGCCTTCCCTCCATGAATCCTATGACAGGGATGATTTCCCCAGATGAGGCAAAACAGGAAGGAGAGGTGGGTGGAAGACCAGGACATCCTTCTTCACTATCAAAAAAGACAGAGTGTGACTCTGGACAAAAGGAGCCAAGGACACCAGTTTTCATTTTGTACACCAGGTCTGATGATGGGTAGGGACGAGCATATTGAAAAGGAATCTGGGGCCCCAATGAAGAATGGGCACTGTGATCGACTAGTAATGTCTGCTTTGGTTTCAGTACAGGTGGCTGGTGGCACATACACCACACATTTGCTTTCTACATCTTGGTAAAAGGGCTGCTTATTTGTGATCTGTGGAGCAGCACTGGTTTGTTAACCATTTGAAACTGGCCTAGGACAAGATAAGAATTGAAATCAGTGCTTAGAAAATTTTAGAGCAATCGGATAGTAATTTTCCATCTATTTAACCTAATAAAATGTCAGAGCTTTTATTTCATGTCTTTAAATTTTCCTCCTAGTAATTCACTTTAATTGTATTTTATGAAAGTTTCTGTTCATGTCAGCCTGGAGAAATTGCCCTTCACTAGGGACATTAAGGAGTATTGTCTCAGACCTTGAGTAGGATGGACAGGAGAAGTCCCTTTTGAATCTACAGGGCTTCCACAGCTGATGAACACTGGAGACTGTACAGTCCTAAGAGATGGGTGCTGTTTGGATGACTGCAAATCTCCCCAGAAAATTTCTGCAATTGGTGACTTGTGCAGAAATGGTCAATAAACTGAATATTGCTTTTTTGCATTTTTTATCCTCAAAGGCTGGTTGCTTAGGGAAAAAGCAAGGCAGCTCAACAAATACGATGTAGGCTTTCACAGAAAAGCTCAGAGTTGGAATTGTTGGCATGGGTCAACAGTCACCCATGGAGATGAGAACCGAAGGCATGGCCCTGCATTTGTTCACTGCATCCTCCGAGGCAGGCTCTGAGATGCACCACTCCACACCCCACAGGGTGGCTGGTGTGGCAGCCTGCCTTCTGTCTCCATTGTGGACTCTTAGAGGTAAGGGTACTTGTGTTTGAAACATTCAATTACACTGTAGATTTTCAGAAGTTGGTTTTTCTAGCAGTCTGAGCAGTTGAGGGCATGACAATTCCTGGTAAATTATTTATATTGAAGCCATAAAAAAGAAGCCATGGGAGGGAAATGCAGAGGAAAGCTGGAGGCTTAGGGAACTGTAGCGGTGTAGGCAGACAATGCACAGGAGGGATGGGTGGGTGGATGACAGCTCTGCCCTTCACCTGGGAGCTCTTTATATTCCAACCAGAAGCCAGAACATTGCTGCAGCTGAGAGACCCACAGTTTCTTTCAGAAGCTTCATTCTCAGGCAGAATCCTCGAGGTTGTATTGATAGAGGCCACAGATTAGAGCAATCCAGGGCCTGGAACAGAGTCAAACATATCTGGTTTCAAATCTTGGACCCAGGGCTGGGGCATAGCCCAGCAGCAGAGTGCTTGCCCAGTGTGCATAAGGCCCTGGGTGCAAGCGGAAGCATTGCTGCTAGAAAAACCATGAATCCCTGGTTCATTGGATATTAGCTGTAAATTGCCTTACTTTCTGGTTCAGTTTCCCCATCTATAATGAGGGGATAATAGTAAGATCTCTTCCTAGGATACCCAGGGTCTAAGCTGAAAAATTCTGCAGGACAAATTCTAATGGGAGAACATGAAAGAGAGGTGAACTAGATTAAATATATAAAGCCAAATTATCTACTTATCTTATATTTGTTGAGTATCTAGACCTGTGGTTTCTTTCTTCTATCTATCTATCTATCTATCTATCTATCTATCTATCTATCTATCTATCTATCCATCTATCTATCTAATCTAGTGGCTAGATGGGTGGTGCACATGTTTAATCCCAGCATTCAGGAGAGAGGCAGGCAGATCTCTGTAAATACAAGGCCAGCCTGGTCTACACAATGAGCACAGGAACAGCCAGGACTACATAGAAAGAGCTTACCTCAAAAAAGAAACAAACAAAAACCAACCAACCAAGCAAACTCGACAACATGACCAACGAACAAATCAAAACTGCTTTGTCATCTGCATTCAAAAGCACCCTGAACTGACATGGTTTTCTAGTTTTCAGTTTACTTAATGTAGATGTGGATTCAGATCAGGGTCCTGGTTCACTAGAGCACAAAGGGCCTTGTGAACAGAAACTATCCTAAGGCAAAATGGCACTTCGGTGTGTTAGACGGCTTTTATTGCAGCAACAAGCACCTAAATCAGCTTAAAGGAGGTGTCTTAGTATCTGTTCTATTGCTGTGAACAGACACTATGACCACAGCAACTCCTACAAAGAACAACATTTAATTGGGTGATAGTTTAGTCCATTATTGTCATGGCGGGAAGCATGGTGGCACCAGGCAGACATGGCGCTGGAGAGGAGCTAAGAGTTCGACATCTGGATAGGTGGGCAGGGAGCAGGAAGAGAGTCACACGTGTGTATGCCCACCGAAGGATTTGCATCCGGAACACTGGGAGAATGTTTTGTAAATAAATAAGGAAAGGCACAAAATTTAGAAGACAAAGAGGAGGAGGAGGAGGAGGAGGAGGAGACTTAAATAGGGATCTTATCAAGAAGATGTCAAAATGGACAAGCACTTTGAGAAGCGTTCAATTTTATTAGTTCTGGTGGAGTAGAATTTAAAATGAGTCTGACTACCAGGGTGCAAATCAGTGGTACAGCACTGACCCAGCATAGGGCAAGATTGGGGTTTGATGTCCAGCACTGCAAAAACCAAACCAAGACAAAACGCCTACTCTCCATATCAAAAAATGATATTATACTCCTACCTGCTTAAACAGACCTAAGAGTCAGCAAAGAGAGCAACTGGAGATCTCTCTCTCTCTCTCTCTCTCTCTCTCTCTGTCTCTCTTCTTTCCCCCTCATCCTTCCCTTTGCCTTGTCTCCAGTGTTAAGGATCAAACTCAGGACCTCATTCATTCAACCCTGAAACTCTTACATATTGCTAATGGACAAGAATTTGATAGTGGTTACCAAAATGGGATATACATGTGCCAACAAAAACAACAAAAGCCATGATGACACTGATGCAGCCATATTCCCAACAATACTAACTGAAGTGATCATGAGGAGATAACCTGAAAGTCTACCTGAGCAGAGATTGTGAGTGGCTGATGTCACGGAACACTAGATAGAAAGAGAAAGGGGGAGTGCGCTGCTGCTCTCTGAAACATCACAACTGGCTTTGAAGAAGAAATCAAGAAGGTTTAATAAGAACTGGCTTCTTGTTGTTTTATTTTGGTGTTAGAGTTCACACACCCAGGGCTCTGTGCATGCTGGGAACTAGCTAAGTGTTCTCCTACTGAGCCATAACAAAGAGTTTGCTTATAAACCTGCTAATGAGGGCTGGAGAGATGGCTCAGTGGTTAAGAGCGTGCAGGCTGCTCTTAAAGGTCATGAGTTCAAATCCAGCAACCACATGATGGCTCACAGCCATCCATAATGAGATCTGATGCCCTCTTCTGGGGTGTCTGAAGATAGCTATAGTGTACTTACATATAATAAATAAAGAAATACTTTTAAAAAACAAACCTGCTAATGAGCTGGATCCCAAGCCCAAATGGAGGGATGCAAGCGAACATATGAACTCGGAATCTCCTACAGAATCCAGTCATTCCCTAGCTTATTAGCTGGCTCTAACCCTCAGGGAAGAGGTTTTCTCATTAGCTTGCAAAGATTAAAAAAAAAAAAGGAAATTGAAATGCTTGTTTTCTTGCTTCACTCACCTGTTGGTTATCTGAGAGGCTGACCTGAAGTCGGCTTCCTGCTCTGTGCTTGCTGAGGCTCTCAGCCAGACATTCTGAGCAGTGGGCCATTAAAGGGCAGAGTCAGGATTGATGCTAGGCCTTTGCTGGCTGACGGTCTGGAAAGATCTCACCTTGTCCTCCTCGAGCTGTTCAGTCTTTTTTTTTTTTTTTTCTCATTATGGAAAGAGACCTTTTGTCTTCCCCTGCTGGGGCTTTCCAGCTTCTGAGTTCAGCCAGGGGTATGAAGACCAGACAGGACCAGAGTCACCTTGGTGGAGGTCACTGAGCCATGGAGTGCCCTGGGGTGGAAGCATGAAGTAAGAACTAGCGAAAATACTGTTCTTAAGTACAAAAACCTGCCAGCTGGTTCAAAATGTCACTGGGTCCTTTAAAAAAACACATAGGAAATGGAATGACTGTGCTTGTGGCCACTTCAGCATGACTCTTTCAAACAGAAGCTTTGCCCCTGCAGATCCCCAGGGCAAATTCAAACAGCAGAAAGCTCTGATGCTAAACTAAAGGCGGTGGCTCAGAAAAGCCTCCCCCTCTCAGGTACAGGCTCCCTTCAAAGCTTCAGATGTTCATTAGGTTGTAGTCTGGGCCCTAACGCCATCGTCAAGCCGGTCCCTTTCATGGCTGCAGAGTGGGAACTGAGATAGAAGTGGGTAGCAAGGGTTTGCAGATCTCTGCTTCCCCTGGACTCAGCAGGGGAGATTGTCAAGCTCCATAGTTAGAGAAAGAATTTGTCTTTTTCTGTTTAAAGGCCAACGCAGGCAGTGATGTACAGGCGTAGCTAGACAGGAGAAGAAAATGGAGAGTGGTTAGAGGTTAGCAATGAGTTCAAACCGCTGCTGTGCTGCTGACCAGCGGTGACCTTGTGCCCTCTACTGTGACCCAGAATCCCCTTCTATTCAGAAGGCCTACTGGCTCTACTTTGTAGGGTTGCAGCGATGATTACATGAAATGGTGCTTGGAAAGTACTTAGTACCGCTCTGAGTCCAGGCTGTAACTCAGACAAAGGGCTGCTCTGATGGTTGATGTTGACCGCCGCCTTGTCGGACTCTTGAATCTCCTAAAAGACAAAGCTCTGGGCGTGCTTGGGAGGGGGCTTCTAGGATGGGAAGCCCCTTGGGAAGATCCACCCTAAATGTGGGCAGCACCATTCTGTGGGCTGGGATCGAGGACTGAGCAGAGCAATAGCATTTATCTCTCTGTCCCTGACTATAGGTGCAAGGCGCCAACCACATGTTCCTCCTGTCATGAGTTCTCACTGTGATGGACTCTACCCAAACTGTGAGTCAAAGTGAGCCCTCCCTTCCTGAAGTTGCTTTTGTCAGGTTTACCACAGAAATTGTCACAGTAATGAGAAAAGTAATTAATAAAATTGCTTTGTTTGTTTGTTTGGTGGGGCTTGAATTCTGTGTGTCGAACCATTGAGCTGCACCCCAGTCTTGGATGTGGTGTTTATTTGCATCATGTGGTCTCTCTCATGGATCCTGAAATTACAGTCTATCTTTTGTGACCTCCCCCCTTCATGTCTTCCTGATGAATCCTGTGGCTGGGATGCTTGTCTGCCTCCAGATATCTGGTGCTCCCATTACCCAGAACACAGACCTGCATCCCTTGCAGACACTTCACCAGGATGATAGGCAAGAAATTGAGTTAGGGGCTGCTACAGTCTTCTCAAAGCTGTCCAATTGTCTCCTCTCATTTCAGGACTAAGGCAGTCTGGCTTTTTCCCCTCCGTCTTTGGAAAAGCTGGAAGCATGGGTGTGAGGTAAACTTGGGCCTTGGCAACTGCCCTTTGGAAATCTGCCAAGGGAAGAGGAGGTGGCACACACCCACAATTGTCTGCTTTTGTCTGACTGCAGCTGGCGAGTAGGAGCCGGCTTCTCTCTCTAGGCCACACTGCTTGTTCTGGTGGCCCGGTCCACCTCCTGCTCAAGTTTTAGATCCTTCCAGCCAAGAACTGACTAGGGATGACTGTTAGCTTTCAAAATCCGACATAATTGGACTGTTAGGGGCTGGGGACTATGGCCATAGACAACAGCTTGATACCTAGTTTTCTACTGTTTTCCTCCAATTTGTAGTCTCCTCATCCCCTTCCAGTAATGACAACACTTGGAGTAACAGCATAGTTTTGTACTTTCTCTCAAAGATACCTGGCTGGGTTACGTTTTAGTTACTTTGTTATTGCTATGACCAAATACCTGACAGAGAGTGGCTTAAGGGGAAGAATCTTGGGTTTGCCCTGGCTCCCTGTTCATCACAGCAGGAAGGCACAGCAACAGGAGCCTGAGGCAGCTACTCACATTTCCTCTGTAGTAAGGGAGCCGAGAGAGATGAACGCTGGTGCTCAGCTCACTGTCTCCTATTTCCCTTCTTATCTCATTAAGATCCATAGGATGGTGCTAGCCATGTTTAAGAAGAAGGCTTCCTCCTCAGCCAAATCTGTCTGGAAGTGCTCTCACAGACAGGCATATGAGGATGTGCGTTTCCTAGGTGATGTTAAGTCCCTACAAGTTGACAGTAAAGATTGTTACAGTTCACCACTTCCCATGGCCATTTATTAGTTTGAATGGTGTGATGCTGACATAAACCAGTGGCTCTCAAAACAGAGAGGGGCTGGAGCCCCTCTGTGGGACTGGAGCAGTGACATCCGTAGCCACTAATCCACCTCCTTGGTTTATTCACAAAGCATGGGTTTGGGTGCTACTGTGGGGAAGCCAGTGGGCTGGCCACTGAGGATACAGCAGAAAGGCAAGTTCAGTGTGCTCAAGGCCCAGGGAGGGAGTCAGCTGAGACCCAAGAGCTCCAAAAGTAGTTAATGACACCAGCAACTTGAGGTGCTTACAATATGAAAGGACAAGCGGAATACTGGGGAGGTGGAAGCAAGAGGATCACAAGTTCAAGGCTATCCTTGGCGTATTTACTTCAGGAAGTTTCCATTTGATATTTCCAGACCATGGTTGACCATAGGAAACTGAAACAGTGGACAAGGAGGATTACTAAAAGCCCAACAGAGACCACTGCCAGGATAATATAGTTTAAAAGCACCCACTAAGGGCCTTTCTCATCTGTGGAGCAAGGTGGGCTTCCTATAGGAAGGAACTTGGATACTGAAACTTAGAGGTGGTAATGGGTGTCTGGGAGAGGAGGCAAGAAAAGCACACACAAAGCAGGTGGGCCCATAAGCAGGTAGGACAAGCTCAGGCACCCCAGGCCACCCAAACTCTCACCCAGTATTTTCCTTCCAGTAGTCCAATCTTCTCTTGGTGCACATGAGTGATTTAGATAGTCTTGTTCCCACCCTTGTCCTCTGCTAAAATCCTTCTGAAGTCCTCTTTCTCTGGCTCTTCAGGTCCTCAGCATCTGGGCCAGGAGCTCAAGACCCTTTGTTGTCTCACCACTTCTGTCTTGGGCAGTGTAGACATCATCCTTTGTTATGTCCAGTGAAGTCCAGTTTCTTCAATGTCTTCTTTCAATGAATCTATATTCTGTCATAAGCTACTCCTATTCTATCTATCTATCTATCTATCTATCTATCTATCTATCTATCTATCCATCCAACATCCATCCATCCATCCATCTTACTTACCCACTGTCCATCCATTTCTGGGGAAGAGGAGTGAATTCACTCATTCTTCATTACAGAAACCAGATGCTACTTCTTCCAGCTCTGACAGAACAGAATTAGCTAACTCCTAATCTGTGCTCCCATATGACCTCTTTATCCTCTGTTAGAGGAAGAAGGAAAGGCTGCCTGGAGACATGGTGGCACCTCAGGCAGTATTTTATCTAGGCCAGACAAGATTATGCTGCAGTGGTAGCAAATTAGCCCTGCAGTCTCACTGTTTAAGTACAACAAAGATTTGTCCTTTTGATGATTAAGTTAGAGGAAATTCATATGAGATCAAATTCACCTATTTAAATGGCTCAATTAAATGATTTTTGGTATGTTCACAGAGTCATGCAGCTACCATACCTAATGTTAAAAAATTTCCCTGCTCCATGAAGAAACTCTATACCTAGGAATACATAAATGATGGTGTCTCCTTTGACTCCTCTCAGCCCAGCCCCTGGTAGCTATCAACCTACTTTCTGGCTCTGTATCTTCTGGGAATTTCATATAAATAGAGTCAGGAAACATGTGACCTTTTGTGTCTGGCACTTTTTTATTTAGCATAATTTGTTGTTGTTCACTATGTAGACAAGGCTAACCTGACACAGGGATTTGCCTGCCTCTGCCTCCCAAGTGCTGGGATTAAAGGTATGTTCCAATACCTGGTCCCCAGGACAGGCAGGGCTACACAGAATGTTTTGGGAAAAAAAAAAAAAAAATATATATATATATATATATATATGTGTGTGTGTGTATGTATGTATGTATGTATGTATATATATATATATATATATATATATATATATATATATATATGTGTATGTATGTATATAAATTGTATGGATACACCACAATCTATTAACCTATTTATCAGGTTCTATGCTATTATAAAATTTTTATTTCTTGAGTGGTAGAGGTCCCCAGGGAGCCTGATCTGATACCCCAGGAGCTGTGCTCCATTTACTAAGACTCTGGAGACTAGAGGATGCTTCTGTTTGTGGCTCCAAGCCTTGAGCAAAGACCTCCTACTGGGGAAGAGAGAAGCCAGGCACACCTATCAGCTCCAGAAAGCTTCTGTTATGGACATGAAATCTGTTACCTCTGCTAGCAGCCTGCCAGCCAGCATTAGCCACCAAGCCCCGTGGCACTGCAGAGGGCTGGAAGTGAGCCTCTTTCTATGTACTCAGAAGGAGGAAAAGAGCCAGACGCTGGTGAGCGCAAGTCATTCTTCCAAGCAGACTAATAATCAATCAGGCGCCTCTTTAAGCCCTCATTCTTCGAATGTCTAAGCGAGTGTTTGGAGCTGAGACTGGATGCTGTTGGGTGTTGAGAATGCAAACAAATAGGGCTCTTGGCAGTATTTACTCTCTCTGTTGTCCAACAGCCAGGGCTTCAAACTACATCTCCATTTAGCAAAACAAAAGGCCCTCAACCAATCTCAGCTTTCTCCTCTAAAAGGTGAGTTAAGGACCCATACATCTCCTGTTGTAGAGACAGCTAGTTGCTGGCCTGTCTTCTTCCCTTCTTTCTTTTTTTTTTTAGTGTGTGTTCTTTTTTGTTTGTTTGTTTGTTTTTTATTTTATTTTTGATACTTTATTTACATTTCCAATGTTTCCCCTTTTCTGGGTCTCCTCTTTGGAAACCCCCTATCCCCTCCCCCTCCCCGCCTCTGTGAGGGAATTCCACCTCCCACCCGCCCACCCATCCCCATACTCCCACCTTGACATTCCCCTTTAGTGGGGCCTCTAACACCCTCAGGCCCAAGGGCCTCTCCTCTCTCCCTGATGGCCATCGAGGTCATCCTCTGCCACATATGTGGTCCGAACCATGGGTCCATAGATGTGTATTCTTTGGTTGGTGG
>CM052700.1:30662180-30683614 GCA_028551405.1 Uromys caudimaculatus | reverse complement strand
CTCGGTCCCTGTGTCTCACGGGTTCGGGGCAGTACCTGGTGAGCTGTGGGGCGTGTCTTTGGCCCTCTCCTGGGTCTTGCGATCTCCTGAGAGGGATCTTTGTCCCGGCGCTGATTAGCTGTGGGGCCCTGTGGCCCATGCTGCGGTTTCCCCAGGTTGATTCTCAAGGGCAGAGAACAGTGACCGTTGGGAACAGCCTTGCCAGTTTTATGGGGGTGAGGGGAGGTAGCATCGGGTGGAAGGACTGTAAGTCAGAACAGCCTGGGAGTTAGAGCAGTGGGGTGGTGGGAAGCTTTTGAAAAGTTAAACCTGTTCTCAGTGACACACCTCCTCCAACAAGGCCATACCTCCTAATCTTCTCCAAACAGCCAACTGTGGACCAAGTATCCAAATACCTGAGATCTATGGGCATCTCATTCAAACCACTGGTCAGAGTGTTTTATCAGAGTGACAAATGCAACCAGGACAGAAAGTGACTGTCTTGGTGGGCCCAGAACTAAGAAGGCCCTCCTCAAGAAACCAGAATGAGGCAGTTACCTTAAGTCAGAAAGCAAAGCATCCATCAGAAAGCAAAGACCATCCATCACCTACCTGTGGATTTAGCTCGGAGATAAAGTGTATGCTTAGCATGTTTGAGTTTGGATTGGGGTTTGATCCTCAGAACTGAACACCACCTCCACCATCAATAGATGCATGCACAAATAACCCCCAGACCAAAACTCTTTGTAGAAAGAAAGGATCATTAAAGGATTCTTTAGTGATAAAAATGTTCTAGACTTAGCAGTCACAATTGTACATGGCACAATTTTGTGAATATGGTAAAAGCCATTGAATATGACACTTTAGCAGGATGGTTTTCACCGTGTGTAAACCATGCCCCATTAAAAATGACTCTCAAGGACAGATATAATAGATCAATGAAACAGAATTGGGAATCCAGAAATGAAGTCATATCTTTATGACCAATTGGTTTTTGACACATATTGAATTTAGGGCCCCATTGATAATCTAGGATGATCTCATCCTAAAACCATTAGTCTAATTATATCTGTAAAGACCTTTGTTAAAATACTGTTACATTCCTAGAGGTTTCTGAGGATTAGGGCATGTTTATATCTTTTGGGAAGCCATCAATCAATCCATTATACCTGTCATTTTAGAGATGAGGAAACTGAGTCACTTGCTGAAGCAATAGAGATAGTTATAGGAGGGTAGAGGTATGAATCTAAGCAGTCTGTCTCCAAAGTCATGTTCTTAACTACCATGAAATGAAGGGATAAGTCCAGATAAGATCTTTCCAGTAGCATGGTGAGGGATGAGTGGGAAAAGAAGAGATAGGTAGCATATAGACAATCCAGAACTTTTTAAGAAGATCTTGGAAAGACACAGAGGAAGTGTTAGTCCATGAGGTCAGGACTACACAGTGACAAGATGAATGGAGAAATGGTAACCGTCTGGCTTTATGTCAACTTGACGAAAGCGAGAGTCATCAGAGAGGAAGGATTTTCAGTTGAGGAAAGGTGTCCATGAGATCTATCTTTAAGGCATTTTCTCAATTAGTGATCAATGGGTGGAGATGAGAAGGCAGCCCACTGTGGGTGGTGCTATTCCTGGGCTGGTAGTCCTAAGTCCTATAAGAAAGCAGGCTGAGCAAGCCAGTAAGCAGCACCCCTCTATCAGCTTCTGAATTGGCTCCTGCCTCAAGGATTTTGCTGTTTGAGTTCCTGTCCTGACTTCCTTCAATAGTGAACAGCAATATGGAAATGTAAGCCAAATAAACTGTTTCCTCCCCAACTTGCTTTTTGGTGATGGTGTTTCATTGCAGTAATAGAAATTCTAACTAAGAAAAATGGGTAACAAATCTTGCATCTTACCTCAGCCATTTTTCTTACCTAGTCTTCTGTTAGGTCAACCAGATGGTTCTTTCAGGCTTTAGCTGACAAAATTTATTCACTTGGGGGCTTGATCATACCTATCCAGCCCATCATGATGGATATGTGATATGTCACTAAGGGTACAGCTTGGAAACTTCTTATTCCTTACTCCCTCTCTGTACATCCATTTTAGAAAAGTAGATAAAAACCAAACCTATAGCCACGATCTGGTTTTCAGTATGTGTCTTAGCTGTGGCTGGATGCTATAACAAAATCCCACAGCAGAATGACTTAAAAACAAAAAAGGTTTATTGCTGACAGTTATGAAGGCTGGAATCAGGATAGTCATTGGTGTAAGCTCTAGTTCGATCTGAGTTCAAAAGTGGAGACTAAAGTTGCTGAAGACATTAGTGAGAAAGAGTTCCTTTTTGCTTGTCATTTAATTCTTTTAAGACCTTCGATAGATTGAATGAGCCAACCCACACTGGGAAGGCACTTTGTCTTACTTAATCTGTCTATTCAAATGCTACTCATACCCAGAAAGAGCTTCATAGACCTCTCAGAAGAAATAATACTCAACCAATTTGGGCACTTTGTGGCCCAGGCAACTTGTCACACAGAAATTAACTGTTAAAATGCATTTTAGCTGGCTCTAGATGTCCTAGTAAAACAACTTAGATTATCTGGTTTAAACAATGAAAAATCATTTTTTCACATCTCTAGAATCTGGAAATCTGCTCTCAGGGAGTTGATAGGATTGGGTTCTGGCGAGGGTTCTAATCTGGGTCACAAATGGCTACCTTCTCACTCTGTTTCTCTGTCAGGCAGAGAGAACACTTTGATTTTCTCTCTCTGTCTCTCTGCCTCTGTCTTTGTCTCTGTTTCTGTCTCTCTCTCTGTGTCTCTCACTGTACTGGGATTAACTCTAAAGCCCTACTTATGCTAGGCAAACACTACTACTGAGCTATATTCTCAGTCCTCAGGTTTGGAAGCTGGGACTACAGCTCAAAGGCCAACTCCTCAAATCTAGACCCTGCCTTTTTTTTTTTTTTTTAAACTTATGGCCGGTGTTGAATAACCCCACAATTGTACTCTATCAGATACCTGTGGCCTTGTAAACTTATTTGAGACATGAAACCAATGCTTACAGTCACAAAAATCATGGAATTTGGGTAAACACTGACACTAAGATCTGAATTTGAAACTGTAGAATCAGGTATGTCCCTAGAGAAAGAACAGTGGCATGGAGTCCAACAGATATGAGATCACACTCTGGCTCTGCCATTTACTAGCTCTGATACTGTGGCCATGCCATCAACCCAAAAAGAATTATGAGACATACTTTGTGCTTAGGGGATTCAATGAGTCGGTGCCTCAAAGCTACCCTGTGAGTTTTCTGAATTCACTTGCTTGCCAGTAGAGATAAACCCAAGAAAAACCCAGGTTGAAGGAAGCAACATGAATTTTGGGGAGAAAAGCTTGTTTATAACCCTCCCATAACTGGAGGGGTATTTGTGCTGAATATCAAATATTCTCTCTCCTGCTTCCAGCATATCCAGAAGCAGCATCCTGATGGAATCCGTGTCACTCTAATCATTTGTTTGGCTAGCTGTCTCTAGTCCTGTCCATTCCTATTACCCAACCCCCACATCCTCAACACCACCTCCAATGGGGAATCCAAGGAGGCCAACATCAGAGGAGCACATCACCACCAGTGCAGTGCTCTCCAGCTCATATCTGGTGTGTATTTTCTATTCACTGGACACTATACTTCTCACTGGGTTCTCCCAATAAACTCATAAGATAGGCACATAAGGTATCATTATCCTTATCTACAAAGAAGGAAGCTGAAATCCTAGAAATGTATATAAATTGTCAAGCATATATTGGGAGCTTGGAAGATAACTTAGTTGGTAAAGTGCCCATCTTGCAGGCACAAGGAGATAAATTCTACCTTTAGAACCTATGTAAAAATCTCTGTGTGATGGCACATACATGTAATCCCTGAGCTGGAAGGCAGAGGCAGGTGAGTCCCTTGGGTTCACTGCCAGCTAACTAGGTAAGTCCCAGGCCAATGAGACACTTTGTCTTAAACAACAACAACAAAGTAGACATGGGGCTAAAGAGGTGGTTCGACAGTTTTGAGCATTTGCTGCTCTTGCAGAGGACCCAGGTTCAGTTTCCAGTATCCAAATAGAGGCCCACAAGCATCTGTAACTCCAGTTCTAGGAGATATGATGCCTTCTTCTGATCTCTGTAGAAAGGCATGCACGGGGTTCATACATATACATACAGGCAAAACATTTATACACATGCGATGAAAAAATAGGTAAACAACATTTGAGGCTATACCCCCAAGACTTGTCCTCTGGCTTTCACCCACATAAACATGTATATACATACAAGAGTACACATTTTAGACAAATGCACATAAAACCTATTGTGTTGTACTTTTCTGAAATTAGAGACACCACTAATAGAAAAATAAAGGTCTTTGTAGTCAGGCCAAGAGGCTTAGATTTGGGTTGGAGAGATGACTCAGGGGTTAAGAGAACTTGCTGCTCTTACAGAGGTCCTGAGTTTGGTCCCCAGCACTCATGTCAGGTGGCTCACATTGACTAGAACTCTAAGTTTAGGGGGATCTGATGTCCCCCTTGGCCTCTGTGGTCACCTGACACATGTGTATGTACCTTCACATAGATACATAATTGAGTACATCAAAATTTAAAAAGGAGCTTAGATTAGATTTTTATGGACAGATAGACATGTCTTACATCAGGTAACTCAATAAGCCACAGAAACCACCAGATGTTCATTAGGGATTGGTTCCAGGACTACTGCAGATACCTGTTCTTGTTAGTTTTTTGTTTGGTTGGCAACTTGACACAAACCTAGACATATCTGGGAAGAAGGAATTTCTATAGAGGAATTGTCTCTTCAGATTGGCCTGTGACAGTGCTGATTGATAGTAGGCAATCCCAAGTAGGTAGACCTGGCATGTAAAGAAAGGCAGCTGAGCAAACCAAAGGAACAGAGCCAGCAAACTGCATTCTTCCATGTTCTCTGCTTCAGTTCCTACCTTCAGCTTCTTCCCTGGCTTTTCTTGATGATGGACTGTAACCTGTGAGCCAAATAAACCCCTTCCTTTTTAAGTTGCTTTTGTTCATGGTTTTTATCACAGCAATGGGAACACTATTGATATTTAGTAAAATCGTGGTATATTTGCTCTGAAATAATAACAATAGAAAAATTACATTACATATTCAATACAGATGAAATTACTTTTTAAATGTTATATATATCTGCAGGGCTGATGATATCAGTAAGAAGTGAATTAAGCCAAGGACACTTGAGAGCTCATTGAACTACCACAAGGCTAAAGATCCAGGATTAGAAGATGGGAAGGGGCCAGGCAGTGGTGGTGCACACCTTTAATCCCAGCACTTGGGAGGCAGAGGCAGGAGGATTTCTGAGTTTGAGGCTAGCCTGGTCTACAGATTGAGTTCCAGGACACCCAGGGCTACACAAAGAAACCCTATATTGAAAAACGAAAAACAAAAAACAAAAACAAAAAAACAAAACAAAACAAAAACAAAAAAAAGATGGGAAGGAACAAAAGAAAATGTACAGCCAGAGCCACACATAAAAATGATCCTTGGGATCACCTGTTGGTGGTATCATTGCTGCACTGCTGAACATCAGATGCCCTGACTCAAGCAGTCTACACTTCCAGCTCTGGCAACTCTATATTTTCATGCCTTGAAACTGGAGTTGGGACTGATTGTGTTTCCTTCTTTTTATCACTAACTCCATTCGGATTCAAAATCCCAAGAAGATCAGCCTGGCCAATTATAAGTTATGTGTTTATGCTCTGTTTGTCAGAACAACTGAGACAGAATGCATCTGGGCCATTTAGCATCTCTCTTGCGAGTCCATCTTTGCCTTCCATCAAGAGCGGAAGAGTGAGTGGGTGTTTCCAAACCAGGAAAGAGGTCAACTGAACCACACCTCCCAACACAGACAACCCAAGTCAGCTTCATTAATAATAATAGCAACATCTACTACTAGTGATTTGGCTAGAAAAACATGTCCATTACAGATACTGTTACATGGTTTCAAGGAAGGAAGGAATATAGAATACATGTTAGACTCTTCATTTTTAACATGAAGGTTGGATTGGGGGAAGGCAATGTCGGACACAAGGAAATAAAGACAGAACCATTCAAAGCCTGTCTAAGGATCATACTGATTAGCCGCGGGGGCTTTGAGAAATTACCTTCACTTCTTTTCTTTTGATGTGATAAAATATCCCCATAAAAGCAATTTAAAGGAGAATGGGTTTATTTGGCTCATAAAATCAGGTTATAGTCTATTACAATAGAGGAATCAAAGCAGCAGGAACTTGGAGCAGCTAGCCACATCATTACACCCACAGCCAAAAGCAGAGAATAATTATTGCATGCATGTGCACCTTGCTTTCTCTACTCTTTCACAACTCAGCGTCTCTTGCTTAGGGAATGGTGCCACGCACAGTGGTCTTTCCACCCCAGTTAACATAATCAAGACAATTCCCCACAGACATGGCAGATCGAGACAATCTTTCATTAAGGGTCCCTTCCCAGGCGACTCTAGACTGTGTCAAGTTGACAGTTAAAGCTAACCACCATAGAGGTGTGGTAGCTCACCATATAGGCAAGACTTTTATCTCAGCATGTGGGAAGCAGCAGGGGTAGGTAGACCTCTGTAAGGTCCAGGCCAGCCAGGGATATGTAGTGAGACTCTGCGTCAAAAACAAGGACAAACGACACGTAAAATAAAAGAAAACGAAAGACTAACTATCACAGCTTACTATGCCTCAAACTTTATGGTATATATGAATTACCTAGGGATCTTGTTAAAATAAAAATTCTGATTCATGGACCTGGGAGGGCCTGAGACTCTGCATTTCTAACAAGTTCTCATGTGATACTAACACTGCTGGTTCTTGATTTTAGGTCAGATAAGAGAACTTGACCCAAGGCCATATGTTGGAGAGATTCCAGGTCCCAGAGGAAGGAAGGAAGACAAGATGAAGTGACTCTTCTGAATTGTAGAGAGATGAAAAACACCCTGTTGGTGTCTGCTTTGGGTAATGGATGAAGAGTTTGGGGATTTTTTTCCCTTTTGTTGATCTCTATTTTTATAACCTATTTACTGGTATATTAAAGAAAGGAGACACAAAAGAAATCAATGATTTTGTAAGGCACTCAGGCAATCAGGGGTGCTTTAAAATATGATAGACATTTTAACTTTTGATGGACAAAAGATACAACTGAAATGTACATACAGTTAGGATTCCATTATGGAAGTGTGTGTGTGTATCTTTATGTGTAACTATATTTTTAGTTTATTCATCCCTTACTTTCCTTATCCTCACGCTCCTGGACTCTTGCTGGTCCCTTTACTTACCCCCAATTGTTTTCCCTCCCTCCTTAAGTTCTCTTCCTCTTCAGATGAGGATGTTGGGCACTGTCTATTGCTCTCTACCTCATTCTCTTGAGACAGGTTCTCTCAATGAACCTGAAACTGGTTTGTTCGCTAGATTGGCAGTTAGTTCCAAAAGCCTGTGTGACCCTCCTGTCTCTGCAACTCTCATGTCTTGTCTCTGTAACCTAGTGCTGGGGTTACAGACGTGTGTGGCTTTTCATATCAATACTAGGGATTTGAACTCATGTCCTCATGCTTGTTCTTGCCCACTGAGACACCTTCTGCCCCCCTCCTTAGCCTCGATTGTACATATGAGAGAAAACATGCAGTACTTATTCTGAGTCTAGCTTCTTTTTTTATGTTGTGTAGCTATTTCCTCCAAATTGAAGCATTTCCTCGTGGAGAGAGGAGGGAAGTCATGGACTCAAGAAGCTAACAAAACTCAAGATTCAGAAAGCACAGAAAGTTACAAGACTCATGGGGGTGGAGAGATGGCTTAATGGTTAAGAGCACTGACTGCTCTTCCAAAGGTCCTGAATTAAATTCCCAGCACATGGTGGCTCACAACCATCTGTAATGGGATCAGATTCCCTCTTCTAGTGTGTCTGAAGACAGAGACAGCGTACTGATATACTGATATACAGAAAATAAATTAATGAATCTTAAAAAATAAGACTGGTGAGGTCATACCCCAGGGTTATATAAGCAGCAAACAATTGCCAGGGAAGAGGAGACTCTTTGGTGGGGTTGCCTGCAATTGGTGTAGGGTATTTCATAAGCTGTCATCCATGTTGGGGTGTGATGCAGTTGTCAAATTCATGTAAGTAACCCAATAAACTCGCTGGTTCACAAGGCTGGACTTCGGTGGGATGATTTATTCATTTATTTATTTGGTCTGTCATCAGTACTCCAACTGAATCATGTCCACTCTGCCAGGAAAAATCAAGGATCAAATTAATATGATGATTTCCCATTCTCTTCCCATTCTGCAATGTTTCTGCATTTTTATTTACAGCGGGAAAGGTTTGACTATGCACCACGCTGTCTATCCATTTATCGTGCGATGGGCATCTAGACTGGCCCTACTTCTGAGCTTTTACGAAGACTGCAGCAATAAACACAGATGCGCATACATCTCCGTGGTACAAACATGCAATTTTATATGGGCTTTTTTGGGATGTGATCTGTATTGAACAGTGAGAACTAAAATTATCACAGGCAATTGAGCTGCCAGAACACAACATGTTTTTTTCCAAGATGACTTAATAAAATGCAATACTTTTTCTTCTTGTTAATTTAAGAACTAATTGTGTTATAATGCTGACCAGGTGTGACATACTGATTTCTCTTTAAGAATACTTTCAGGGGAGCTGATTATGAAAACATGAAGAGGATAGTGTGCTTCTTTCAATATTCAAACTCAATTAATCTCAGTGACTCAAACATGCTGGGGTGAAAAGTTAGAATATTAAAGCTCTATTGGTTTAAGAAAGAAAGCGTTTTTTTCTTCTCATCAGACTCCCAATTGTTTTGGACATAAAAATCTCTCTGAGTCAGTTAGATATTCTAATAAACCTAATGAAAGCTTCATCCCCAAACTTCACAGCAAGAGTGTTCACCCAACAGATGACAGGCTGCTGCCCAGCAAACAGGTGGCCACCCTGCAGCAGGACGCAGTGTGTAACCAGTACTGATTGAACTTTCCCATGTCCTGATGTTTTATGAGTTTCTTCAATACATCGAGGTAGTGTTTTTATTTCTCATGATTACAGACGGGGAATATGAGGCTTAGTGGATGGCTGTTAAGGCTTGAATCTGAAAAGTACTCTATAGGTTCATGTTTTAGGGGCTCGGTTCCTAGCTTGCAGTGACTATTTTGAGGGCCATGGAACATTTATGAGGCAGGGCCTGAGTAGGGCAAATGGGCCTTTTAAGGCCATGTCTACCCCTGGTTCTGTATTCAGCTTCCTGGTCTACTCCCATGTGAAGGAGGTACTCCTGACACTACACATGGAGCAGGAGATTATGAGGCACAGCATCCAATGCATGCTCATGAGCAAAGCAAGTACAGATGATTACTACACCAGTGTGATTCCTGACCGTGATCTGAATCATAATGGCGCCTTACTACACCAGTGTGATTCCTGACCGCGATCTGAATCATAATGGCGCCTTACTGAGGTTGCTGTTAGGATCGCTGACGTTTTGCCATTGAATATTCATCTTTCGAACACAAGCTACTCTTCTGTCTTTGTTGAAACCCTAGGGCTCCATAGTTGTATGTTAATATGCATGCCTTTCCTGACAGCAGGGTTTCAGTGGAGAGAGGGAAGGAGAGATGGAGTGAGATGAGTCTCAGTGCAGGGGGAAGATGGAAAAGGGGAGAGATGAAAAACGAAGATCTGAGTACTTGATCAACCAATTACCTCTTACCTACTTTGCTGAAAGACTGATTGAGACTAAAGTTAGGCAGCCTTTTAAGGTTAATGAAAGTTTTGAATTTAATAGAGAAAAATCCAATATTAAAAGACCAAGTTTTTACCTTAAGATAATCTACAAGGGGCTGGAGAGATGGCTCAGTGGTTAAGAGCACTGGTTGCTTTTCCAGAGGACCCAGGTTTTGTTTCTAACACCCACACAGCAACTCAAAACTACCCTTGACTCCAGTTCCAGGGACTCCAATGCCTTCTTCTGTCCACTACAGGCACCAGGCACACGAGTACGCAGACATGCATGCAGGCAAAACACCCGTCTGTATAAAATGAACTAAAGTAAAAACAACTATTAAAAATCATCTACAAATACAAGCCATATATAGCTTGAAAGATAAGCCCCAATTCTGCCACTTCCTTGTTCCACGACTTCCACATAGGTCACATGCACACATTTTGCTTTTAATGTCAGGTCAGATAGGACAGGAATGGTCAGAACTGAGAGCTACCCTGGCTGCTGGGCAGATGATATTTTTGAAATGTTCTGAATATCCTTAGATGACGTGTTCTCAGAACTTATCCCTGCTAGACATGCTTCAAATGAGGGTGGCATGAACCATCTTTCTAATCTTTCTAGAGACTTCAACTCCCACCAGTGTCTCGGTTCCTTATCACTCCCCTGTTAGTCATTACAGGATGACGGCCAGGGGAGTGATCTCTCTCCTTAGTGCTCTCGCTCTGCCAGAGAGGTATGCACACACGCACGCTCCTTCTCCTCCCAGAGTCCTTTTCACCTCTAGGCGAAGCAGAAGGAGAAGGAAACAGTTTACATAATGGTGTGATCACACTGATGCCTCAAGCTTATTTTTTCTCCAATTACCACATTTCTTGACAGCTAGTTTAGAAGTTGTTAATGTTTCTCCCCCTCCCCCCTACTGCTTGAGAGCTTTCAGTTATAGATCCAAATTCATCAGAGCATTGCTCTACAGGGCACATTTAAGCAGCACTTCTCGTTACAAAACATGGCTAAACGGGTGCTTTTTTGTCAGTAATACAGACTTGAAAGGCATCACAGAGATGCCTTCTCTGTGAAAGTCAATCAGAGTAATGTTTGGGAAGTTCTCCAAAACTGGAGGGGTGAAACCCTTCTTGCAGCAGCCGATTCAGACTGTGGCTCAGCTTGGAGAACTGCAGTGGGTCCATCTGCACAGCTGACCATAGAGGAACGCCTAAACCACATGATGCCATTGCGTGGCTCCATCCAACCCCTCACCCTGGAGACAGCGGGTCATCATGACAAAGGAAAGCAAAGTTACTCAAGACCAGAGAAACGCAGTCTTGTGCTGTGAGCACAACATGAGTTCAAGGATTAGAAATGCTTGGGTTATACTCCTCGCCTTGCTAGTCACTGACTCAATGAACTTGAGCACAGGCTTCTCTGAACTCCAGGATCACCACACAGCTGGTATAAATTCGACTGAACAAGATGCAATGGATGGGCTAAAGCCTAGAACTATACATTAATACTTGAAAGGGAAAGTGGGCTCTAAGATCAATTTCTGGTGGTGTGTATCTTTAATCCCAGTACTCAGGAGGCAGAGGCAGATACCCAGGGCCACACTAATGAACTAAAAAAGTCATTTAGTTCATTTCCTCGCATCCCCTGCTTCCCATCTAGTTTTTGATGGGCTTGGTGTCCCCATCCACCATTACTATGTCACCTTAGGCATTTTTCAGCTCATGTCTTTTGTATTTTTTTCTGAAACAGCATTTCATTAAGCCTAGGCTGGCTATGAACTTGCTAAGGCTAGCTTTGAATGTCTGGTCCTCCTACCTCTTCCTCCCAAGTGCTGAGATTATAGGTGTGTGGTACTGTGTTTTATGTGCCACCAGGTGTATGTAATGCTGAGGACACAGCACATAGGCCTTATTGTGTATGATAGGCAAGCACTCTACCAACCAAGTCACAGCACTGGCCCAGTTACCACTACTTTGTCATTTTAAACCATTTAAACTTATTTGGTCTTACCTATCTCCACATCCCACCACATGATGGTGTCATCATAGATTGGCTGCTTTGAAACACTATTTCTAAAAGGGTATGAAGCACTTAGTGTTCTAAGCCTCTACTAAACATTAGATAACCGCTAAAGAGCAAGACTCTGTTTAAAAGACATGGAAGCTTATGGCTCAGCTAACTTATATTTGTTTATTCTGAAATTCTCATGTTTCTATCATCGTAACTTTGCTGATGCTTCTCATTGCTTAACTCTTCCCTTATTAGCATGATCTTATTAATTTCTTATAATCCAGCTCAGTTGTAGAATGTTTCTTTTTTGTATGTATGTGTCTGTAGTGCATGCACATGACTTTGAGGATGTGTGTGCCCATATGCAGGGGCCAGCAAAGAATGTCAGGACTTTATTGCCTTTGAAACAGGACTTCTCACTGAACCAGAAGTTTAGCTTTTCAGCTAGGCTGGCTGGCCAGCAAGATTCTGGAATCTATCAGTCTCTACGTACCAATGCTGGAGTTTTAGACATGCTCAGCCATGCCTGGCTTTTTATGTGGAAGCTGGGACTTGAACGCAGGCCCTCATGCTTGCACGAGAATCACTCTTACGCAAAACTAGCTCTTCTGTGAAAGTATACTATCCCTTTATCTCTTCAGGCATAGTTCAGTGTTCTTCCTCTTTGATTTTATAGTGCCTTGTATCTAATTCTTTGTGGCTCTTCCTGTGTTGGTGTGTCAGTGTCAGTTTGCCTCCAGATTGTGAACTCATGGTTAGGGAAGTAGGGGTTGGGGAAGACTCCATCTCATTGATGCAAATTGTTGAGAATTGTGTGCTGGGAACTCCAATACATACTGAAGCTATAAAAGCTACAGTGCATGGTGCTGACTCAAGGAACTCATAGCTATACATAAATTCAATGCAAAAACATCACGGTTGTAGCAAATATCCATATTGTCTCTCACTTGTCTATGTATTCCTACTTTCTAAGGTCTTGTTATTTGACTTGATTTGAATTCTCTCACCAAAAATATCTCCCCTAACAACTGACCACAAATGCCCAGATTTCACCATTCAAGTTAGTTTTCTGGATCAATTAAGATCCCTTTGGTTGTGATTCAACCCAGCATCAGCAAAAAGAGAAAATTATCAGCTCAGCAAGGCAATTTTGAACAGTGACACTATTTGAAGGCAGAGAAAGCTGGCTTTCAGGAAGAAATGGCATCAGGAGCTTTTGTAGGATTCTTCTCAGTATAGTGAGGTCACGATTATTGCAAGCAAGCATTCTTTGTACGCATGCCTGGAAGCTGTGTGAATACACCACTCAGATTTCCTTGAGATGCTTGTGAGAATGTGCCCTAGAATTGCAGCCACAGAGCACTTCATTGGCTATACTCCTGAGGTTCATCACCTATGTTTGTTCTTAGATTGTCTCCTATATGCTCTGCAAGCCAGTGATCAGTGGGATCAGGGGTATCTAGGCAGAACTAGTCCTGGAAATCTACTAGGCTCTCATGACTAACATTTGCTTGAGACTCCCCAACAGCCTGTCAAACCTTCCTTGGGCCCTAGGGTAGTCAAGGATGACACTACTGGCTGTCTTTCACCTGTAACCAGATTTGCATTGTAGTCTAGTGGTTCTTCCTTCTTTCCCTGACTCCCTTCCCTATTTCCTTGCACAGGTAATTACTCATATAATAAAACTTTGCATATCTAGTCTTTAGTGTCCACTTCTTGGAGGACCAGAATGCTAGATACCTTCAAGAGAGACTGTTGGAGGGAGGAGTTTGGACTGAAAATCCTCTACTCCCTCTGAATTTACAGTAGTGTTTTGCTGAAGTCAAAGTGACCTCATATTGCTTCTCTCCAATAAATGAATATCAATGTGTGAATATGAAGAGGGCCTGTTGCTGGATCAGTCCTTTAATGGGTAACTTTCATTTGGCAATTTCCTGTAGAACTGTCCTTCAGGCTGAGAGTCCTCCTAGTCAACCATCTTTCCTTTGCTTTCCTGTCTCAGAGGTACCAGTGTTACCACACTTTGGCATAAGCCCCCCCTTCTCTTTTCTCTCTCTCTGTCTGTCTCTCTCCCTCCCTGCCTCCCCAGTGCCTCTTCATCCTCCCAGGGTGTTTTACTTAGAGAATGACTTTGATATCCACACTTCAAAAGACCTAAACTAACAAAGATGATAAATAGGATTGTGAATATGTCTCGAATTCTTTCTTGCCTTATAGAGTCTACTACCACAAACCAATCCTTTATTCTTATCAGGATATAAGGAAATCTCCCAGGGAAAGTCTTGCTTGACCACAGACAGTTGCACTAACTAACCATCAAGAGAGAGGAGTCATCCCCATGACATGTGTGGCACTATTGTATTAGTGGGCATGTCTTTGCAGGCCAGATGTGAATATAGGTCTCAAGGTTCACAACTGGTTAAGACTGGTGATCACTTTTCTCCTCCAGTAGCATGTATAGCATCTTCTAGTACCATGAAAGCTAGCCAGTAGGGATGAAAGTTCCATGTCAGTGCCAGCTAGAATTCTTCATGCTCTGGCATGCGAGTATGTGTTGTCTTCAGCAACAGGCTATTAGCCATCAAGTTCTGGGGGGTAACCAAGAGCTTTAGTAGTAGCCTGTACTGTTTGGGCATCTATGGGACCTCACTGACCAACAACTCTAAGAGAAGTAACCAGTTCTTGGCACTGGGCTATATTTATTAGACTCTGGTGAAAGCCACTCATCCAAGAATATTTGGGCAGCATAAATTGATCTTGATAGGGGGAAAAATGGCACAAAGTTGGGGGGGATGGAGGGGTGAATCTGGGAGGAGTTTGGGGAGAAGGGTCAATATGATCAAACACACTGTACTAAATTTACCAAGAACTGAGAATAACTATTTCCAAATAGCTAGTAGAGAGGTTTTTTTTGTTTGTTTGTTTAGCTGTTTTATTGTTTGTTTTGGTACTGGGGATTGGCCCCAGGATATCCTGCATACTAAATGTTAAGTCTACCACTGAACCACAGGCAGCCTTGAGGGGGATTTGGGTGTGTTCTCATCACAAAGAAATGATACATTTGTGCACATATATCAGAGAGACCATGAGAAGATGGACATCTATAAGCTGAGAAGAACAGTGGAAGAAGCCAATCCCACAGATACTTTAATCTCAGACTTCTGGCCTCCAGAGCAATGAGAAAATAACTTCTTGTAATCTAATCCTTAAACAAGAAAATGTGGTAGCTATGTGGATACATTATTAGAGAAACTACCCAAGAAACAGTCAGAAAAGAAAATGTGAGGTAGGTAATAAAATTTAAGTGCTTGTTAGGGTGTAGTTATAGACATCTATAATCCCATAGTTGAATATGGATGTCAAAGGACATTGTCAGTCTGCTTTCTACTTTGAGACAGAGTCTCTCTGTTCACTGCTGCCTTTGCTGGGCTAGCCAGCCTGTGAGCATCTAGTGATCCTTCTGTCTCCACTTACCATCTCCTGTCTGTAGGGGTGGGACACACTGCAGATGCTTACTTATTCTATTTCACTTGGCTTTTACATTCTCTGAGGATCTGAACCAAGACCATCCATCAGGCTTGTGTGCCAAGCGCTTTACCTACTGAGCCATCTGCCCAGCCCAAAGACTATCTATTAAAAATAACAACAATGATCATTATTAGCATCATCATCACCCATAGGCAGATGGGGTATCAATCAAAGAACAGAGAGCCAGGATCTATGGCACAGGGTAAGATAGTATCAATAAGAAGCAGTAGCCTTGAGGGTTGCCCCCGGGTATCAGCTACCACTTACAGCTTGCTCTTAAGGCCTGTCAGGAATGTGATGAGTGGGTGGGATGGCTTTGCCGACAGGTCTTGGGGTGAATCAGTCAAGTGCAAAATGCATATACTGAGCTTTCTAAATGTAAACCAAATTGAGCCACAATTATAGATTAGTATATTTAGAACTGTAACGGAATTTTCCAGGAGCGGTCAGAGCCAGAGAGCTCTGTTTAAATCAACAAAAATCTGTTAATTCTTGAGAGCAATAAAGAAAACAATAGCAAAAGAGTATCTGAGGCTTTTATTTCTTACACATATTCTGAGATAAAGGAGTAGCTTTGTGACTACAAGGAAGTGCAGACACAGCCTTACAACCAAGTTGGGAAATTCAGAGGTCTGCTATCTGCCTGCTGGGGATACAGCTCTGTGGTAGAGTGCTTGCCTATGGATGAAAGCCACTAAGCTGTCACCTGTGTCTTTTGAGCACATGCAAAAGGCATGTTCTTGCTTATGCCAGTCATTGTGCTTTTTCTGAATCATCTCTTTTGTGTGTGAGAACACATGTGGACAGCTGCAAGTACACATGAACGTGTGCATATGGAGGTCAATGGTCAACACTGGGTACCTCTCCATGACAACACAACTCTTATAAAAGGCAGCATTTAATTGGGGGCTTGCTTACAGTTTCAGTGTTTAGTCTATTAGCATCATGGTGGTATGCAAGTAGGCACTGGAGCAGTACCAGAAACCTTGACATCTTGATCCACAGGTGGTGTGTGTGGCAGGGAGGCAGTTGCAAATGGTACATTTAGGATTTCACAAAAGAATGGAGACATTTTCTTCAGGTACCCAGCAGAACAGTCTGCTCTCTGCTGCTATTAACAAAATGCCAGAGGCTGGGTATTTATAAAGAAAGAAGGTCTATTTAGCTAAGTTATAAAGGTGAAAAGTTCCAGATTGGGCCGTCCCACCTGTTTAAGTTCCGGTGAGGGCTTCATGGTGGATGATGTCACAATGATGAGAGCACATATGGAAGGGATCACTTCTCAAGACTTGAAGCAAGAGGGACTCAGAGACCATATTTGCTCTTACAATTATAACTTTTTAATTCTTTTTTGGGGGAGGAGGGAATTAATTAGAGTCATTAGAGAACTATATTGATCTCTTCTGAAGGTTAAGCTCTAGTAATTTAACTACCTGCAGAAGATTCAATCTCATAAAGATTCTCTCACCTGAACAATGTCACACTGGAGATCAACTGCCACCACACTGACCTTTGGGGGGAGGGGACAAACCACAGCATCTATTTCTCTCATTATATTGATGTTTAATAGCCATTTATACTTACTTCCTTTCATGTCTGTAATGGCTATTCCTCATTGTCAACTTGACTATATCTGGAATGAACTACAATCCAGGATCGGAAGGCTCACCTATGGTCCAGATCTTGAGGCTGGAAGATACAAGTTTCTGACCTGGATCTTGGTGTGGAGGTCTTGATGCATAGTGGCTATGAATCCCGGGAGACTAAGGCAAGGAGATCTCTGAGTTCAAGGTCAGCCTGGGACAAAACAAGTCCCAGATCCAGGCGTGGTGGTAGACACCTTTAATCTGGGACACACCTTCTGCTAGAGACCTACATAAGGACATTGGAAGAAGGAAGATTTGCTCTTCTCCACCTGCTCACATTGACTTGCCAGCACATCTGTTGGAATCTATTAGCCTTGTGGGACTGAGAAACTATTAGATCCTTGGACTTCCCATTCACAGCTGACCATTGTTGGGGAGTTGGACTATAGACTGTAAGTCATCATAATTAATTCTCTTACTATATAGAGACTATCCTTAAGTTCTGTGACTCTAGAGAACCCCAACTAATATAATGTCCATAACCTATTTTGTTTTAGCATTGTTGTTTTTTAAACCATTTTAAACAATTTTATCTTATTGATGATGATGATGGTGATGATGATGATGATAATAATAATTAGTATTTATTTGTGTGTGAGTGTGTGTGTAAGATGTGTTTGGGAGGCAAGTATGTGCCAAAGTGCATGTGTGGAAAGCAGAGAACAACTTTGTGGACTCTTTTTTTTCCTTTTACATTTACCTGGTGTCTTAGGGTTTCTATTCCTGCACAAACATCATGACAAAGAAGCAAGTTGGGGAGGAAAGGGTTTATTCAGCTTATACTTCCATATTGCTGTTCATCACTAAAGGAAGTTAGGACTGGAACTCAAGCAGGTCAGGAAGCAGGAGTTGATACAGAGGCCATGGAGGGATGTTTCTTACTGGCTTGCTCAGCTTGCTTTCTTATAGAGCCCAAGACTACCAGCCCAGGGATGGCACCACCCACAAAGGGTCCTCCCACCCTTGATCACTAATTGAGAAAATGCCTTACAGCTGGATCTCATGGAGGCATTTCCTCAAGGGAGTCTCCTTTCTGTGATAACTCCAGCTTGTGTCAAGTTGACACATAAACACATCACTATTAAGCCTTGACCCTTACTTTCTTATTCATCCCCAAGATCTAAATAACTTTAAAAGTCCCAGTCTTTACATATTAAAATTTCAATCCCTTTAAAATATCCAATATCTTTTAAAATTCAAAGTCTTTTTTCTTTAAGATTTATTTGTTTTATGTGTGTGAGTTCAGTGTTGTTCTCCTTGGACACACCAGAGAAGGGCATCGGATCCTATTACGGATGGTTGCTGGGAATTGAACTCAGGACCTCTAGAAGAACAGCTAGTGCTCTTAACCGCTGAGCCATCTCTCCAACCCTCAACGTCTTTTTTTTTTTTTTAAATTCAAAAAGTCTCTTAATTGTGGGCTCCACTAAAATACTTAAAGAGCAAAAAATATCAGGGCACAGTCACAATCAAAAGCAAAATCAATATTTTTTTTTTCCGCTATCTTCCTGCCCCATCACCATGGTGTGCATGAATGTCCTGGCAGATGCTCTCAAGAGCACCAACAATGCTGAGAAGAGAGGCAAACGCTAGGTCCTCATCAGGCTGTGTTCCAAAGTCATCGTTTGGTTCCTAACTGTCATGATGAAGCATGGTTTCAGTGGTGAATTTGAGATCACTGATGATCACAGAGCTGGGCAAATCATGAACCTCACAGGCAGGTTGAACAAGTGTCGAGTGATCAGCCCTAGATTTGATGTGCGACTCAAAGACCTAGAAAAATGGCAGAGCAATCTGCTCCCATCATGTAAGTTTGGTTTCATTGTACTGACAACCTCAGCTGGCATCATGGACCATGAAGAAGCAATATGAAAACATACAGGAGGGAAAATCCTGGGATCCTTTTTCTAGAGATGTAAAGCATAAATAAAAACCCTCCATGGACTGTGAAAAAAAAAGCAAAAGCAAACTCAAACCATCCAATGTCTGGGATCCACTCACCATCTTCTGGGCTCCTCCAAGGGTTTGGGTCACTTCTCCAGCTCTGCCCTTTATAGCACACAGCTTGTTTTCTAGGCTTCAGATGCCTGTACTCCACTGCTGCTGGTGTTCTTGGTGGTACATCTCATGGCATCTCCAAAACACTGCTGTCTTCCACTGCAACTAGGCTTCACCAATAGCCTCTCATAGGCTCTCTTCATGGTGCCAAGCCTCAAGTCCTTTGCATGACCCCTTCAGTCCTGGGCCATCAATTGCATCTGAGGCTGCACCTTCACCAATGGCCTTCCATGGCCTCTCAAAGTGCCGAGCCTCGCTGCTCTTCATGACCCCTTGATGCCTTCAAAACCAGTACCACCTGGGTGACTCTTACACATTACCAAGTCCAGCTGCCAATAGGAGGTACAATCTCTGGAATACAGCTTCTCTGTGCTCTCAGGAAACACTTCCCAGATTTTGCCTTAGTGATGCTGGTCTCTTTTTAATCACTGCTAATTTCTTAGTTCCAGCTAATCAATAGTCCCAGTAATGCAAAGGTTTTGCCTTAGTAGTTCTCTTATCTTGTTAATCACAGCTGATTCTTCAGTCCCAGCTATCCAAAACCACAGAATGATAACAATCAAAACAGCAATGGCCCTGATAAAAGTCTTTAATCTTCCCTCTGAAATTTCACAAGTCGGGCCTCCGTCTTTTGCACTGTTCTTGACATTATCTTCCAAGTTCCTACAATACATGCCACAGACCTCTTAACATCCCAATGGCTCTTCCAGTCCAAAGTTCCAAAGTCCTTCCACAGTACTCCCAAAAACATGGTCAGGTTGTCACAGGAATACCCCACTATGCTGGTACCAATATGTCTTAGTCAGGGTTTGTATTCTTGCACAAAACATCATGACCAAGAAGCAAGTTGGGGAGGAAAGGGTTTATTGAGCTTACACTTCCACACTGCTGTTCATCACGAAAGGAAGTCAGGACTGGAACTCAAGCAGGTCAGGAAGCAGGAGCTGATGCAGAGGCCATGGAGGGATGCTACTTACTGGCTTGCTCAGCTCACTTTCTTATAGAACCAGGGACTACCAGTCCCGGAATGGCACTACCCACAATATGCCCCCCCCCCCATCACTAATTCAGAAAATGCCTTACAGCTGGATCTCATGGAGGCATTTTCTCAACTGAAACTCCTTTCTCTGTGATAACTCCAGCTTGTATCAAGTTGACACACAAGAACAGCCAATACTTGTGGTATCCTGATTGGTTTGTTGTTGCTGCTGTTGACAAGCTAGGGTCATCTGAGAAGAGGGAACATACATTGAGAAAACACCTCCCTATAAGATTGTCCTGTAGGAAAGTCCGTGGAAGATTTATTTGATCGATGATTGATGTGGGAGGGCCTAGCCCACGGTAGGCAGTACCATTCCTGAACTGGTAGTCCTGGTTTGAATAAGGAAGCCAGCAGAACAAACAATGTTTAGTAAGCCAAGAGGCAGCATTCCTCCATGGCCCTTGCTTCAGTTCCTGTTTCTAGGTTCCTGCCTCAAGTTCCTATCCTGACTTCTGTCAGTGATGGAGTGTGGTCTGAAATTGTTGCGATCTAAAAAGAGTTGTGAGCTGCAGTAAGCCCTTTCCTCCTCAGGCTGCTTTAGTCATGGTGCTTATGTCAGTAATAGGAACCGTACCAAGGCACCTGAGTTCTGGGAATCAAATGCAGGCCCTCAGGCTTGCATAGCAAGTGTTATCCATTGAGCCGCCTCACAGGTCCCCAGTTTTTCTTTTTATTGAATGTAGAAATGCTTAGTACATTAAGGAAGTTTGTTCTGTGCTTGCGGTATAGGTTGGAAGAATTTTTCCAAATTTGTTTTCTGCTTTTTGAATTTTTGTTTTGTGAGGCAGAGCTTCACCCTACAGCCCAGGCTGGCCCATATCTCACTACATAGCCCAGGTTGTCTTTGAACTTGTGGCAACTCTCCCAATTCAGCCTCTTGAGTTCTAGGATTACAAGTGTGAGCTACCATGCCTGGCTGCCTTTCGAATTTATGAAAGTTTTTGTTTCCATGGGGAAATATAATCAGTCAGATTTATTTTGGATTCATGACTTTTGTAATCTATCATTCTTAGACAGCTACTTCTTATTCCAAGGTTATAAAATAAAATTTCTTATTTTCTTCTTCTACTATTTTGGTTGGAATCCATCTGGGAATTTTCTAGCCTAGTATGTGAAAAACGAATCTAACTGAAGTTTTTTCCAAGGAGACTGGCTTCTGAGATAACTAACCAGTTGTACTGGCTAGTTTTGTGTATCAACTTGACACAAGCTGGAGTTATCACAGAGAAAGGAGTTTCAGTTGAGAAAATGCCTCCATGAGATCCAGGTGTAAGGTATTTTCTCAATTAGTGATCAAGGCGGGGAGGGCCCCTTGTGCGTGGTACCATCTGTGGGCTGGTAGTCTTGGGCTCTATAAGA
>CM052700.1:30623048-30661680 GCA_028551405.1 Uromys caudimaculatus | reverse complement strand
AATAAGGAAGTAAGGGTCGAGGCTTATTGGTGATGTGTTTGTGTGTCAAGTTGACAAGGGGTCAGTTGTACTGGCTAGTTTTGTGTGTCAACTTGACACAAGCTGGAGTTATCACAGAGAAAGAAGTTTCAGTTGAGAAAATGCCTCCATGAGATCCAGGTGTAAGGCATTTTCTCAATTAGTGATCAAGGGGGGAGGGCCCCTTGTGAGTGGTACCATCTGTGGGCTGGTAGTCTTGGGCTCTATAAGAAATCCAGCTGAGCAAGCCAGGAGAAGCAAGCCAGTAAGCAGCATTCCTACATGGCCTCTGCATCAGCTCCTGCTCCTTGACCTGTTTGAGTTCCAGTCCTGATTTCCTTTCATGATGAACAGTAGTGTGGAAGTGTAAGCTCAATAAACTCTTTCCTCCCCAACTTGCATCTTGGTCATGATGTTTGTGCAGGAATAGAAACCCTGACTAAGACACCAGTTATTCCAATATTTTTTTGTTTTTATCATTTTGGCCTCATTGGCTTGAAATGCCACGTTTATTCCATACTAGATTTCTGGATACACTTGGACTTGTCTCTGAGTTTTCTATTTATTGTTCTGTCTCGTGATATGTAAGCACCACAGTTTATATTACTACAGTTTAATATATATTCTAGCTGTGTAGAGACCACCTCTTTTCCAACTGCCTATTTCCAGAAATCTTTTCGCTATTCTGTCTTCTATTTTATATGGATTTCAGAACCACTTGCCAGGTTAACATGCCAAAAATCTGTTGTTTTATCTTATGTTTGATTTATCACATTTCCAAGCTGATTTAGGCAGGAATGACACCTTTAGGATGCTGTGTCTTCCTCCCTGAGACCATGATATACTTTTTCACTGTTGTTCAGGGTTCTTTGCCGTCCCTTAGTCATGTTTTTCCCCACAAATGAATTAGCACACATCTTGTCAACTTTACTAGGTAACATATCTTTTCAACTGCTATTATAAATTATTTATTCTTTCCTTCATATTTCCTAAATGGATTTTTGTTTAGGCAAAAATTTAAAAATCCCCATTCTGGCGATGTTGTCTTAGGCTGTGTTGGGAGACATATTTAATTTGACATAGATTCTAGTTCTTGCCCCCATCTTGTTAGCTAAGCCCAGATTCCTAGATACAGAGATCCCCTGAGGAGTCCTGCTATAGAAGTGGCCTATCCATACAACAGAACACCTATGAGAAGGCTGCCCTGTGCACTAAAACACACTGCTGAATCTCAGGCTTTTTAATCCACTATGAGGTAATAACAGCATGGCAGAAAATGAAAAAGTAAAACTTGTGTTGCTTCAGTCTGAGACTCTGTGGAAAGATTTATCTTTGGTGTCTAGATAATTAGTCACTTTGGGAAAACCGAGGTAGTATTCAGTATTATACATAAACCTACATCACTATTTTTTTTTTCAAATCATGGGAGCCAAAAGGATGCCTACTGTCCTCCTCCAAGTAGAACCTAATCTCTTAGGAAAACCCTTCTAGCTGTTCTATAGCCATTATTAGGATTAATAAATATAATCATTTTAACACATCATTTATATTCCATTTTATTAAAATGAAAACTCTTCATATTAAATAAGTTCAGTAAAATCCAAATAGAACAAACACAGTAAGACCATACAAAGTCAATCATACTACTGTTCAGGGAGAAATACATACATGATAAAAACAATAAATAGCAAAGGTGGGTTTCCTGGTTAGTTTTGTCAACTTAACACAAGCCAGAGTCAAATGGAAAGAAAAATCTCAATTGAAATAAAAATGTTTTCATCAGTTTGCTTGTAGGGGCATTTTATTGTCTATTGACAGAGAAGAACCCAGTCCACTGTGAGTGGTGCTCCCCTTGGGCAGGTGGTCTTGGGGTGTATTTGAAAGCAAACAGAACAACCCAGAAGGAGCAAGTTAGTAAGCAGCACTTTCCCATGGCCTCTGCTTCAGTTCCTGCCTTGATTTTCCTCTATGATGAACTGTGGTGTGGAAGTGGAAGCCAAATAAACCCTTTCCTCCCCATGTTGGTCTTAGTCAGGGTGTTTACTACAGTAACAGAAAGCAAACAGATTTCAGGATTTACTAAAATTCTGGGAGTAGTTACCTCTGGGGAGGACAGAAGACAGTGCTCAAGTTTTTTGCTCAAGTGACTTAGAAAGCAACTAAGTATTATTTTTTAAAACTTGTTAATGTACATTACAACAAATGGAAAATTAATGAAATTTCTCCATTCTTTTGTTACTTGTGACAAAACAGTTATTTCTTTTCAAAGTCACGATGTTTTTGCTTCTACCTACTGAGTGTAGGAACTACAGGAGTGTGCTAGCATTCTTGGTTAACATTAGCCATTTCTTTTCCTTTAAAATTTTATTTTTGATTATGTGTATATGTGTCTGTGTAGGGTATGTGCACATGGCAGTATCCACAAGTCCAGAACAGGTTCTCAAACCCCTTGAAGCTGAAGTTAGAGTTAGGTGTAAGCCTCCTGGTATGGGTGCTAAGTTTGGGTTCAGAACTCAGGTCCTTTGCAAGAGCAGAAAGTGCTCTCTCTTAAGCACCGAGCCACCTCTGCAGTTCAACATAGGCCATTTCTAACAACACCCCTCCTTTACTATTGTGGCTTCTACAAGGGCTTGTTTCAACCACCACCCTTCAGTTCCTCCCCACATTCACTCCTTGGTAAGTGGTGTCATCAACCAAATCTCTTGTCTTGTACCCCAACAATGATCTGCTCAATTTACCCTTCCCATACAATCATGTTTGAGCCCACTGAGGCAAAACATGGAGACCAGAACATGGCCCAGTGTATCCAAGTACCTGTTTTTTGTTTTTTTGTTTTTTGTTTTTAAAAGGCCTGGTTTTTAGCTGGAAATTAAAGAAGATTCTAGCGCCCAGATCTCAGTTTCTTGGAGCCAGTGACGGAGTCACATGGGTGTCCCTTGCCTTTAAATTTTTATTTTATGTATATGAGTATTTTGCCTGCAGCATACATGTGTACCATGTATGTGCAGTGCTTGTGGAGGCCAGAGGAAGGCACCAGATCCCCCGGAACTGTTGTGAGCTGCCATGTTAGTGCTGAGAATAAAGGAGCAGTCAGTGCTCTTAACCACTGAGCCATCTCTCTAGCTCTGCCTCCTTTAATTATAATGTCCACTCTGACTTTAGGTCAAGGGCTCCAGGGTAACTACCCTAGCTACCTTGGGATGATTAGAGACACAGATATGCAGAATCAAGCCAGTGTATCTAAGGCTGTGGAGCTTCCTCAGATGCTCAGAGTAAGTATTAGTTTAAAGAAGTCTGGTTCTTCTCCTCAATGGCACTGAGCACATTCAGAATCTTTCTCTACATTCCCCTATGTCATAATGGGTAAAGTGACTTCATATGCCTCTGAATCTTAGTGCCAGCAACACTGGTATTTACTGAGCACCTCCTTGCTCAGTGCTGGGAGGTAAAACACAGAAATGAAATGAATTAAGTCATACTTTCTGACTTAGAGGAGCCCATGTTCCAGAGAGGAGATATGTAGAAAGTCACTCCAACATGTAGGAGAAATACCCAATAGGAATGTGTTTGCCTTGCTCTGGCAATGCAGAGAAGGGAGCTGTGAGGTTTAAGGTGGAGCTGGGCTGTGAAGGATGTGGAGTGTTAGCTAGATTGGCAAGGAGAGCAGATGGTAGCAGTACTCTGTAATTGCCTGGTTCAGTTCTTGCTCTAGTGCAAAGCTGTGTCTGGCTATTGTTCAGCGTGGAGTTAGTGCTGCCAGGAGCAGCACTTAACCATCTTGAATGGAGTTTGGTGAATATATGACTGAATTTTTAAACCTCTTTAGTGTGCTATCCCCCAAATGCATCCTCCTATATCTATGGGGGTCCTTGAGTGGAACTGGCTAAAGGTGCTCGTGATCATACCTTCTCAGACCTCAACTGGGGCTTCTTTGGATGGCACATTTAATAAATTATCTGCACTCAAATCCCAGTCTTGGGATCTGCTTTAGGGAAACTGGCCCAGTCACAATGCCTAGGGGGCGTCTCAAGGGGAGGGAACCGGCACCCACAAAGGGTGTGACAGACAGCGCTAGAGGGTGAGCTAGAAAGGCAGAAAGGAGAATCATGAACACATTGCTAACAAGTGGCTTTAGCCTCTAGGGAGGATGGAATTAAAATGGACATTAAAAAAAAACAAAACAAAACAAAACAAAAAAAACCTTAATGGGGAGGTGGTGGCACACACTTTTAAGCCCAGCACTCAGGAGGCAGAAGCAGGTGAATCCTGGAATTTGAGTACCACATGGTCTACAGAGTGGGTTCCAGGACAGCCAGCACTATACAGAGAAACCATGTCTTGAAAAAACAAACAAACAAACAAAAAAACCAAGCCAAACCAAACCAACCAACCAACCAACCAACCAAACAAAAAGCCTTTAAGTGTTTGGTGGTAGCACGGTCACTGTCTGGGGAAAGACCTTCCCCTACTCATCCCTGGCACTTCTGCCTAAAGCTCAGCTCTCCAAGCAGCAGCTCTGTACTGCCTCAGCCAACCACCTGCCTGCCTTCTGAGTCTGTAGCTGCCTTCATCACCTGCCAGGCTGAGCTGTTGCTGGGGCTGCAGCTACACTTGCTGGAGGTGGGAGGAGCTGAGGCACAGTCACACCACACACACTGTAACCAGGCTTGGGGCTGCAGTCTGTCCCCAGTGGCTTACAGACGGAATTTTCCTTTCTGCAGCTGTGCCTTGCCACTCATCACTTGCCTGTCTGCTCCCTGGGTGCGGGGCTCCTCTGAGACTTCCTATTCAGGCAGTCATTGGTATTCCTGTCTTGTGGGCTCTTGTCAATGGGGGAATTGGGAAGCATTTGCAAAGGAGGCTGGGAGAAGACCAGGTGCTTCTCCCATTTGCCTGGATACAGAGATAGGGTGTGTTTTTGCTGCAGTGTTTCATAAACAGTCTTGTGTCTTGGTTTCATTTTCTTTTGCCTTTTTTTTCTTCCCTTCTTTTCCTCCATTCCTTCCTCCCACTTGGCTAAGGGCTAGGCATTCAAGATTTAGAGAGAAAAAGAATCTTTGCCCTTGGGAAAAAAAAATCTAGACTAAAGAAGGTGGGAGAGCGGAGAGAACATGACCCACACTGTTGTGTGCTGAGTTCAACTAAAGACATTACAAAATGTCAGGGCATAGGGGAGGGAAGCATAGTCAGAGAGCTTCCCAGCAGTTGATGGTGGGTGGACAGTCTTGTTAGGGCTGGTCCTACTATGGAGTGGCTACTAACGCCTAGGGAACCATAGAAGGACTTTGAGCTTGAATCCCAAGACAACACTGTGAGGAAGGTAGCCCTATTATACTGAGAGAAGTTCAGAGGGGTTGGATAAACTACCTGAGATCAGAAGCATGCAAATGATGCACCAAGATTCCAAAACATTTGTATTTACCACAAAATCTATGGCTGTCCAATTGTATCATGCTTCAAGGCATGAAGAAGGATGTCCCAAGCAAAGATGAAGGCTTAGAGACACACTACAGAGTACACAGGGGTAGATGCTCTAGACAGCCATGTTCTGTAATCCACAGGACTTTCTAAACATTCATTATAGCCTATAGGCAAAGCAAGGGTTCAGTGAATGTTCAACTCTTCTGTCTGAGGTTGGGAATTTGGGGCCAGTGAAATGGTTTAGAGGGTAAAGTGCTTGCCCATGAAAGTTTGATGACCTGAATTTGATCCCTAGAACAAAATGTAAAGGTAGAAGGAGAGAACTGACTCATGCTGCCCCCTACATTGTACACATAGATAATAAATGATTTTTTAAAAAAAGTTTGTCAATTTGAAATTTAAGTTTAAATCTCATCTTCTTTGTGATAGGCAGTGTGACCTTGGGGAAATCTCCTGTGAGCCTCCATTTCCTCATTTGCTTAAATGAGAATGAGACTCCTACCTAGTAGAACTGATACAAGAATTCAAGTTCAGATACAAAACGCTCATCACTATTGATCTGTTCAAGGTGACTTTAGGCTACCCAGGTCTGGCTCATGATGGAGGGGTTGGCTGAATCATCAGGCGAGGAGACTTTTAGATAATTGGATGGGGAATGCCTTCTCTCCGCCAAGAAATGAGGGTGCTGGCAGGCAGCCTATTGCTAGCCTGCTTCAAATGGACCAGATGCTATTTTGGAGATGAGAAAAGACATTCTTTTGATACCAGCAGTGAAGGGAGAAGAGAAAAACCAGTAAATAGGAATATGGACTTATTCCTGATGAGGAATGGGGGGCAAGGAAGCTGATCAGATGTCTTGAACCCTCTGTTATATCATGCTTGCTGGCAGATAAGACACAGGGTAAAGGAGAAGGATGGGAGAGGAAATGTAGACAGGCTTGTTGGGAAGAATCCTACTCACAAAGACAGCAGTCAAGTGTGAGATCTTGGAATATGACTGTTGTCTCAGATCCCTGAAGCTGGATGTTTTTCAATAAAAGAAATGGGGCCATCTGCTCCAAGCTGGCCCTGGTACCAAGGAGCCTTTCTTTGAGGACAGTCATGTAAGTACACACATAATGTGGTGCCATGGCTTGACACAGGAGGAAAATGTCTTTTCAATGTATAGATACATAAAGACAGAATTAGAAGTTGTTCATTTTTATTTTGTAACTTATTAGCAGATTACACATATCCTTACACTGCTCATTTGCAAAAATGATGCCTACCTCATAACTGCTCTTGCCTGGGTTAAATGACTAGGAAACACATAGCACTGTCATCGTGCTTAGCACATAGATGGTGCTCAGTGAAGGTAGAGTTAGCGTGACATGCCGTATCGCCAATCACAGGAACTTTTTTTTTTCCTTTTTAGTTCAAACCCTTAGATTGCCATCAGAGATGTTGTAACCTTGTTTTCAAACGAAAATATTCACAGAATCTCAGATTGCTCCAATCTCTTCATTTTTTGTTTTTACTCAAAAGAAAATACTACATAGCTATCAATCCACCAAGTGATGATTCAAGGCTTCAAAAATCGACTGTCTCGAAGTTAGAACATATGTTTCATTAAGTTATTTTCTTTAAAATAATTTCTAGGTCTTTTATTTTTGAGACAGGGTCTCATGTATTCTAGGCAGTCCTTGAACTCACTGTTTCATGAAAGATGACCTTGAACTTCTTGATGCTCCAGCTTTATCTTCTGAATCCTGGGATTATAGACATTTGCCACCTGGTTTATATGGCAGTGGGCATTTGATCCATGGCTTTACACCCATGAGGCATGTACTCTGCTGTGTGAGCCACACCCCTAGACTTTCTTTAAAATAATTTCTATCATGAATATGTTCCTGCCTTATACCAGCCTTGATATTGGATACTATTTATGTGAAATCTCATTTAATTTTTTAAAAACAACTTTGCAAATAATAATTAACTCTATAGACAAAGAGTTTTATTAAAGAAATGGCATTATATTACTTGCTAATAAGTGACTGAGGCAAGTGACAAACCCACATGGGTCTGACTCTGAAGCTCTAATTAGCACATAACTGGTATTAGCCAAGAAAGCTTAGAAAGCCAAGGACTGTCTGTTTACTCTGTAAACCCAACAGCTCCCTCCTTCCTTTTCCTACCACCTGGAAGGTACCTCCATTAAACAGGAACTGTCTCAGCAGTAGAGGGAGGGGTTGCTTTAGGCACAGACCCGGTGAGGAAAGTTTAGTCTTGCTTCTGGTGTGGGGCAAATTCTAAGTAGAAGGGCTGCACTTTCACTCATCCTTGAAGCAGTGTGAAGATGCTGCTGGAAAGCAACTGCTGATAAATCCTCTGAGTTTCCCAGGCAGAGGAAACCCACTCTGTGCTGCTCACGTGTGCATGACAGAGATGCTCTTCCATCACCATGGCAACAACTAGCACACCAGCATCATGCAAGAGGCCAGAGCTGCTCTTTGGGGAGCCGTGGTCTTCGCTGGGTGAAAATAAGAGTGGGGTATGCTAGGGGAGGAGAAGGAGGAAGGGCTATGAAGGGGAGGGGGAGGGGGAGGGAGGGAGAAGGAGAGGGGAGGGGGAGGAGTGTTTCTTCAGCTGGATTTTTTTGCTTGAATCTAGTTGGTTTCATGGCAGGAGGGTTTTCATGGGGTCCTTGCTACAGGAAACCTCATATGTCTGCAAGACTCTGGGTAATAAGAGGTGTCAGAGAAGCTTACAATAAGAGTCCAGGAAGGCATGTTATTTCAGCTATGGTTTCCAATAAGCCCATTGATTTGCCAAGCTGCTGATGGATGGCACCTTTCTAAGGGCCTGTCAGTATATCCTAATGGAGAATCTCATAGGCTTTGCAGTCAGCCAGATCTGCTTCATTTTAGTTCTAAGAGCTAACATTAGCTGGTGTAACTTCTCTGATTCTCAACTGCTTTATCGGCAAAAAAAAAAAAAAAAAGGAAATTTAACATTTCCCTTGTGGGGGATGAAATGAGATAGCACACGGGCAGTTTCTGGCATGAAGTCAGTATCTAATTACAGTTAAATCATTAGGTCCCAATAAACAGAACTTTGGCAGGGGGACCATCTCTGACTCCCTTAAAGTCAGAATCAACTTGGAACCAAACCCCTTGTTGCCTGTGCTTTTCTCTTGCTCTCTAAAACCACCTGTTCAGTGTTTGCTCCCCAGGCCCCGCCCTTGCCTATATTTCCTTGCTCAGCCTGCTGACATCAGGTTTTGTTTGCCTGTGAGACTCCACCCAGAGAATCTTACATCATCAGACCTTGGGGATCACCTGGCTCAGCTCCCTCACCCATATTTTCCACACTAGAAAATGGAAGAGAGGGGGGGCTTGTTCAAGGTCACCCAGAAAGTAGAAAGCATCAGTCGGAGAGGCTGCTGCATTTATTTTTAGCAGGTATGACTAAGCCTGAGAGTCACCAAGAGGCGCGACCTTACACCCCACACCTGCCTGAGTTCTCATTAGTGTTTAACGCTGGGATAATTATGTGTGGGAAGATTTTTTTTCCCTCCTTTTTTTGGTAATTTACTTTTGCTGGCAAGCTCTGTGATCCACTAGAGTGAGAAATATCAGTAGCTAACATTTGCACAGTGCTTTACAGCTTATAAAATGCACTCACTGAATCTTAATCTTTTCTGTAGTCTTTCAAGGTAGTTATAACAGTTGTCACATTCTTTCATGACTGAGGAAACTGAGGCTGAAGGTGACTTGGGCAAAGATATGAGCTAACATGATTTGGGACTTGACTTAGAGTTCTGTGGTTCCTAATTATGGCACATTGGCCCAGCTTGTGTGGCCATCTAGATCAGATGCTGGTGCATAGCTGTCCTCTGCTGACTATTCAGAAGTAGAAAAGAAAGAAATGATGGGACCCAGATCAGCAGTGTCAAGAAGGCCCACCTCAGTGGACATGATAGATTCTCGGGAGATGCTCCAAACACCACACAGCAGTGTGGAAAGAAACCAAGATGTCTCTTCTGGTAGAGCTTTGACATTTTCAACTATCATCTTTGGTCATGTCATGAGAGGTACCATCCAGGTAGATGCTATCACTTCCTGTTTACATATGAACTGAGAGTCCTCAGCAGCCTGTGGAGGACTGCAAAGCCAAAGAGTTAGTGACAGAGCAGGACAAGGGTGCAAGGGTCAGAATCCCAAACATTTCCATTTCTCTTTAGAGCAGATGAATTTGAATGGGCTTCTTGGACCTGGAAAGTAAGCAAGAGCTAAAAATGGTGGTTCAAGCCAACTTCCATGTATAGAAACCTGGCAATAAGATTTTGCTCAGCTAGTATGACAGGTCTTCCTTTAAGCTAGGTTTCTGTATTCCCCATCCCTCCTTCCCTTTTTCTTTCATTAAAAATGTAATAATAGCAATACTTTGTATGTGTGAGCCAGAAGGTCAGAGGACAGCATGGGGAGTTGGTTCTCTCCTTCTACCTTCTTGTGGATTCCGGGAACCAAGCTCAGGCAGTTAGGCTTTCACCTTTACCTGCTGGGCCATCTTGACCACTAACCTTCCTTTCTGTTCTTGAAACAATGTCTCACTATGTAGACCAGGCTGGCCTTGAACTTGCAGTCACCCTCTTGTCTCTGCTACATGAGTGCTGGGATTATAGGTGTGAGCCACTACCACTTCTAGCCTAAACTAGGCTTTTGGGTTCTGTCCACCCAAGGCACTCCCGCCCCTGTGAGCTTTCTCTACTGCACTGTTGCTCAAGGGAAGGGATATCAGCAAGGTAGGTGTGTGTGTGTGTGTGTGTGTGTGTGTGTGTGTGTGTGTGTATGTGTGTGTTCTTGGTTGGGGGTTCCTTGCTGTGAAGAGACACCATAACCACGGCGACTCTTATAAAGGATTTAATTGGGGCTTGCTTCTAGGCTCAGAGGTTCAATCCACTATCATTATGGTAGAAAGCATGACAGAATCCACACGGGGTGGTGCTGGAGGAGCTGAGAGTTCTACTTCTTGTTCTGAAGGCACTTAGGAGAAGACTGGCTAGGAGGGGGTCTCATTGCCTACCCCCACACTTCCTCCAACAAGGCCACAGCTCCTAATAGTGCCACTCCCTGTATGTATGTATGTATGTATGTATGTATGTATGTATGTATGTATGTTTTATATATATATATATGAGATTACGTGATCCACAGTTGTTGCTGGATGAATACCTGTGCTTACAGTTCAGTGAGAAGATAAGGATTACACATGGAAGGAATGCAAAGAATCCTGGGCTTTGACTGGAATATACCTCTGTGATTCTGAGAGTTGGCTCAATTGATCACAGAGGGATTAAGAGAGGCAAGAGGGACACCTCTGCTGATTGCTCTGAGAGAAAACCCTTTAACAGGAGATGGGACTGGGGAAAGCTGGTTGGTTACAGAGACAGACAGGAACAAGAGTCCTTAATGTTGCTAGGCTTTTATGTTTTGAAATTGTTTATATTTTATATTTCCTTATAATATAAAATATAAGAATATTTTATATTCTTTTATATTTCCTAAATTCAAACTCAACCATTCCTTCAATTCTAAGTAAAACACAGTGTTATTCTACCTGTTTCTGGAGCTTAGACCCCAGGTAGGGATCAGGGAAAGATAGAACCCAAACTTAGACTAATGCACAGGATAAAAAGACACATCCTGACAAGGACCACTGGAATACAGAGAACATGGCTTAAACACAGGTGACTCACAGCTGTACCCACTGTGATCACATGCAACTGGCTAATGGCCACCAACACACAAGTATGAGAAAACAGTCTGTGTTATCTCCATTAGAGCACATTCTTATTAAAACCTATCAGAAGATAATGAGTGACTTAGTAAAATATTTAATAAACATTTCTGATGGGTTTGTGGACCTCCATTGCTCTAATGCAGGAATCTAAAGCCAAGCAGTTTTCTGAGAATAATTTGTTGTAGTTGCCACTTCTAACATCTATATCCAAAACCTACTTTACCAGCCTGTGTAGATCATCCTGAAAGAAGCAGAAACAATGCCTAGCGTAGAGGTGATTTACAAAAACCAAACTGGACAGGTACAATTACATAAGCACCTAGAGGAGTCTCCACCTATCTGAGTTGAATATATTCCAAGACCCGCAGTGGGTGCCCAAACCACTGGTGGTACAAACTCTGTATACATCATGATCGGTTCTCCTATACAGATATGTCAATGGCAAAGCTTAATTTATAAACTCAACATAGCAAGAAATTAATTGTAATAATAAAATGAAACAATTACAACACCATATTATCATAAAAATCTTGAGAATGTGGTCTCCCTTCCCCATACTTTACTATAAATGTTAACAACTTAAGTATACGATTTTTTTCTTTCCATATTAAACTGAGAACTTTTATCTTTTCTCTTAAAGGCACTTTATGGCTTGTCTTTCGAATTTCCTCTGTGGTCAGCACCACTATTCTTGTGCTTTGAGGATATTAAGGGGAATCTGGTTCACTTGAACACAAGCACTGAGATACGAGAGCTGAGGTAATAACTAAGTGACATAATGGGCTAGTGGTGTCTACAGCATCCATGTGTTGGCAAAGGCATGAGTCATAGCATGCAGGTTCCATCACAATACACAGTGGCATGCAATTTCAAACATTTTTTCCTCCCTATTTTCTGAAATTTTCTTATTCAGTGTGTGTGTGTGTGACACATGTATGTATGGTATATATGTGGAAGCCAGAGAATAAAACTTGTGAGAGTTGTTTTCTTTTCCACCACGGAAGTCCCAGGGGTTGAACTAGGTTGTTAGGTCTGGTGGCGAATGCCTTTCCTACTGAACCACCTCAGTGTCCTCCCTAGAATGTTCTACATAATATTTCTGGGTCACAGTTGATGTCAAGTGACTGAACTGTGGAGAGCACTTCTATAGAAAATAGCAGAATACTGTACAAGAGGACAATCTCTCTAAGCCTCCCTGAACATCGTAGGGCATATCTCATACTATGCAAAAGTCCAACGATTAAAATAACATAGACAGCAATAGAGCTACACAATGCTAATACTTCTCAGCCCGCTTCCCTGACCAATCTTTGCTCTCCCCTCCATATCACTTCTTTTCTCCACATTTTCTTGTCTATGAGAATTTTCTTAGTTCTCCTATAAAATCTCTCATCCCTGAAAATGCTTCTCCTCTGGCTCCTGTAACACTCACTACCTGCTCCACTTTCTGGTGACTCACAGGCTGTTCTGCTACTGCTAATTATAAGCTGTCTTCCTAAGGCATGAATTTGGGGTTTATTCATACGTGAATCTCTTCTATCATCTAGTCTGTAGCATACAATGCCTTATGTGCTTTAGATACTTAAAATACGTTTTAAATAGGCTGGTTTTAAAAAATTATACACATACTACAAGCTCAATATTTAAGGGGAATTCCTTAATGAAATATATTAGAAAAACACCAAAATCACCTAAAAATAGAAGTTACACTGTGCTGGCTAGTTGTATGTCAACTTGACACAAACTAGAGTTGTCTAAAGGAGGGAATCTCAATTGAGAAAATGCCTCTATAAGATCCACTGTAAGGCATTTTCTTAATTAGTGATCGATGGGGGAGGGCCCAGCCCATTGTGGGTGGTGCTATCCCTGGACTGATGGTCCCATGTTCTATAAGAAAGCAGGCTGAGCAAGCCATGAAGAGCAAGCCAGTAAGTAGCATTCTTCTATGGCTTCTCCATCAGTTGCTGCCTCCAGGTTCCTGCTTGAGTTCCTGTCCTGACTTCCTTTGATGGTGAACTGTGATATAGAAGCCTAAGCTGAATAAACCCTTTTCCACCCCAAGCTGTTTGGTTATGGTGTTTCATCACAGTAATAGAAACCCTAAGACATATAGAGCCTCTGAAATCCTGCCAATAAAGAAACATGTGTTTGGAAGACATTTCTTTGATTTTTCTTTTAAAAAATACTTTTAGGAATTTTAGGAAGGAAAGTATGATAAATTACATTTATTTGGTTATCAGTGATATAAGTTTTATTCTTTAGTAGGAAAGAACTAAATTATGTAAGGATACAGTTCAATTCTAAAACAATTGAATCCTTACTATTTGGAAGGTATACACTGGAGGTTGGGGGTCCAAAGATGATTAAGATACAGTTCTATATATGAAAAACTCACATCCTATTCACTAGAATACTTTATTATATTGTCTGCAGGAGATCTGACAAAGTCAGCATATGAAACAACCCATTATGGAGGAACCATGAGTTTACAAACATCCATTTCTCTGCCCGAATGCTTCCTTTACTTCTCTATGGATATATTCTTAAAAAAAAAAGATTTCTTTCTATTTATGTGTACATATGTGTGTGTGGTAGTTTGAATGAGAATGGCCCTCATTGGCTCTTATGTTTGAATGCTCAGTCATGTTAGTGGAACTGTTTGGAAAGGACTAGAAAACCTTGTTGAGGTGTGTCACTGGGAGTGGGCTTTGAGGTTTAAAAGTCCATGCTAGGCCCAGTCTCTGTCTCTGTCATTCTCTGCCTGTTTGACTATATATCAGGATATAAGCTCTCAGTTCCATGTCCACCTGCCTGCCACCAGTCATTTCTGCCATGATGATAATGGACTAATCCTCTGAAACTAAGCAAGCCCCCAATCAAATTCTTTATTTTATAAGTTGTCTTGGTCATGGTGTCTCTTCACAGCAACAGAACAGTAACCAAGACAGTGTACCTGTGTAAGTGTTATGGATGTGTGGATGCCCTTGGAGGCCAGATGAGGGTGGCTTATTCCCTGGATATGTGTGGTTACAGGTGATCATAGGTCACTTGACCTGGGTGTTGGGAACCAAACTTGACTCCTCTGGAGGAGTAACAAGTATTCCAAACTATAGAGCCATCTCTCTAGCTCTGTTAACTTTTACATGTCTCAAGACCTATCTTAAACATTACTTCCTCTGAGAGAAGCCTTTCCTAAGCCTCAGAGGTGAATGAATCCGGTGTTTTTATTGTTCCTAAACCACCTTATCCAACTGATTTACAGAATTTCTCACATCTCATTGTGGTTAATTGTTCCCGTCTCTATATTGATTCCCTAGCTCTTAGTTGTGAATTTACCTGAGACAAGGGTTGTTTTCTAATTTTATTGGTTATTTAATTATTTTCATAATTGGCTACAGGCCTCTCTGATGCCATTGGCTTAGAGCTGAGCACCAACTGGGATGTACAAAAATAGGAACATCCTGCTAACATGAGTGTCAAGACACTCAGTGATTCCATTCAGCCTAGTTAATACTACTGAGAACCAATTCAAATAATAAGGATTTAGGCATTACTACTGGAATATCTACTGTGTACCAGATGCTTTACCTACATGTTCTCATTTACTCCAACAGCTTTGAAAAGTGTTCTGTTTTTATTAGCTGTGGAAGAAAAAGATTCAAAGGAGTAATTTGTCCAAAGTCGTGTATCACTCCAGGTGGTCTGCCTATCAAGTACATCTGCTATATTTTGTACCAATACAATGTAGGGGACAAATATACCTGAAGACAGATCAAATCAAAGTCCAAAGAGCACACAAAATTTAGAGAGTGCACAGAGAAGTTGGTAATCAGATAAACCTTCATGGAGATGGTCAGTTAGAGGACTAGGTCTCCCAACAACATTGGAAAAACAAAACAAAACAAAACAACAACAACAAAAACAATGTATGTTAGGGAAGCAAATTGAGGGGGAAGCTTTGGCTATCTGTCTGAGGGATCCTGAGAAGACCTTTTCAGACTGACTCTCTCTCTCTCTCTCCAGTGAGAGAATTGTGCACTATTAGGTGAGCCACAGAAATTGCCTCCAAATGCCCTCCAGGGCAGTGTGGAGAGAATCTGCTTAGGTTCCTTCTTCCTCAAGGAGGATGAGATAGCCCTCTACTTCACTGTGGTCTGGACTTTCACTTCTTGGGTCAGGGAGAGGTTTTTCCCACTCAGCATGGGTAGGCTGCTTTTATTTATCCATCCATCCATCCATCCATCCATCCATCCATCCATCCATCCATCCATCCATCCATCCATTTAGGTTTCAGCATACAGGGTCTGAGTTAGCAACAGATTAGTCTATTTCTTCTCATCTGAAAGTTGGGGCCGTTGGCATCTTTCTCCTGAGCTTAGGAAAGGAGTTGCTTTGTTTTGCTCACTGAATGGTGTGCCTGGGTGTGCGTGCGCGTGTACACACGCCAGAGCGGGGGAAGGAGGGCGGGTGTAGCTCTTTTCTCTCACCTCAGGGTAGGGAAGCTGACACCTGTCTTCTACCTAGATGGCATTAGGATGGTGTCTTCGCCTAGAACTGGAATCCGACTCTCCTCTTCAAACCACGAAAGTGATGATGGTGGGAGACTTTCGGCTTCCCTTCCCTCCATACTGCGAGAGCGCCTGGTTCCCACACAGTCACGCTCAGGTGGCGGGAGGGCAGACTTCTCTTTGCACCAGAGCCTGAAGGCGGGGCCCGCGCGCGCGCGCGCGAGTAGGCGGGGGCGGAGCAGGCTCTGCGGAGAGGGGCGGAGACAGCAGTAGCCACGCCCTCGGCACCGCCCACTGCTCTCTCGGTAGCGGGCTCGCTCCCCAGACCCAGAGCGCCGCGGCTGTCTGCTGGGCTCACGGAGACGCGGACCACCTTCGGTCGCCCCGCGCCGGTCTCCCCGCGCCGCCTGGCCCGCCGCCTAGAGCGCTCTCAGCCCCTCAAGCCAGATGATGAACTTCCTGAGGCGCCGGCTGTCGGACAGCAGCTTCATCGCCAACCTGCCCAATGGCTACATGACTGACCTTCAGCGCCCGGAGCCGCAGCAGCCCCCTCCCGCCCCTGGCCCCGGGGCCGCTACGGTGTCGGCGGCCACCTCTGCTGCCTCGCCTGGCCCCGAGCGCAGGCCGGCACCCGCGCCGCAGCCGGCGCCGCAGCCCGCGCCGACGCCGTCGGTGGGCAGCAGCTTCTTCAGCTCGCTGTCGCAAGCCGTGAAGCAGACGGCCGCCTCCGCCGGCCTGGTGGACGCGCCCGCGCCTTCGGCTGCTTCCAGGAAGGCCAAGGTGTTGCTGGTGGTCGACGAGCCGCACACCGACTGGTATGCCCCTGCGGGGTCCGCCGGGGGCAGGGTGTGAAGATGGACCCTCGAGGTCACCCGGGAGAGCACCCGGGCCAAGCAGGTGTCAGTGTGTGGGAGGGGCGAGGGTAGGCACCGACCTCCCAGAGACATGGGTCCTGAGGTAAAGGACTCTGTGGCCTCCAGGCCGGTGGCAGAGCAAGCTACTTCATTAAGCACCGATGGGGCTTAAAAATAGTGATAAGTCGACCACGCTCTAGAGGAAGGCCACACAGCCAAGAATTTGGGGGCAGCACATATTGCCCATGACGGTGGTGGTGGGGACACCACAGAGTTGGGTGGGAAGAGAAGGGGGGATGGATCTGAAAAGAGCTGGGGGAGGGAGGGTGAATATGACCAAAACAGGTTGTACAACATCCTCAAAGAACTAATAAAACACAAAAACAAGATATAAAAAAGAAATACTGATGGGGGAGGCAGACTTAACAGTTTAGACACATACAAGGTAGGTGAAAATGGCCCCAGATGGCCATCAAAATAAAGCACACCAAAAAAGATTCTAGTCTGCAAGGCCTGGAATGAATTGGGAGTGGATATTAGTATTTAAGATAGATAGGTGTTTTGTTGTTGTTGTTTGTTTTGTTTTAAACCTGTACCTGTATTGACATCAAGGTGGGTTAGATCACAGATGTCTCTTGAGTATGACTGACATCTGTTTAAAAATAATGACATTATTATTATATGCAGCAAGGAGGGGATGTATGTTTTTAAAATGTTGTTTTCCCTCCCCCCTCTCTCTCTACCCTTCACTCCCTTCTCCCTCCCTCTGTGTGAGTGTGTGTGTGCTCCTGTGATTCTGTGTAAACGATGGTGGCTTTTCAGCTGAATGACCTAAGTAAAAATATTATAGATTGTTAAAGGACACAAATAAAATGATTGGCCTTAAGTAGTAAAGGGGAAACTTCAAGAATGCTTTTCTTTTTCTTTTTAAAGAAATATAGGGAATGGGGTGTTAGGTTTCATTGAGAAACACATGAATGAGGTCCACTGAAGACTAATTAATAAGAGCTTCAGAGTGGTTCCTTTGATGCAGTGGGAAGCTGACTTAAGCAATGGTGGATGGTGGGCTGGCTGGTGGGTATGGAAACATGAAAAGGCCATGAGTCTGAGGTGTTTTTTTCTTTAGCAATGTGAGGAAGGGCTTTTGTTTTGTTTTGTTTTGTTTTTCCTTAGGGGTTGAGGTTGATTGGTGCTAGCACCTGAGAGTTCTTCCCAAGAGGAAGACACGGGACCCCAGAGCTGTTTATTTCTCTTTTAGCTGCTTCCCTGTTGTGCTTTCTCTGCCATTCCTTCATTGAGAGACTTGGAGGGAGGGAGGGAGGGAGGGAGGGAAGGAGGGAAGGAGGGAGGACGGACGTGCTGGTATGAGCTGGTCTACCTGGAGCTGTATGTCCTCCTGCTGTTACCATGCTGGAATCATTTCCTTTGGGTGGGTTGTGTGGTTGGCCCTTAATTTTCAAGATAGTAGAGTAGAAAAGGCCTTTATCAGGAAATAAGAAAGGTAATGGAGAATAACAAGAGGGTAATGGGGAAAGTATGACAGTAGTGCCACTAGCAGTCTCCTGGAAGAATCACTCTCAGTTCAAATCAACAAGTGTTTGTTCAGGAGGAAGGGAAGGAAGCAAGCTCTATTTAAGCACCCATTGTATATCAGACGCTCTAGGAAGGATTCTTAATGTGATCTTCTGTTGGGTCTTCACCAGAAAACAGGCTTAGAAAAGGTAAGTGGTGAGCTTCCAGCCCTTCAGCTAACAAATGGTACAGTTAAAACTGCCTGGTTTCACTGCTGCCACCCTTCTGTGTTGTCTCGTTATTAGAATGTTACTATGATACATAGTAATAATACACTTCCTTTTAGAGCTTAGACAATGTTGGGGCCTTTTGGAATACTCACAATCATTTGGGTGACACAATAGATACCTGAGACAGTTAGCAAAGGAATCCAGAGTTATTAAGACTATTTCAGAAATTAGTGACATTAAGAGTTACTGGTGAACAGTTACAAAAATGAATCATAAAGAAAAGCCAGGAAATAGGGAGGAATGAGACTAACATTGATATTTCATTTTTCTGTGAAAGAATCTGATTCTTGTGAGCTTTGTCCCGGTCCCTTACCCCACTGAAGCTATTTTCTTGGTTCTAATTGCTAGTTAGATACCCACAGATAGGTAGATAAGTATTGTGTGAGTATGGCAAGGCTCACAGTGAATCTGTGTATTTAGAAATGAGTGAGTTGAGATTTGAAATTCTCCTTGGATAGGATTATTTTCTAGGAAGAGCGCCTGGTATAAACCAGAGAATCTGTTTTGCCCTAAAGACTAGAGTTCTGGTGGAAGTAATAGGATATGCTTTCCTGTGGGCTGACTCTCAAATGCCTTATGGTTTTCTCTGGAGTAATAACATTGATTTATTAGAACTCTTAAGCTGAGTTTGAGACTGCGACTTGATGGTAGTTCTGTGCTTCTGTGTTTTTGTAGGTAATAGCAATTCCAAGAGTTTTGTTATCTTCTAACATGTCTAAATTTGTTTAAAACACCTCACTTAAATATTGGTGAGTGGTTTTATTGAAAGGTCTCTGAATTAAGGAGCAGGTGGCTGCTTATGACAAACACAGTAGCTTACAAGGGTGCTTTTTGTTCTGAAGGCTAATTAAATAATTTGTCTCAAGTTTAAGCTATGTAGACAGAACTGAGTAAGCAAGTGTTATATATACCCAATGCCATTTTTATGGTGCTTGAGTAGGGAGAATGTAGTGTCCCAGTAGAACTTAAACGTATTGGTCCCATCTGAATTATAGAATGCTAACATAAAGAGGGTTTTAAAGAAGCATCTAAATAATTTCAGATTTAAAAGAAAGCTTAAAGTAGGTAGCTTTTCAGATCAGTGTTAATATACAGAAGAGTCCTTGATTTTCTTATCAGTGTAATTGTGGGCAGTATAATATGGAGCCCTGACTTCTGACCTGGTTCATGAGAAAACTGGAGGATACTTCTTTTTTTTCCTTGAAATTTCAATGTAGCCCAAGAGCTTTAGATTAATTACACACTAAAAGTTTATTGAAAAATATATGTGTGCCAATAAGATTAAATCAGGCTCGTTCTCTCTCTCTCTCTCTCTCTCTCTCTCTCTCTCTCTCTCTCTCTCTTTTCTCTCTCTCTCTCTCTCTCTCTCTCACACACACACACACACAATTTAATTATTATTGGTTTGTGTATTGCCCCAAATACATATCATATTTTAAGGTTCTTAGCTAAATTTGAAGTGCAATTAAGATTTCACTTTAATGATCTTTACACTTTATCATAGGAAGGTGACCAGTTGGCACATTCTTGCTTCTTCTATTATGTCCTCACGGGTGCAAAGCTAAAGTTTCCTACCAGGTTCTTTCTGCCTCCATGCACGCAAGCAACTGAGACTCCCAGTTGTCAAGTAAGGTTTTCCTGTTGGCATAGTTTAGTGTTTGATTTGAAAATCAGTATGGTGTAGACATTCTTGATAACCTAGAAACCACAGATACAACAAGTCAACAGATGTTTAATGAGCATCTTTATAGGGTACATTTGCTAAGACAAATGATAAAATATATCTTCTAAGAGCTTAATATCCAGCTGAGCAGATAAGATCAATACATATTTTTTTAAAAAAAAAAACTTACTAAGGTCTACTTCTTGTATTCAAAGTATGGCCCTTAGATCAACAGCATTGGCATCAACCAGAAGCATGTTGAAGAACAGAATCTCAGATCCTACTTTCTACCCATTGAAATGTACTTTGCATATTAACAAGATCCTCGTAATCAAATTCAAGACATGCTGAACTGAAGGATATGTGACTAGTGCTATTAGTGCAGCAACGTGACCACTATCATTTACTGAGCAATTACTATATACAAGATGTTATACTAGGTTCTGAAAATGTCATTTGTTCTTTGTGTTCATTGTATGACTTAAAAGAATGAGTGGTAGAGCTGGGCCGTGTCTCATGCCTACCGTCTCAGCACTCAAGAGGCTGAGGCAAGATGATTGTTTTGAGTTCAAGCCAATGAGACTATGTGTAAAGGAAGGAAGAAGAAACAGAGACCAGAGTGGGAATGAAAGGAAGAAATGAGACTTCGAAGAAACTTGATTTAAGAGGAGCAAGTTTGGCTTTGTCCATAACAGAATAAAAACGGTGCTAAAAAAGGAGGTCACAAAGAGATTAAATTGATGTGCTATACAGAATTTCTTTCCTTCCTTCCTTCCTTCCTTCCTTCCTTCCTTCCTTCCTTCCTTCCTTCCTTCCTTCCTTCCTTCCTTCCTTCCTTTCTTTCTTTTTTTTTTTTTTGAGACAGGGTTTCTGTGTGTATCCCTGGCTGTCCTGGAACTCAGTGGACTAGGCTGGGCTTGAACTCAGAGATTTGCCTGTCTCTGTATCCCAAGTGCTGGAATTAAAGATGTGCACCACCACACCTTTTTGTTTTGTTTTGTTTTTATTATTTTGAGATAGGGTTTCTCTGTGTATGTCTAGCAGTCTTAGAACTTGATTCATAGACCAGACTGGTCTCCAACTCACTTGCTGCCTCTTAAGTGCTGGGATTAAAGGCGTGTGCCACCATGCCAGGTTCAGAGTTTTCATTTTTTTTCTAAAGATTTATTTATTTTATTTATATGAGTACACTATAGCTGTTTTCAGACACACCAGAAGAGGGCATCAGATCCCATTACAGATGGTTGCAAACCACCATATGGTTTCTGGGAATTGAACTCAAGACCTCTGGAAGAACAGTCAGTGCTCTTAACCCCTGAGCCATCTCTCCAGCCCCAGAGTTTTCATTTTTAATAGCTAGCTTTTGAACATTTTATTAAGAATAGTGGAATGAAAGATACAGAGTCTGTTTGGATCAGTGCTCATGAGTGGCTCTAGGGAAATATTTGTATTGGAACTCAGGAGGAGTGGAATTCAAAGGAAGTTTAGGTTTTATTTTTGACAGATATTATATTTCCTATTCCTAAGTAGTAGGAACATAAAGATTTTTTTATTTATAGAATTTCATTGTTTATAGTAACAGTAGTTAACACTTGAAATTTCTAGGATATAGCTGAAATATGGTTATCTGGGATACTTACAAACAAGGAAAATATTGGTTTGAAGAATGTCAAGTGACTTCTTCAAGGTTATTAGACTAGTAACTGACATAACCAAACACAGAATTTGTCATTTCAGCCTCTAACTTCTGTTATCCTTTCATTTTTATTCTCAGTTCTCTCAACTGTTGGTGGAACTTTTAATCATAATTAAACTTGAAGGAAATGAAATAATCCTTTAGCCTAGAGAAATGAAACAGTCTGTTGAAGGTCAAAGGATAAAGAGCTGGAGAGATGGCTCAGCAGTAAAAGCACCTGCTCCTCTTACAGAGGACCAGATTCAGAGTCAGGAAGCTCACAACCGCCTCTAACTCCAGCTTCTTCTGGCCCAGAACACCCTTCCCTCCCCCACCTCTAAATCTTAAAAAAGAAGTAAAAAAACAAAATGGGGAATTAGAACACATCTTTCAGAGTATAATTTTTCTTTATTAAGTCACTATTTAAGAAAACTCTCCAATTTAGACTCTTCTCTCCTTAAAAATACTTAAATTTTTGCATCTATTTATTGTTTATATCAGAGAGGGAGGGAGGAAGGAAGGGAGAGAGAGGAAGGGCGAGATCATGCATACAGCATGGCACACATTGGGAGGGCAGAAGACAACTTGAGAGAGTCAGTTCTCTCCTTCCACGCGGACCCTGGAGATTGGATCAGTAGGCTTGGTTTCAAGTGTCTTAACCTGCCAAGCTGTCATACCTTTCTGAAAACTACTTTTATATCTCCTTCAATTCACTTTTTAAAGATTTATTTTTACATTTATTTACCTGTGTATATTTGTGCAGGTGCTCAAGGAGGACAGAAGAGGACATCAAATTCTTTGAATCTGCAGTTCCAGGCTGTTGTGAGCTGCCTGATGTGGGTGCAGGGAACACACCTTGGGTCCTCTGCAAGAGCAGGAAGTGCTCTTAACAGCTGAGCCATCTCTTCAGCCCCCCTTTATCTCTTTTATTGAGGAGTTATTAGGGGCACTTAGCATGCACATAATAGCCAGGGCAGAAATCATACTGTTAGTGGGTTGTTGATGTTTCAGCATAAGTAATTCTAAAATTGTTGAAAGATACTTTTGAAGACCTAGTCATAAAAATCCAAAAATCTGCTAATGTTCCTAGGACCTGTGCTATAATGATGACCTTCTCTTCAGGAACCTTTTCCTATCTTGCTGGTCTTATCTACCCAAGATTGCTTACTGACTCTGTAGTCAAATTCAATTCTGTAGCATTAGCCTTTTAAAATATTTTGCTAAAATATCTTACTAATTAGGAAAATCTCCAGAAAGGTTATACTTGTTTCTAAAATGTACAAAACAGTTTTAACCGGAATATGGTTCATTGCTGGGAATACAGGATGGCTTGGGTATTTGTTATCTATTGGGATCTTCCTGTTCCCTGAGGAAAGGACAGGCATTTACACAGCTTATGGTAATTAGTATGCATAAAGTGTTAAGATAGCACAGGGATAGATTATTGGGATGGATACACTGCGGTTGGAAATGCTGCATACAGTGTACATCATGCATCCTTAGGTAAAAGACTTTGCAACTCTGGACTTTGATTTTCTAAAATTTGCCAACTAAAAGAATGGTAACACACATTCTGTAAGGGCCTTCCTTCCCTAACTTTTTCTGTGTTGGTAGTATCTATAAATCTTTGTCAATAAATGGTTAAACATTTCTTTGAGTGAAAAGGCACACTTTTGAGTATTCTGGTTTCCGAGAGGAAAAAGAGCCAATCCTGTAATGTTTGTTGTGTATGTTTTATTAAGGAACTTTTTGGCTGAATTCTCTTCCTTTGATAGACCAAAGACTTTTTTTTTTTTTTTTTTTTTTTTGTAGCTCTGGCTTTCCTGGAACTCACTCTGTATACCAGGCTGGCCTTGAACTTACAGAGATCCTCCTGTTTCTGCCTCCCAAGTCTTGGGATTAAAAGCATGTGCCACCAGCACCTGGCAACCAAAGCCATTTTATATGCATTCGGTTATTGAACAAAATTTATTTCTTGATTCCTATCATGTGTTCTGTGCTGCACAGTTTACTTAACATATTCACATTCCTTTTGTTATTTTATCTTCACAGTGACCCTGAATGGTAGGTAGCGTATCCACTTAACAGATACTCAGACTCAGGAAAATAGCCGGTGATTAGCTAGCTTATACTGAAGAGTCAGTTAGATTAGATGCAAAATTATAAAATTTTCCATCACAAGATTTTTTTTGGTTTGTTTGTTTGTTTTTTGTTTTTTCTTTTGAGATAGAGCTTCTGCTCTGTATTTTGGGCTGGCCTGGACTTCAGGAACTCATGGCAGTTCGTCTGCCTCAGCCTCCTGAGTTCTAGGACTGTAGATGAGAACTACCATACCTGGCTATAAATATTTTTCATATACAAAAATGATTTATTTTGCAATAATATATACCATATGATTCATTTTAAGTAATAACCACCCAGTGATTTTTATATTACTGTATTTACAAAAAATGTGATATACACAGGACTTTTAGGATCATGCCTACTGTGTGGAGTAAGGACATGTTTAAATACAGTGGTCTTAGCTTGATGGTTCTCTATATATCTCCATCTGTTTCAAGGCACTCCTATGTATGAATCTCCATAAATATTTTAAGTGACATTTTCTGTGTGTGCACATCAGGTTGCATTGTATGCCCTGTTCTATATATGTCTGTCCTATATAGTTGCAATTAAAGACCAAAAGTCTATAATACTACCACTTTAGAGGACATGATGATCTAGGAGTGATTCCTCATGGTACTGCTTCAGTACAGCAGGAAGAGGCAGTTAGGAACAGGGCAGGTTACCTTGAAGAGAATAAAGTGAATAAATAACACTGCTCTCTGAATTCTAGGCATGTCTGTGTGTTTAAGAATAGGAGGTCATACCAACTTTGGTATTTATCTCTTAAGTGCCAATTGAGAAATTTTAACCATGTTACAGTATTTTATAATGTAAATTAATATTATATTCAGCCACCCCTGCCTTTTTTTCTTCATCAGTTTGAGGCAGAGTGAAGATACAGTACGGAGGACCAGAAGACCTAGAATGGAGCTCTGACTCCACCATTAACAATATGACTATCAGAATTACATAATTTCTTTAGATTTTCCTTTCTCTCATTTGACAGCTTTTCAGTGTGGACCTACTATATGCCAGACACTGTTCTGGGTTGTGAAATAAAATAGACAAAATTAGCTTCTTTATCTGAAAGATGGACACAACAATGTATATATTTCAAAATGCTATTGTGAGAATGTATATATTTCAAATACTGTTGTAAGAAATAAATAAGGTCCAAAAAAGCATTTTGTAAAACATGAGCCATCTGTGCCTCATACTACATCCCTGTTTTTAGTTGTAGGTATCCAACCTGTTTGAGCACATTCCCTCTTTTATATGTATGTGTGTGTGTGTGTGTGTGTGTGTGTGTGTGTGCGCACAATATATGCTTTATACATGTTCTTGTTTGTTTTTTTTTTTTTTGTTTGTTTGTTTGTTTTTTGAGACAGGGTTTCTCTGTATAGCCCTGGCTGTCCTGGAACTCACTCTGTAGACCAGGCTGGCCTCGAACTCAGAAATCCGCCTGTCTCTGCCTCCCAAGTGCTGGGATTAAAGGCGTGCGCCACCACTGCCCGGCAATATACATGTTCTTATATGTACATGTATGTGTGTAGTATATAGCCGCATACACATTTACATATATACATGTACTTGTACATATATGTATGTATGTGTGTGTGTTTGTGTATTTGTGTGTTTGTGTATTTGTGTATAAGTATGTGTGTAGGCCAGAGGTCAATGTTGGCTGTTTTACCCTATGACTCTCTACCATGTTTTTTGAGACAGAATCTCTCAGTGAATCCAGAACTCTCAGAATCACCAAGACTTTTTGGTCAGGGAACTTCAGGATTCCACCTGTCTTTCCCTTCCCAGTGGTGCTGGCTAGCGATTTTTTGAAGATGTGGTTTTTGGGGGGTAGCCCAGGTGGAGTTTGACTCACTGTTGTAGTTCAGGCAGGCCTCAGAGTCCTGGTCCTCCTGCCTCAGCCTCTGCATACTGGGATTATAGGCATGTGCCACTGAACCTGACGAGTTGCTTTTTAAATTTTACTTGTTTAGTGCATGTATGTATGTGTATGTGTTTATGCCACAATGTACTTGTGGAAGTTAGAGGACAATTGTGAGAGTTTTTCCTCATAAGATATTCGTTGCTAGAGATTTAACTCCAGTATCAGGCTTGGGACATGTGTCATTTTACCCAATGAGCCATTTCACTAGCTCATCTTTTTTAAAAAAAATCTTTATTTATTTTCTTTTTAGAACAAAGCATTATTTATTTGATTTGGTTGTCTTTAACAATTTTAGGGACAAGATTACATAAATTCTTATTTTTTTAACAAATGCTAAAATAACTTCCATTTCATTTGTGACCATTAAGGTGGGGGGTTAAGAGGGAAATGAAGGAAAAACATACAGAACGTATTTAAAAGATGTTGCTTATATTCTTTCCATTACCCAGTCCATTGTTCATTTTGCTTTCCAAGTACTTATGAGTAAAACAAATAAAATCATCCTTAGATCTTATAATTTAGTTTCTCCTTAATGTCCTTCTCTAACATAACTTATTATGCTCACCTTCTTTATGAGCTGCAGCATATCTTTTCAGGCTCCTTTTGGTGTTTTCCTGGTCACTTTTACCATTTTCTCGATCATCTTCTCTCTGCAATTGTGCTGGGCTTGAAGAGTCCTGTTATTGTTAAGTTGTCTTTGTTTGGAATGCTCTTGGTTTGTGTATTTCTTAATATTTTCCTTACTCTGTTCTCAGAGGATGAAAGTCCCACCTATTTAAAAAGTTGTGTTCTGTAGATTTCTTCCTTTTCTTTCCTTCCTTTTCCCTTTCCTTCCTTCTTTCTCTGTCAACCTGTTCATATTCCCATTTTCTACCGATTGCCTCTGCTATTGGTTATCAAGGAACAACAAAAACAAACAAGCAAACAAGCAAGCAAACAAATAAACCATTCTTTGACATCTTAATCAACTCTTTTGGGAGTGAGGCCATTGTTTCTACTTTCTTATCTCATAATTATTCATCTTCACACTTTCTGAGTGTTTGCTTTGAAATGCAGAGATTTGATCTTGCTCAGGTATTGAACTGCTAAAACCTACTGAGAGTGTGATTCCTTGATGTTTGAAAATGTTTATTGTCCTTTTAACAGTCTCCTGGCCTCTGAACACTGTGTGCTTTGCTGGTTTCTTAAAGTTCTTTGCTTTTTTTCCGTTAGGTGGAGTTGTTCCTTAGGGGACTATTCTCTGGTTACTTTCTTTTTCCATTTGACGTTTTTTCACTGATCCATCTATTCTCAAGATGTCATTTCCTAAATGTGATCAGCATCTCCCCCATCTTTTTAAACCTTTAACCAGAAATTTATCCGATCTTTATGGGTTCACTGGGCTGCTTGACATTTCTATCTAGATAGTTAAAGGCAGCTCAAGGTCATTTGTTCCAATTTGAATTTCTTTCTTTTTTCTCTATTGCAGTTCTTCTCATACTCTGCTTCACTTAGAGATACACAATGTCTTAGTTTCTTTTCTATTGCTGTGATGAGACACCATGATTAAGGCAGTTTATAAAAGAGAGGTTTAATTGGCCTTACAGTTTCAGAGTGCTAGAGTCTATGATGGTAGAACAAAGACATGATGGCAGGAACAACTGAGAGCTCATATCTTTTGTTGTTGCTTGCTTGTTTGTTTTGAAACTAAATAGGGTCTCCCTATTTAGTCCGGGTTGTCCTGGAACTCACTGTGTAGAACAGGTTAGCCTCCAACTCACAGATCCTCCTGGTTCTGCTTTCCAAGTGCTGGCATTAAAGTCATATACTACTACACCCACTCATATCTTGATCCACAAGCAGGAGGCAGAGTGACATACTGGGAATGCAAGTCTTTTGAATCTTCAAATCCTACTCCCAGTGCCACACTTCCTACAGAAAGGATACATCTCCTAATCCTTCCCGAAGAGTTCCATCAACTGAGGACCAACCATTCAAGAATATGAGCTTATGGGAGCTGTTCTCTTTCAAACCACCACAACAGTGATTACTAACCTCAAAAGCCTCCTTGACTTTTGCCTGGAACATCTGTAAGTCTCTTCATAATTTCTATTTAACAACTTGAAGAGATATTTGAATGTAAATTTAGTCCTTTGCTTATAGCTTTCAGTAGCTTATGTCCTGTAGGTAAAGTTCATGGTCCTCCTGTGATTTGACCTCTTTGCTCCTCAGCCTCCTTCTAACCATTCCCAAACATTATTTCTTGTAATTCTAAAATGATTGCAAATCTGTATATGTGCCATTCTTTCTTATTTTTGTTTAGCTGTTATATTCTTTCATTTTGTTGCCTGAGGAAGTTTACATTTTTGCTTTGAGATTGAGACAAGTCTGCTTTTCTAAAGACTCTTTTCAAATTACCTAGACTGTGTTGCGTGTTGGATATCTCCACATCCTCTTTCAAGCCTGTTGGATCGATCCATCCCTCCCTCCCTCCCTCCCTCCCTCCCTCCCTCCCTCCCTTCCTTCCTTCCTTCCTTCCTTCCTTCCTTCAAATTTTATTTATTTATTGATTGATTGTGTATGTATGCCACAGTTTACATGTAGAGGTCAGAGGACACATTCTAGAGTTGGTTCTGTACTTCCACCACTTAGGTTCTAAGGATCAAATTCAGATTGTCAGCATTGATGGCAGATGCCTTCATCTGCTGAGCCATGTGGCTGGTCCACATCCATGAATATCTTATCCCTAGATATAACATGCTGTCTGCCTCCACCTGTAAACTGAGTTCTTTTGAGCATAGGCTTAGTATTTTATTAATTTTTATATCCTGACCATACAACACAATGGATTCACATACTTTGAAATAAATCAATCATTGCCATACTGAGTTTCATCAAAGCAGAAAAAGATTGGGAGATTAGGGATAAAAAAAGATAGAAGGGAATGTTGTCCATAGAGAATTATTTTAGGATGAAACATTTTGATCGTCTGTTCTATTGCTGTGAAGAGACACCATGACCATGGCAACTCTTATAATTGGGGTTGGCTTACAGTTTCAGAGGTTCTGTCCATTATCATGATGGGAAGCATGGCAGCATGCAGGCAGACATGGTACTGGAAGGAGCTGAGAGTTTAACATCCGGATTCACAGGTAGCAGGAAGAGGGAGACTCTGGGCTGCAATGGGCTTTTTGAAACCTCAAAGCCTGCCTCCCAGTCACACACTTCCTTCAGCAAGGCATCACCTCCTAATCCTTTCAAATAGTGCCAGTCCCTGATAACCAAGTAAGTGTTCATTCGAATCTATGAATGTGGGGGCCATTCTCATTCATACCACCACAGAAATATGTGTTATATATTGAAAGCAACCATTTTTCTCTTCAAATATAAGCTTTAGATTGTGTATATGAAAGATTAATTACTAGTTTTCTAACTCCAGATTTCAACCATCTTTAGAGGTTTAGCTCTGATTGTGAAAGCTACGGCATCCCATACCAGTGGGACACATTATTTGGACCATAGCACCATAGCAGTTTTAACTGAGTGAAGGCAAATGGAATAAAATATAGGATCAAATTCCTCTTACTTACCTATGTTGTCATTTGCCTTTGAAGGGGCCATTTTTCTGCAGATAATATTACCTTCTTGCTTCATGCTTTTCCCTGAGTCTTGGGCCATCTAAGCTATATCTTTCTTTCTCTAGAGAAGTAGTTTCTATGTGTTACTGCTTTACCTCTATTTTTACCAAAGCTTTGTGTATCTTCTCCAAATAGCTCTTATGAGCTTCCTGCTTACTGGGAGTATGGGACTGGTTTAATTTGATGATCTACAAAGATTCTTCAAAACTACCACAAACAATATATTTATTTTACTCAAAAGAAACAAGTTAGTTTTAAATTGTATACTGACAGAATAGCATTTTGGAGAATCAAAATAGCATTATGTTTGACAAATAATCAAAAAGCAGCAAACCTTCATGATCTGATCTGAGTTTGCTTGTTTCTTCAGGTTTTTTTTTTTTTTTTTTTTTTTTAAATTCTCTACCTGTTTGACGCAGGCATGCTCGACTACTTGAGTTAACCAAATGTGCCATGCCCCGCGCCATCATTTATGGTTCTTTATACTGCCACTGCACTACTAGAAAGGCTTTTCTTCTCCTCTGCCATTGCCCAGGTAGTTCTGAATAAGTAAGACTCTGTGGTTGCTTTGTATCTTTTACCTGACACCAACTGTTTTTTTCTCTCTCTATATATGTTTGGCCTTTAAAAGAAAAAGTATACAAAATAGCAAATATGTAGAATGAGAAGGCCAAAAAAAAAATATTGCACAATTGCAGGCCCTGGTTACTAGTGTATTCTATTCAAGATTTTTGATAAATTAATAATATGATAAAAAAATATAGGGAACTCTTGGTAGCTCTTGGTAACTAAAAATATGGGTAACCATTTTACATATAGGTATCATATGACACACTGTATATCTTAAATATATGTAATAAAACATTTAAAATTATATAATAATAATTCAATTATTGTTTCTCTAGACACAGGGCTGTTGCTAATCCTTCCTTAAATGTTTTTCAGTTTGTCAAACAATGAATATGCTTGTTTACCTCTTAAAATAGTTAACTCCCTGGTTATAAAGTTTTATGTAGCAGTTATGCTTTAATAGTTCTGGCACTTTACAATTTCTAAGAAGATTTTTATGTATGTATTCAGGCCTGGTGGTTCAGGCCTGTAATCCTAGTTAGTGCAAATCTGAGGGAGGAGAACTGCAAGTGCAAAGCTTGCCTAGTTCACAGAGTTGGTGTTATAGGATCCCCATATAGTGAAGTGGTTATGCTAGAGGAACACATTAATATATCCATCATTTCACATAGTTGGCAGTTTTCCTCAGTACAGCAAAAACAGTTATAATAGACTCACTTAACAAAAATCTTGACTAGAATGGCCTTGTAACTGTAGCCCTCATTTTGTAATAGTATATTTTAGGGGGCTTGCCTATCCTACATACATGCTTTTATGGGTCAAATACCATGTCTGCCTGTCTCATCTCTCCACTTTCAATAGTTCTAGGATTCCCTTGAAGGAAATGACTTGTAACATTAAAAAATGGCTGTCACCATGTGCATTTTTTTGAATCCACTGTCAACAGATATGTGAGAGTAATATTTGCATGTGTGAGTTAAAGGGTTGGGCCTCTGCCAAGGGGGGGCAGCTGTGAAGAGTGAAGCGTGTGGTAATACTTAAAATTTAGAATGTGGTTATCTTTTGTGAAATAGCTTCAAAGACTGCCACAGAGGTGGTGGAGACAACAATGACTCAGATAATAGTCATAAGGATGCTTAAAATCAGGGAACTAATGTTCAGGCACTTTGTAGTGGAAGCTGGCCTGTGCCCAATATTGCTTACCATCTTCCTGTCAGTAGATTTCACAGAGTGCACATGCACAGTGAAACCCAGGCAGAAGGAGTTCATGAGGAGTATGTCGAACGCAGACCAGACCACATGAATCAGGCACAGTGAACTCTGGGCATGTTGATCAAGTTGGTCCTAACAGCAGTTGAGTTGGGGGATCCTCAAGCTCAGCCACCATGTATTTCTCTTTGATGCACTCAAAGCTCGATGGGAGTCCAGGGTTAGTGGTCAAGGAGTCTCAGGATGTTGTGGTTCATGGTATTGACTCTAGAACAGTCAGCCTTTCTGCTGCTACCCTTGATCTAACGACTATAACTTTTATTTAAGTGTAGATAGGACAAAGAAGGCTCTTAATAATTAACTTGAGAATTGATCAGTGATTCATTAAAAACTTATGAAGTTATCAATGATGAGTAAAATCACTTCTTCAGTTTTTTATAAATATGAAAAACAAACATCAGCTACATTAACCAAGATAGCTAATCAATGATTAATGAATTATTTATTTTTGCAGTACTATGAATTGAACCTAGAACCTCAGGTATGCTAGGTAAGTGCTTGACTAATGAATTTTAATCTTTAGCTCTCTTTCTTTCAGTTTCAGATAGGGTTTCTAGGAGTAGTTTTAGGCTGAGCTTGAACTCATTCTAGTCCATGAAGGACTTGAATGCATCCTGCTTCAGCTTTCTATATATCTACAATTAAAGGCCTGTGCTACCAGACCTGGCTATATTTATAAACATTTTTATAAACTGTAAAGTGCTATAAAAGCATTAATTGTTATTGCTTGATATTTGTACCTTATACCCTTCCTTAGTGAGTGTATTGATAAGCTGGCTGTGAGTCTAAGTCACCTCTCTGCTGAGGGGAAATACTCCCATACTTTCTTTCACCTCCCAGAGAATAGCTTCATACTCTCTGCTTCACTGGGACCCAGAAATGACTTTGCTTACTTGTGTCTTTCTCACTATGGGGTCTTGTCTTTCCTTCTTCCGGAAGAAAGAGTGGTGTGGGACCATTCTCCCATTCCTGTTCTTGAAGAATAACTGAAATTCATTTTCTGGGATCTAAGCCTCTTATCTGCTTCTCTGTTTAAGGGACCTAACCATTTTCTATAATAACTCCAGCTTGATTTAATCCTGTACAAAGATACTTGGGCTTTTTTGGAAGAAATAGAGATCTTCTTCTCTGTCATGGACTTGATTGAGTCTTTGGAGGACCCCAACATTAAAATGATAATGTAGCCTCAAACTGGTTTTCTTTTATACTTTGTTAGGTTCCAAGGATGTAGACCAAGTCCTTTCTCATTTGGATCTTGCGATGTGACTCTAGGAATATATATCAATACACCATGGTTTCTAGGCCCTGTCTCCTCCTGATGAAAAACTGTTGTTGAGAATTTAATGTCTAAATGACTCTTAAATAAAAAAAAAGAGTTCCAACGAAAGAAAAGGAACAACTTTATTTATTTATTTATTTATTCATTTATTCATTTATTATTTGTTTATTTATGCCTTCACCTTATAGCTTAGGATTGTTCCCAACTAGCTCCTATAACTTAATAGCCCAGAACAAACAACTCTTAATTTCTAGTGTTAGCTCCTATGAAAGCAATAAAACCAGTAAAATACTTAGTAAAAATATATGTAGATTGTGTCTGTGTATGTGTGTATGTATGTGTATGTGTGTGTTTATGTTTGTGTGTGAATGCTTTCAGTTCTGAGAACTTGTGTAGAATCTCAAGGAAAACAAAACTACTATAGTGCTGTGGAAACTGTTCAAGCATTCACATCTCTGCTGCCAATCGTTTGTGTCACTACCATAGGCAATTCTTCAGGCCTCAGTTTCTATGTAAAAATTTAGAAATGTGATTCTTCTGTCTTGCAAAGCCCTTGCAAATTAATTTCTAGAAGTTGAGTGATTTCTAAAATTTGAATCCCTTGGCAGTATAAAGAGTTGTTCAGAGAAGGAAGAAGATGACCATGGACTGGAGGTCGGAAAATGTTTCACAGAAGAGACAGGTGTGATCTGGACTTTCATGGATGAGTGCAATTTATATTAGTGAGAAGAAGAGAAGTATTTCAGTTAAAAGAAGAGCAAGAACAAAAGCAAAACTGTAACAATGATGAGTCTGATATGTAGAGATTTAGGCTAGTTGCCATGAAGGTTTTGTGTAGAGAAAAAAGGGATGCACATGATAATAATCCATTATGTATTAGCCATATACAACATGTCGGGCAGAAACTGCATTATGTAGAAGTACTAACTCATTTACTATGTTATGAAGAAGATTACTGTTATTAACCTAATTTTGCGAATGGAGAAACTAAAGCTCATAGGCTTAGAACCAGGAGTCTAGCTCCTGTGCCCGTGCTCCCAGCCATCACACTCCATTCACCAGGTAATACTATGCCATGTTTCTCCTCATGTGGGCATGCCTATGTCTGTGATACAGAAAGGTGACTGAGGTGAGGCCATTTTCTCTTTCGATTTCTTTTATTTGTTTGTTTGTTGTGGTTCTGGGGCCTTGCATATGTTAAGTAACTATTGCTGAACTGTACCAACTGCTGATTTATTCCTTTTCTATATTATTCATCTTTCTAAAGAGGAGATAGAATCTATTTCAGAGGGTCCTTAGAAGAATCAGTTGAAATGAACTTTGGAAATGCCTGGAATCATGAATGGCACATGAAAGATTTCAATAACTACTCCACCAAAACAGGCATATTTTTATAGCACTTTTAAGATAATAGTTCACTGCACTGGTGTTTATGGGAGTCTTCAACTGAAATCATATAGTTTGTAGACAGGGTTAGAACACACACACACACACACACACACACACACACACACACACACACACACACACACAACTTTGAAAAAAGGAAGAAATCCCAGTGAATATTTTGTTCCTCCCCCATGTCCTTCATTTGTAATGCTGAGAACAGTATATCTCAGAGTGTTCTCAGGAGGACCAGTTGAAGTACATCATCTTTTGGTAGATATAGTTCGTTGCATAGAGTTTAGAAAATACCAACTACGGGTGTTTTAAAACAGTGTCCAAGAAAGATACTTTTAAACTGGCTAATTTTTAGAATCTTTATACTTAATTTGGACACTGTCAAATCCATTTGTTTAATCCTTTAATTTTTGCTGAGGAGGTTAAGATGATTACCTGATGCCCCCACAGCCGCAACTTATGGCATCAGGATTGAATCTAAGCCTTTGCTTTTGATTTGTATGCATTTCTAAAGGGTTCTGGGACTGATTCCCAGGTATCTTAGAGGTAGGTGAATGATTGGCTACTCTGGTTGGAAATACATATAAGCAAAACTTCAGTTCTTCAAGCCACTTCACGGGCTTCTTTGTTTCCCAAATCATTTGGTTGAATCATGTGGTGTTAACTGAGAATTTTCTTGTAGAACCGCTAGGTTCTAAAACGTTAGTGAGGAGCTGTTTCATTTTCTTCTTTTGGAAGGTGATGATTGCAAAGTTCAGAGCAGTTTAATTCAGGCCATAACAAGGTGATAGTTCTCCAAACATCCATTTCCTTAACTTAACTTCCAGTTATGATACCCGAAGTACTTTCTTCATGTTGTCTCAGAAAGCTTTGAATGCTATAGCACACACAGTGGATTTCAATATATTATATGGGCGGAGGCTGTGGCAACTCAGGGAATGGAGAGTAGATATATAAAAAGTACTTTCCACTTAATTTTTTTCTTAAGTATTATTACAGGCAGTTTTTCTTGTTACAAGGAGTGAGAATTCAGGAGAATAGTTTTCTCATATCAGAGCTACCGACTCTAGTTAGAGCTGTGGGAAATAGTGAATTTTTTAAAATGAGTTTTACCTGCATTTATGTCTGCAGCATGCGCTTGCAGTGTATGTAGACTCCAGATGAAGGCATCAGATCCCCTAGAAGTAGAGTTCTAGTTGTGAGCTGCCTTGTGGGTGCTGGGAATTGAACCAAAGTCCTATGAGGAGCAATCAGTGCTCTTCAACCACTGAGCCATCTCCCAATCCCCCTCCCTACTTATCCCATGGGCATATGTCATAGGACCTGGAGCCTATTCCTGAGATGATCATATTTTCTGAAATTTCAGAAGTCTTATTTTCCAGTGTAAGAAATTGTATGGAATATTTTTCTTCCCCAAATATTTTCTCTCACATTAAAAGTACAAAACAAAATGCATAGGTCCAGGTATGTGAATGATACATCTACACCTATCCATTATTTATATCTGGGCAGAGACCCATGTATACAAAGCAGTGTATCTCTAGAACAATAACACTGGTTATCAGTGACACTGAAAATACAAGTGTCAATTATATTCATGTAATTACTTGAATGAGTAGAAATACGTGCTTTGTAGGAAAAAGAAATTACCAAGAATAAACAATTTTTTTTTTTTGGTGAGATTTCTTAAACTCATTGAACAATTTATAGATCAACCTGTTAATCTTTAGACTTACTAATGCTAAAAATTCTTTATAGGAAATATTTTATAAGGGTAATTGTATATTTTTTTTAGTTTGGATTTATGTTTTAAATGTTAAGAAAGGAATTTATTTTGCTTATTGCACAGTATTTCCAGGTTTCATTTTCTGTGGTGTTAAGATGGTAGGTTGCCTGAGGACTTCCTATAGCTGCTAACTGGTCACCAAAGGAGGCATCTAGACTTTGACACTAGAGGTTATGCCAGTCAATATGCAGAGTTCAGTTCATTAGGAGAAGTAGACATTTTAGATTTACTAAATACAGAGTATATATTAGTGAATAAATAGACACATTACTAATTATTGTGACTAAATGGCAACAGTTTTGTTATTCTAGGATATCTTCTATCTTACGTAGCTCATTTATAAATATTACGTCTCAGACATCTAAACATCCGTATTCTAGGAAACATGTAATGGACCCAGCTCATAGTCAGTCAAACTTGTATTAATGACTTCACAACCTAAAATGCACTCAATGTCATGTTTCCAGAGGAAATGTTAGACATAACCCATGCACTTCAGCCTTGTAATATGGACTACAAAAAGCATTTGATTATCATTGGTGAATTTGGTACTAGTCCCTCAAACCCTGATTTACTCAAGCAAAAGCCCCTCCTTATCTGCTAATCATCATTGTAATTTTTGGTAGTTTGGATGCCAGAGTTTGATGATGACTTTTTTCAATGTTAAGTGCATTTATAGTATAAGTAGGGATGACTTTACTATATATCTGGAAAACTTTGAAAAGGTTGCAAAGATACAGATAGAGTGTCCTCAGTGCATGACAGTAGGAATGTAGCTTGCTGCTCAGTGTTATTAGCAGGTGTGTAAAAATTTGGGTTCTCACATCACAGGGAGCAGGAAAAGCGGCAAGACTACTTAACTGTGAGTTACCCTACTGGAGGGACCACATTGTTATCGAGGGCATCTTGTAGTCAGTAAGCTTTCTTTCTCAACACAATGGAAGCTACCATGTTTACAACAGCTGAGACAGCCTCCTCAGTGTTGTTAGGCAGTCCAGGCTCATAGGTGGAGTCTGTCATTTGGCTTCAAGCTGACCCTGTATGGGAGGCCTTGTTGTATGAGTCTTCATCCTGGAGCTCATTTGCCATATACTGCTGAGCTTCAGACAGGAGCCCTGAAACTAGGATCTATAATCAGACCCTCATGGAACAAAAGATAGTTTTGTTGTTGTTTGTTTTGTTTTCACCCTTGAGCTTTCCAAGTTTGATGGCAGAACTCCTGTCTAGGGCAAACATCCTGCATTCAGTGGTGTATAATCCAAGGTCTAACAACACTGAGAATTGCCGGGAGGAAATCATCCTGCAAATGGATATCTTCTTGTGGGGAAATCTGAGTTTCAAGGTCAAATCCTTTTCACTCATCTTTTGCTCAGACCCCAACTTTAAGTTAGACTAATGTGGCTGCACATTGTTGCCCATCCCTCGAATAACACTTTTTGGTTACCTCCAGCTTACTTGTAAGATTTCCAGTGCTTCATGAGACTTAGGCTTACCACCACTGGAATCAGCAATTGAAAAACCATCTCTGGAAGATGTTTTGTGCTAAAATTTGGAGAAATTTTGGTGATTAGAGTGGAGCAGAGACGGAAGGAAAGGCCATCCAGAGACTGTCCCACCTAGGGATTCATCCCATCTGTAGACACCAAACCCTGACACTATTGCTGTTGCCAAGAAGTGCATGCTGACAGGAGCCTGGTATAGCGGTCTCCTGAGAGGCTCTCCCAGAGCCTGATCATTACAGGTGTGGTTGCTCTCAGCTAACCATTCGACTGAGCATGAGGACCCCAAGGGAAGAGTTAGGAGAAGGACTGAAGGAGCGAAAGAGGATTACAACCTTATAGGAAGAACAATGATATCAACTAACCGGACCCCCCAGAGCTCCCAGGGTTTAAGCCACAGATGTTGCAGAGGATTACCTTATCTGGCATCAATGGGAGGGGAGGCCCTTAGTCCTGTGGAGGCTCAATGCCCCAGCATAGGGAGATGCTAGGGTGGTGAGGTGGGAGTGGGTGGGCGGGAGGGGGAGCACCCTCATAGAGTCAGGGGGGATGGAGGAAGGGATGGGGGCTTGCAGAGGGGAAACCAGGAAGGGGGATAACATTTGAAATGTAAACAAATAAAATAACCAATTAAAAAAGAAATGATGACATTGAAAATGTGAATTGCCAGCTTCTTGGGAAATGTAGGCCAAATTGCTGTTGGCATTCCTGTTCCCTATCAGTTTCCAGCAGACAGAGTTAAGCTGAGTTCAACTATGACTTGTAATGGTTATTGGCAATATTTTTCATTTTTTTGCATTTTTATAAAAATGTATAAAAACAGAAAAATGTCTGTAAATTGAATTAGGAGATTTTTTAAAACACTAAAGCTATGGGAAAATATGAATCATTCTTCTTTGCCAACTTCTTAAATGGAAAGTTAACTTTTTGAAACCATAAATTATTATTTGATTTGGCAAAGTAGAATGCAACTGATTTCTTGTAGCATCTAGATGAACTATGAAGTTTTGGTTGAAAAAAATGCACACAGCTGACCCTGAAAGGCCGTTGTGATTCTGTAATAGGTTGTATATGTAAGAGAAACATTACAATTTGCTGAATACGTTGACTTTATGTTTTGTTTTATTTAACTGTCATCTAATCTTAAAAAGTATTAGTATATTTTTCTTTTTAGTAAGCCAAGGCTCAGAAGGTCTGGTTTTCTTTTTATTTATTTATTTATTTTTTATTTTTTTATTTTTTTAATTTACATTTCCGATGATTCCCCTTTTCTTTGGAAACCCCGTGTCCCCTCCCCCTCCCCGCCTCTGTGAGGGAATTCCTCCTCCCACCCACCCGCCCACCCATTCCCATATTCCCACCTTGACATTCCCTTTTACTGGGGCCACTAGCACCCTCAGGCCCAGAGTCCTCTCCTTTCTCCCTGGTGGCCATC
>CM052700.1:30586367-30622548 GCA_028551405.1 Uromys caudimaculatus | reverse complement strand
CTGAGAGGGATCTTTGTCCCGGCGCTGATTAGCTGTGGGGCCCTGTGGCCCAAGCTGAGGTTTCCGGCCGTCCGGTCTGGTTTTCTTGAAGTTGCTATAATCAAATAGGTAAAGCTGATCTAAACTCGAGACTGCACCCTTTTCTCTTTCAATTCCTCTCTTCTCTGAAGCTCAACTCTATTCTGAGCTCTGCATTAGTCAATATATAATGCTCTTGCATGGAAGTACCAAGTTTAGATTAAAAAATTGCTTAAGCTAGAAAGAGCCTGTATGGTTTATGACAGGTGCTGCGTAGGTTGTTTGAAAAATAACTTAAGGACTGTCTCTTTTCCTTGTGTTTTTGTTAATTCTTGTAATATTTTTTAAACTTAGAACTCCTTCTGTTTCTGGTATATTTCAGACTGATTTTAAGTTGTCAGGAAAGGGAATTTTCACTCGAGAACACAGATTTATTTTTTTTTAAAAGCATTTTGTTTTTCTTTATAATAAATTTATTTCATAGTTAGAGTTCATGGTGGTGTCAGACTTAAGTTTCCACTAAAAAAACTATTTTCGATTGGTGTATTTTTTTATTCATTTCTACCCCTACAGAGCCCTTCTTGCTACAGCCTCCTTTCTCCAATTCATTCCATCTATAGTTATATGGAAAGTTTGAGACCCAAAGGTAAGTTTTGGAGGAGGGGAAAGTATTTCTAAGGTCCTGCTTCTGCAGGAGTCTTCCTTGAAAACCTTGGGGACTTCCTGGGCACTTCCTAGACATCATGCATTAGAGAACACAAGTGAAGAGAATTAAGGAAAAGACTGATCATGATAGAGCTTCTGATGTGTGAAAGAGTTAAATGCTGCTTAAAAACAATGAACTTCTAAGTCTAGTAGGATAAAACATGTTAGAATCATAGAAAGTGTTTTATAGACGTAGGGAAAGGGTTGGTCAGACAATGTCAATTGAGCTGAAGAATAAGAAAATATGTTGTTACTGACAGTGGAAAAATATAAGGTGTGCTATGTTGAATGGGTAGCTGAAGTTTGAGTTACTATGTGGATTTGGAAATTATACTATTATAGACACTGAATTAGAGAAAGCAAGTTGGACATAAAAAATCTTTTGCGAAAGCACTTAAAAATAAATAAATAATAATTGCTTAAAAAAAAAAAAAAAAAAGAGCTGACCAGGAGCTTAGAAGAAGAAAGAGCTCCCAGAGACTCTTCAGTGAGTTGATTTAGTTTTTCTTGTGGTTAAACCTTAGAAACAGACATAAAGAGCCCTTTGTTCTAACTGGTATAACTCCTCTCCTCATCTTGGGGTTTCCCATGTATTTCCTTCTTCCACGGACTATTCCATAGGAACGGGTGCTATAAGGCTGAGTGCAGGCGATACTGCTTTGTCTTCACAAAGCTTATAGCTCAGCAGTAAAGACAGAGTTAAGCAAGCAATGCAATAAAGTGTTTTCATTGTTATGTCAACATATTCAGAGGAAGTTTTCATTGGGAAGTTTTTCTCTTTGTTTTTAGCATAGCAATAGTGCAGAGAGAAATGGCACTTGCATCTTTCCATAATCTTTGCTAATATTTATCTAAATATAAATGACTTCACATAGCTCTGCCTAGAGTTAGAGTTAGGTTATTATTTAATTTTAACTGGAAAATGTAAACATTCTAATATTTGTTTATGTTTGCTTAAAGTATGTGGATTTCACAGTTTTAAATGATATGTTAATTGTCAATGAAGAACAGTGGATAGTGATAGCCAGAGTGCCTTTTTATTTATTTAAGAGTGCCTCTTTGGATTATTTATTTTAACTAAAAAAATACTTTTTGAGTATTTGTTTTAACATGGTAAAATAATCAGTGCCTGTGAAGTTGAAGGGCTTTGTAGGGGAGGTGTTTTGAGGCAGGGTATCACTATGTAGTCCTGGCTGGTCTGGAACTTGCTATAAAGACTAGACTTGCCTCAAACTCATAGAGTTCCACCTGCTTCCACCTCCCAAGTACTGGGATTAAAGACATGCACCACCATGTCTAGCCCTACAAAGGCATTCTTTAAGATAAAGTAAGTGCTTCGGGTAGGACTAAGACCTGTCGGGTAAAGGGCTGTTTTATTCTTTCCTTAACACTTAGCAGCTTGGCTGATAGTAAATTTCAAATAACTGTTGAAGAAATATGAAGTTCTTAGAGCAGTGAATAGTTATCTTTCAATATCATTTGTACATCATCTTGTATTACATAAAATTTCGCCATTTAAATTTTTTAATTTCAAGGCTTCCTGATATTGAGGATCTCTTTGAAATTAGTATGAATAGAGGAGGTATGGTACTTTCAGGCAGTATACTGGAGATTATAACCACATTTGGAGACCACCGCCTTTGGGTGGAATAGACACCTAGGAGTAATGAAGTGGAGATTGGTGGGAAACATGCTCAAGTGCTATAAGAGCCTTTCAGGTGCTGGAGAGATGGTTCAGTAGGTAATGTGCTTGCTCTGTAATAACGATATCTGGTCCCCCAGCTCGCATGTAAGAGCTACATGAAATAGTGTGCAAGCAGGAAGATTCCCAGCACTCATCGGCCTACTGTTCTGTGAGCGTCCGGTTCCGTGAAGAGAACCTACTTTAAAATATAAAGTGAATATTGAGAGAAGAAGAACTTGTTGTCAACCTTCAGCCTGTGCATGCACCTACACGCACATGCACACACACACACATGCACACATCCGAACATATGCACCCCACACATACAAAGAACATGTTAGAAATAAAACTTATTTTAGAGAATCCCAAGAATATGAGACTGGAAGATAACCCCTAGTTACTGATCTCAGTCTCTCTGTCTGTAAATGTGTATGAGCATGCCATATTTTAGAATTATCTTAAGACTTAAATAAAGAAGGTTATGAAAGTGCTCTATAAACTCCAAAGCACTGCATCCATAAAAACTTAAAGTCAGTATCACCATAGTGCAGTGAACACAAGAAAAAAAGTAAATTTGCCTTTTCCCCCAGGATATTGAGTTATTCTTTATGATTTGCAATTAGTTTTTATCATTGGAAAATGAAATCTCAATTTCTAAACATTATCTTTCCCTCACCTCTGTCAAGAGATATTGAAGAAGGATAGAAGATCAAGAGTTGGCTTTGTGAAGACTGTAGACTTTGCTAAAGTTGTATCACATAAGCACATGGCTATTGCTGCCTAATTACTCTTCATATAGGTCAATGAAAAGACAGTATAGGATGTATTTTGTTTGAGTTATTTATTTCACTTTATTGGAGCTATTGGTCAAAATGAATTAATCCTAGATTGAGATGGGGATTCGATAGGGATTACTATTTGTGCTTTATCCTGTGGCTAGTGCAAAGTGGTGACGGCCTTGGTCAGAGGCTTATTTGATGAGTTCAGTGCTTAGTAAAGTGTTGAAAGTGTGAAGAGAAAGAACATGGACAGTCCTGATGTATTAGAAGCTTGAAATAGAATCTGAGCAGCGGAGAATCAGGGATAGATTCGTGGTGTCAGGATGCACTCATGGGTTAAAAGAGCTCTTGGACTTTATGATCCTCATTCTGCTATTTCTCCAAGAGGTTTCTTTATGAGCTTTAAAATGATTGTATTATAAGTGACATTCATAAAATATACAAGTAATGATTGTATAGCTCAGTAACTTTTATGGAGTATGTGTATATTACCAGCTCCTGCTCAGCCTCTGCAGTACCCTCTCATAATTTCTTCTTTACTAGATGGCCACCAGTTTTTCTTTCTTTGCTGCATATTAATTTTGCTTATTTGGTATATACAAAATCGTACAGCATAACCTTCTTTGTGTCCATCTTGTTAGTTTGTCCATGTCTTCATGGGACTCATCTGTTTCCTTCTATACAGCATTAGTCTATTCTCTTTCATTGCTGATTTGTATTGTTAGAGGGTAGAAGTCCTCTACTAAGGGTCTTGTCACCTTTGTTACTAGATGATGAATGGTAAAACTTAAATAAGCAAAGTATTTGCCTTTACCTTTCTTTTACATGCACACAAAGCCTCATGTTGTTCTTTGACCATCATAGGGGAACAGAGAGGAATTTAGTTAATTTGCCAGGAATTAGGATTAGTAAAGTCTTGACAAAAGGAAACATTTGGACTGGATATAAAGGAAGAGAAGTTGACTAAGTGGGTTGGGAATCTGAAGGAATAATGCATTTCAGGGAGAGGAATGAGGCCGGAAAGCATGGAAAGATGTTGCTATTTTGGGATCCTGTGTTTGATGTGGATGCTGTTGTGATGGGAAGGCCATGACTCAGAAGTACTAGCAGATAAGATTGGGGTGTCCCTGGGCTCCTTTATACAAGGTTTTGAATATTATAGTGATTATAGCTAATAAAGAATTATAAATATCTTTGTATGAATATTAAGCTCTACTAGATGAAACTGTTTCATATCTTGATGAGTGTCATGTCTAAAAGCACAATGAGGAAATAAAAGGAGAATGTTCTGCTTGTAGCAAATGAGGAGTGCACTAGGGTTGCTGTCAGGGACTCTATACTCATTCATATAGGAAAGCAAAGGTAGGGCTGAGCACATTTCTGGGCATGCGCACTTAAGATATACATTTCTGAGTTAGGCATAGTGGTGCATGCTCTTTAATCCCATCACTCACAGGTGGATCTTAGTGAGTCCAAGGCCAGCCTGATCTTCATAAAGAGTTCCAGAACATCCAGTCCTACATAGAGACACCTTGCTTCAAACAAGCAGCTATACATTTCTGAGCACAATTAATTCAAAGTCATAGAGCACATGTTTAAAAAAGAAACATGATAGCACATTCTGAGCATGTTCAGCTTAAGGTCACAGAGCACATGTTCAAAGGTGAAAGATGGCGTGTGCCAGTGCTAGACAGAGGATGTATTATTGTAATGAGCAAAGCTACTCTAGCTTACCTAAAGAATGAGTTCAGGGTAACATGAGCTCAGCTGATTCCCTTTGTCTCTCTAAAGAGTGTTAGCTGAAAAAAATGTAAAACTTTGAAGTTACATTTAAAAGGTACTTTTAAAGGGGCAGCAGCTTTTCTCACTGTAAGAATTAGAATTTGCTTCTGAAGGCATCTGCCTCACTTAGCAGCTAACAGACACAGGACCTCCACACACACAGCAGTATTTGGATGTTAACTCAGGTAGGGGTAGTGTTCATACACTCAGAAATGATGCTGATCAGAGAAAGCCTTGATGATGTAAGGCCTATACTGATTTCTCAGCGTAAGGGTATTGGAGATTTTATGTTTATATCTATATATAGATATATCTTGTAACAAACAAAGGGGTAAGGAGTTGGAGGCTGTGCTGAGGAGAAGCAAGTCTCACACTGATAAATTAGCAGGGCCCTGGCTTTTAAAACTCATCATTAGAGCTAGAGGATTATAATTTAGCTTCCTATGTAAAAAATTAGAGTAGGCCTCCTGGCTCACTTTCCAGTGCCTCTCCATAAGGGGCCTCTTCATTTTGTCACCAGAAACGTATGCTTATTTGTAATGTGTTCCATTTATGGTAATTGGAGCAGTGCCTTTCCATTTTCCTGTCAAATACTGTGTCCCCTGCCTGTTGATCTTCAGAGCCTGATATAATGAGCCTGTGAATTACGTTGGGTTGGAAATCAGCTCTCTAATTAAACACATACGAAGGATGTTTCACTCATTAGCCTTTAAAATAATCTTTTATGATTTTCAGGTGTCTGTGGGTCCTGTGAAAATTTTGTCCTGGGTAAGAAGAGCTTCAGATTGGGGTACAGTACCTTGTCAGATGGAGAAAGTATCATTTTATTCATTTTCTAATCACCCAGAGTGAGTCAGCGGTGGCTGAGATGATACTGTTAATAGGCACTGCACGTGTTACCCCACTGAACACTTGCATTTTCAGAGGGACCGTCTACATCTTACACATGAGCGGTGGGTTCACTAACTTCCCTCAGTACAGCCACAAACTGATGAACAAGGAATTGAGTTTAGGTGTGAATTCACAACTTGTGCTTTTGTGCTTCGTTACTATCACAGCAGAACAGTTGCATTGTTAAGCAAAAGTTTCATAGTTCAATAGAGAAAGTTTAGGAGAAGGACTTTAGGATCAGAAAAGGGGTTTTGGGGATAAGCAATTACCGAGAATTACAGCCTTCATGAAGTGTATATAGAGTAGGAAGCAGCTCGTAACGACCTTTACCATGGGAACAAAGCATTACGCCAGAACTGCTGCTAAGTTAGCTACTTTCCAGGTGTGACACAGAGCAGGACACAGTTACTTAACTGTGATATGAAACGTGGGCATTTTAAAATTGAGACATTATTTACATATTATAAAATGCACTTCTTAAGCATATGATTAATTGGTTTTAGTACCTTCATAAGGTTGTGTAGCTGTCAGAACTATCTACCTCCAAAACCCCTTCCTCACCCTGAAAAGAAACCCCATATCTTTGGCAGTCATCCATCGATTCTCTTCACCCTAATCCTAGGCAAACGCGAAGCCTGTTTTCTCATTCTGTAGATTTTCTTGTTTTAGACATTTCACAAAAATGGAATAATACAGTATGTCACCTTTGTGTCTGGCTTCTTTCATTTTAGCCTAACATTTTCAAAGTTCTGCCATATTTCAGTATTTCAACATTTTGTTTCCTTTTATGAGTTGTTTGTTTTTTTTTTTTTAAATGAAATAGGGTCTGCCTGTGTTGTCCTGGACACAGTATCTGGCTGGAACTTTATTATTATTATTTTTTTTTTACAGAGTATCCCCTTATATACATTTACCCCATTTTCTTTACCTAGCCATCATTTAGTGTGCATTTGATTTGTTTCCATGTTTCCATGTTATAAATGATGCTGCTATGAGCAGCATTTGTTCACAAGCAAGCATCTCCTCCCTTCTTCCCCTTTTCTCCCTTTCCTCCTCTCCTCTTCATTTTCTACCCCCTTCTTTCTTCTTCTTTCTTCTCCCTCCTTCTCCTTCTTTCTTTCTTCCTCACCCCTTCCCAGGGTCTCAGTGTACTCTTAAGTAGGTGCAAAGGGGTAGAGGTGCTGGGTCTGTGTTTAACCTTTTGAAGAACAGCCAGACTGTTTTTCCAATAATGGCTGTGCCATTTTACATGGTGCATGCATCATTTTACATTTTACATGGGTCCTCACCATCAATTTATTAAATCCTTGACTCTAGTTATTGTATTTTTAAACAAATACTATTATAGCCATCCTAATGTGTATGAATTGACGTCTTTTTGTGGTTTGCGCTTGACTTCCTTAATCATGCGTGATGTTGAACATCTTGTGATGTGTTTGCTGGCTGTTTGTGTATTTTTTTTTCATGGAGAAATATCTATGCAGTTCCTGGTCTCTAATTTAACCAGACTAATTGGATTGGTTTAATTACATGGGACTTTTTTATTGCTTTGTAAGAGCTCTTTATATATTCTAAGTACAAATTCCTTGCCAGACACCTGATTTGCTGATATTTTCTGCTATTCTTTGTTTTGTCCTGTTTGGTAGGCCTGAAGCACAAGTTTTAGATATAAATTTATAGTTCAATTTATCAGTTTTTTAGAAAAACAATTGTTTTGTTGCTTGTTTTGTATATTTATAAGAAACTATTGTTGGGGCTGGAGAGATGGCTCTGTGGTTAGAATACTGCTCTGGAAGAGGAGGAAGGGCAGGTCACCTCACAACCTCCTGGATTCCAGCTCCAAGGTCCAGTTCCCCCTTGCCTTCTGTCCTCTTTAGGCACAGCACTCACATGCAGCCCCACTCATACTCACACACAGACACATAATTAAAAGTAAAAATTAAATATTACAAGAGGGAACTATTATCAAGTAAAATTTCAGAAAGATTTATACTTGCATGTCTTTATACCCTGAGAGATTCAAACCAAGATTTTGCGTAAGTTAGACAAGCACTTTATTGCTGCGCTACACTCCCAGACCGAACAACTGCACTGTCTTTCAAGACTTTTATAGATTCTTCCATTTGGGCCCTTGACTCCTCTTGATTAAATTTATGTTTATAGTGTGAATTAGGACTTCAGCTTCATTCTTTAAAATGTAATGTCTGTCTATCTATCTATCTATCTATCTATCTATCTATCTATCTATCTATGTATCTATCTCTCACATATATTTCTGAATTTTTATATCTCACTCATAAAAGGGGGTTGGGGAAATAAACGTAGATGAAGGAAAAGGGCTATTATAGGTAGAAAAGCCAGGCGTTCTTTATCTACCTTGAGATATAAAGGTAACACGTGCTTCTCTGTTCTCTTCTATATCCTGCAACTGAGAGGTAATCTCTTAGAGCTGGAATATGGGGAAGAGGAAAAAGATGAAGATATGAAACAGATTTTGTTTCAGAAGAGAAAGGGATGGGCGTGGGTGTGGGATCTCATGTGTCCAGGCATCAAAGCTTGGCAGAGAACTTACTCTGAACAGATGGAGTGAGGATTTCATTGCCTGACAGACTGACTCAGAGTTGCCTCTCTGCAACCAGCTACCACTGAGGATGGTTTGCAGCTTTGGCAAGAGCTGTCTGATCATGGCATTCTTCCGCCCGTTTTAGTAGTGGAGAGTTCAAACTCTCCAGAGTTTGCCCCAGTGTTCTGTAAGGAGCTGTTGTGTCTGACCTTGGTCCACAGGAATGATGATTGGTGAGATAGGGATTTCTTAGTCTAATATGTTTAAACAGGCAAAGTGGCTTCTACAATCCATGCTGGTTTAGAGAGGACTTTTAAATTGGATTGGAGCTTGCATATGTGTTCTCCCAGCTCCTACTCTGCTCTGCAGTTATGAAAGAGGAAATGGAAGCTTCTGTGCAGTCCAGTGGTTGGCCTAGTGAAGTCAGCACAGGACATGCTGTGGGTGGGTGGGTGGGAGGGGGACTAGGAAAGGCTTAGAATTATTTTCTAAGTAAGCAGCTTTTCAGAAATTATGGATTTTGCAACCAGTCACGATGTTAGAAACTTGTGAAGATGAGCATGCTTTGGATTAGTTTGTGGCCTTCCCTTTAGCTTCTCCCTTGCTAATCTAGTCTGGAAAAGCTGCTGAAGCCCCAGCAAATCCCTGCTTTCATTATGGCACAAGATATTCAGGTGCCCTAGTGCCTGCTGATGTGCGCCAAGCCCATCCTACTGCCCAGCTTTGACATTTATGTCTAGCCACGTTTTTTATCTTCCTTCCAGCATTTGTCATTTGCTCCTGGCAGGCTTATCTCCTCTCTGTTCCCCCAAGATAGAGTATTAATCTTTACCTGGACCTCTTTCTCCAAACATTTCTCTCTTCTCGAGCTAAATCCTGCCTGTCCTGTAAGATCTAGCTTAACTTTGTCTTCCTTCCAGTTATTTTCATCTTTACTTATCAGACATATATAGTAATTTCCAAATAATTTAATGGTAAATGATACCATATCTTAAATGTCAAATATGAGCCCTTTGAAGTCACAGAAGTTTCCTTTTCTCACCTCTGCTGATATTTAAGATATTGACATGGCTGGAGAGATGGCTCAGCAGTTAAGGCTGTGTACTGCTCTTGCAGAGGACCTGAGTTCTAATCCCATTATCTATATTAGGTGGTTTACAGTGACCTTTAAGCCCACCTCCAGGGATGAGGCACTCTCTTCTGGCCTCCATGGGTACTGCACTCAAGTGCTCAAACACACATGCAGACACATAATTTGAAAGATGAAAGTAGTTTAAAAATGTGGCAAGGGCTGGAGACATGGCTCAGTGGTTAGGAGTGTGTACTACTCTTCAGAGTAGTTTGTTTCCCCAGTGGGACGCCCTTGAGGAAACTAAAATTTTATGTGCAAATGGTTATCAATTGGAGATTGCTTCTGGGTTAGGGATGGGGCATGTATCCACTTCTCTTTTCAGATCTAGGACTCCATCTGGTGCAGACCCATGCAGGCCTGGTGCTGCCTCAGTCTCTGTGAATTCATATGTGCACCAGTCTTGTGTTTAGAAGGTCTTGTTTCTTTCCCAGCAGTAGATGGCCATCAGAAAATGAACTTAATGGCATGTTTGGAGGTTCTTTGTCTTAGAGTATGTCAGGGCTTGCCCTTCCTTCCTTCTTTCTTTCTTGATATTTTAATTTTTAGATTCATATTCTCTCTCTTTCTCTCTCTCTTTCTCTTTCTCTCTCTCTCTTCCTCTCTCTCCCTCTCTCTCCCTCTCTCTCCCTCTCTCTCCCTCTCCCTCTCTCTCCCTCTCTCTCCCTCTCTCTCCCTCTCTCCCTCCCCCTCCCCCTCCCTCTCCCTCTCCCTCCTTTCCTTCCTCCAGCTCCCCTCTCTCTTTTTTTACCCTACAGGTGCTTTGCATATATATTATGGCTTCCAGTTTTGGGTTTTTATGGGATTCCTGAGTGTGATCTCTGTGTCTGTGTATGTTTCTCGAACCTTTTCTTGGCCTCTTTTCCTTCTGTTTGTTTGTTTTGTCTATTCTGATTTATCTTATTTTATTTTATTATTATCCCTTAGAAGCTGGTTTGTTTTCTAATGAGAGGTAGAAAGGGGGTGGATCCAGATGGGAGAAGAGATAGGGAGGATTTAGGAGGAGTAAAGAAATGATAAATCATTAGTATATATTATATGGAAAAAAATCTATTTTCAATAAAAGAAAAATAAAAAGTGCATACTGTCCCTGCATAGGATCTAAGATTGGTTCCCGGGTCCCATATCTGCAACTCACAGCTGGCCATAGCTCTAGCTCCAGGAGATTCAGTACCTGTGGACCCCTCAGACACTTGTACACACATGCACGTTCCAGTGCACATGTACACACACAGAGTACAAATCTTTTTTTTTTTAGAAAATTGTGCCTAACAGCAATAGTATATTTTGCTGATAACATTAAAATTTTATAACTAATTGGTATTTACATATTATTTTAGAGTTCAAAATGCCTTTACATTTATTATTCTTAATTTTCTCACAAAATGTGTGATACTCTGACTCAAAAATAAAAAAAAATGGAATTGGTTATTTATGTAGCTAGGACTAAAATCAAAGGTTTGAGTCTATTGGAAATGATAGCTAGCTTTGAAATTTGTAAACAAATCTTAGTTTTCCTTAAAGGGTTTATAGATATCATCTAATACTATGGAAACACTCTTGAAGCGTAATGAAAAGGTAATATCTTGTAGACGACTAGCAGCACTGAAACTTTCAAATGTTCAGACACAAGTGTATCTGAATTAAGAAAGGTGCAAACTCTATACTGTAGAGAATTGAATAATGCCCCTACCCTTCAGTTTCTGCCCATGCTTATCCAGGACTCAGAATGTGACCTTATGTTGACATAGAGTCTTTTCAGAAATTCTTGTCTAAAGAACTTGAGATTATATCATCCTACATTCAAAATGGAGAATAAATACAATGATGTTTCCTTGTGCCAGAGAGGAAACACAGAGAAACTTTGTCTTTCTTAGGAGAGAAGGCCATGTGTTGCATCCTTAATTAGCTTGGGTCCTAGGACCTTGACTAGGATTGGCAAAGGAGTAAAGAAATGGCAGACAAATGAACAGAAGAAACACTGGGATTGGGTGGGCTGGACTCTGATGAAGAAGCTACAGCACAGAAGTTCAGTGTGCTTATTACATACAGTTGAAGGGGGCAGTTATTATATACAGCTGAACAAAGAGGCCGCATTATTGCATACAGGTGAACAAGGAGCCAGGTTTAGCTCTCTGAAGGGGAACAGTTTCAGTCAGTAAACATGGTTGGGGTGGGACTGGGGGAGGAAGCTACAGTGAACATTTTTAGAATACATTGCCAACAATCTTTCTTGGATCAGAGGAAAGCTTTGCCATCTCTCTGAGCTTACTCTTGAGAAGACCTATTTCCCATGATTCTAAGGCACCGAGGTCCTTGACATGGCCATCCCCATGTCAGCAACACACATTAACTCAGGACTTTAGGAGACCTCACATCAGCAACCACAAGCCAGGGACCAGCAAGGATTGCTGATAGTCACCAGAATCTGGAAGGAACAAGGCACAGCTGGTCCCTTATCACCTTCAAAAGTAAGGGACCTGGACAGTACCTTGATCTCATGTTTCTACCCTGACACTGTAAGGGGAACCCATTTCACACATCACATAGTTTGCAGTTTACTTAATTGAAATGGTCTGTCTATGCTGGATTGGCTAAACTTGGTGGATTAGCCAAGAGGGGCCAGAGGTCTCATGCACCCCTTTACTTCCCTGAGATTATTCTAGCCTTGTCTTTCCTAATGCCTTATTCTCCACCTCCCACACAGTGACACCTTTCTTAGGTCTCTCATCACCTATTCTCCTCGTTGCTATTTCTCCCCCATATGGAAGTCTGCAGCAGTTCATCTGCTTCTTTTTTCTTTCTTTCAATCTGTCTATTCTAGTGTGAATCCTCTCTTATTTGCACAGGCCTGCTATAGTTGTCCTGGGACTGGCGCTCATCTTGCTCATTTTTTAATTTCCACATTACCAACCAGGAGTCCTCATTCGTAACACCTGTTATTTGTTGAGTTTCTGTTTTCCTGATCCCACACCTAGCAGGTTGGTTTGTTTTCCTAGCCTCTCACTAAACTGTACCTAATATCCTTTTCTTTCAATTTCTTTTTTTTGAGGCAGGATCTTGTTAAATAGTCTAGGCTGCTCTGGAGCATGTTCTGTAGCTGAGGTCAGTTTTGATCTTGCTATTTTTCTTGCCTTAGCCTCCAGCAGGCTTCCCTATACCCTGTAAGTTTTCTTTTCAGTAGTGAGGATCAAATTCACGTCCCAGTGAATTATGGGTAAGCCCTCTACCTATGAGATACACCCATAGAAAAAATATTTTTAGCTTTGACAATTTAACTATGAAAGTTGGTTGAAGTCCTCTGTAATACTATGCTCCCTAAGAAATACCTCTGAATTGTGACCTAAGAAACACAGTCTGAATGTGAACTCTGGCCCCAGATCTGACTTGTTAAGTTATACCTCTAGAGAACATTTGTTATTTTTATGTCTGAATGTCATTTCTCCTTTTAGTATGGGAATACAGGGTTTTCCCCCCCTGGGGATTACTTCCTCCCTGGTTGGTACTCAGGCTTTGGACAGAGCCCATTTTATCTTTGACTCCAAGGATGTGCATGTAAGTCATGCCTTGCTAATAAGAGCACTGCACTCTTGTCCACTGAGATGGATTTAGGTATGAGCTTCCAATCTTAGTTTGAATCTGTCATTCTGGCTTTTGATTTTAGAGCATAGATTTATCTTTTTTGCAATGGGCCTGAATATTGGAGGGTGGGCCAACAAGGGAAGCCAAAACAAACATGATAAGAAACTAGGTCTTTTGAATTCCTAAAAGTTATTTATCTTAAAACCTATGCTTCTAAAATATGTGTATTAGTGAATTTTGTTTTTTTGGGGTTTTTTTGGTTTTTGTTTTGTTTTGTTTTTTTTTTGAGACAGGGTTTCTCTGTGTAGCCCCGGCTGTCCTGGAACTCACTCTGTAGACCAGGCTGGCCTCGAACTCAGAAATCCACCTGCCTCTGCCTCCCAAGTGCTGGGATTAAAGGCGTGCGCCACCACTGCCTGGCTCGAATTTTTTTATTCACTTATACTGGCATGTGCAATTTAGACAAGCTTTAGTGAGCTTCTACTTCCTCATCTTTAAAATAAGTACCCTGGGTTCAAAAGCAGTAGATTTACCTTTTCGTTAATATATGTTTAAGACAATGAGTTGGGTTTTTTTTTTTTTTTGGTTGTTTTTTGTTTGTAGTCTAAGTGTACTTGGTCTCATTGTCCTTGTAGGTTACAGGGGTCAGAGTTCAGGAACTTCCTGGCATTCATTCCAGGAATCTGAAGCCTGAACTTGCAACCCACTGTCATTCCACTGTCCTACCGCCAGGGGTCTGTACAAGTGCTGTATCATGAAAATGACAATTGCTGCATTGTGTTTATTTTAGTGTTTTTATTTTTAAGTGTCAGCAGCTACTTAATGACTGAGATGGGATTATAATTTATAATATAATTTATAATAAGTGATGAGTTTAGAGAGATTTCTGATGCAATAAAAGGAAGTGCCTAAAGTAAGACACGTGAATTCATTGATCTTTTGCTGCAAGTAGAAGTTTGGTTTCTAAAACAAAAATTCAGTAACAATGATAGACAGAAATATACTTTAGGCTTTTATGTGTTAAATAAATGACTTGATTGCTTCCATTTCAATGATTATTTCCTTCCTTGGGGGATTCTGTTGTTTAGGGAGACCACCACTGTGATTACCATCACTGATAAGAAACATTCACATAGTATTTTACATTTCCCACAGTCCTAGAGCTGTGCCAGACCTCAGGCAAAATTATCCACTTGACTCTTGTCCTTACATTGTCCTCTGTGTGTTTGCTTGTGCTATGCCGAACCCCTACCTCACTGTGGTCTCCTAGGACAGCAGTGATAAGGAATTGATTTGTGGACCCCATGGAATTGGATATTACCATATTAGCAGGTATCAAGCTCCACAATACCTCCTGGAAGCACAGAGTTGGACTGCGGAGAGGTTAAGAGAAGAAGAAGCTAAATTCAGTTATTTTTAGGGGAAACAGCTTCAATTTACACCATATTCTCGAGAGGAAAAGTCTCGGGGCGTGGAGAGGCAGAACAGACATGGATTTTAATTAGTTCCTTCCCCTTTTACCAGGCAATCATTTATTCTCAGAGCATTTTACACTTCACTTTACAGTATTAAATTACAACTATAGTCAACTAATTATTTCTTTAGTGATTACTTTGTGCTGTAAGTTTCTACTGGGATACAATCAATAAGAATATTATATGTTTTGAAAGCTGGGAGGCTGGCTCAGTCAGTAAAGTGCTTGTTTCCCAAGCACAAGGGCCTGAGTTGGACTCCCAGAACCTATGTTAAAAAATAAAAAGAAGCTGTGTGTGATGGCTTGTGTGTGTAATCCTAGAGCCAGCAGGCAGAGACAGGCATATCACTGGGCTTTCGGGCCAGCTAGTTTGTCATTTGGTGAGCTTCAACCCAGAGGAGACCTCCTTTAAAAACAAGGTTTACAGTGCCTGAGGAATTACACTGAAGTTATCCTTTGATCTCCACATATGCATACACATGCGCGCGCACACACACACACACACACACACACACACACACACACACACACACACTGTTGATAGTTACAGTCCTTGCACCTCGCACAGCAACAGAGATTTGTTGAATGAATAAAGGAAAGTCTGGTAAGTTGGATGGGGGAATTAGAATAAGCCTGAGTGACTTTGCTAAGGATTTTACATGTTCTAAGTGGAATGGGAAGCCGGTGAGAGTTTTGATAGAGTTTGTTACCCTGGCCTAACCTGCTGGAGTGAACTCAGGGAGGGAGAGACAATTCTGGCAAGTCATGACAAAGCTGCTGCAGATGCTCAGGTGGGACGGAACTGTCAGGTGAAAGTGGGGCCAGTCTAAGAAATAATTAATGAATTAGATAGCCAGGGCTTGATTGATTAGACAGGAGATGAAGGGAATGAAGGTACTGAAGCTTCTGACCACACAGCTGGGTGTAGAGGTGACTTTTACTGAGGGGGGCCTGAAAAAGAAGATTTTAGAGGAGATGAGGAGTGGGTTAGGCTTAGAAGTTTGAAGTCCAGGTGAACATATTGTATTCCATGACTGGTCCATACCAGGACAGAAAGAACTACTTCATTCTTTTTCTTACGATGAAGTGATCTTTCTTAGAATACACTGAGGCACAAATTATATGCCACAGTAAACTTAAGGAAAAGGTAATTTTCATGGAAAACAACATTATGATACTGTGAACTTCTGTTAGAAGGAAAATGAGTAGGGCCCATCTCACAGGTGGCTTTGATCTTGCATAAGAGGAGGGCATCTGATTTATTATTTTAACAGAAGTGATGGGGAAAACTGGGCAAAGCTACAGAAAGTTGTGTAGATTGGATGGCGGAGAGTTAGGGATGCATCCATCTGGTGGCTTCTATTTTCTCTGTTTAGTAGGCGGGTGGGTCAACACACAGAGAGAAGGATGATGGAGGGAGATGTTGGAGGGAGAGGAAAGATTTGAAATGATCATCTTTTGACCAGACAAACATGACTTGTCGTGTGTTGGGGGCCTTCGTGACGTGACAGTCTGCTCTGTTGTGCTCCTTTTTTCTTCCTGGCATTTAAGCAACTTGGAGATGCAGAAGGTGAACAAATACTTGAGCTGACCAACATTTATTTTAGGTTTCTAATAGATGAAGGGAGAGAATGAAAGGAGATTTAGATAATTGAAATCCTACATCATGAAGTTTTAAGCTGAATATAGAGGCAGGTGAAGGACTGAGTGATTATTAAATGTCCAAACACATCAAATTTATTTGATGTTTGCATTCGTTTTTAAAATTAAAAACTTACACCTTTCTCATTTGGTTGTTGTCATATTATGGGGACAGTTTATAATGTTGCTTAGTTTGAAGGAAACAACTAACATGCTTTTTTGCTCTGCATCATTCAAAATTAAAGTAGGTCAGTAAATCACAAGAATCTAAAACCCTAGGAAAACATGTCTTTTTGAAATAAGCCAGTCTTGTCTGCTATGGTTTACTTTCCTGAGGGTATTTGTGATTGCTACCTGTGTCCTGAAAGTGTGGGTGTCTTATAAGGATACCCGCCACCTATAAAGTCTTCACTTTAGTTGTAAGACTAGTTGCTAACACTTATTCTATAGCTTACTGTGTACTTGGCACTATGCCAGTTGTACAGTGCCTAAGACAATCTAAGGAGTTTCTCAATAGTGTATACTTTTATTATATTTTAAAAATTCTTTTATCAGTCTTTTGAAGTTATATATACTATTTCTCCCTCATTTGAAAGAAAATGTGAAGCAAAGTTTTGGAAAGTAACATTTCAGGTTGTACAGCTAGTAAATGACATCTGGGGCTCAAATTTGCATTTTCCCAATTCCAGACCTCTTCCTAATTCTCTACTAGAACTGCAGCAATCAACAGAGTAGCGTGTTCTTTGTTTACTGTACCATCATGGCAGCCTGTGTAGGAATTTTGCGATCACATGCATATCTATACCCCGAGAATTCCTGTAAATCTTTTGGGTTCAGAGTGAGGCAAGATTGACATGGCTTTTGAGTTTGCAACTTGGAGAGATATATAGAAAATGATCTGTAAACTCTGCTTGGAACTTGTTTTCTTCTGTAACAGTCTTCTCTTTTGTCCCTTCACATAACCACTGGAAAATACATTATGTTTTGCGTCATATCTTTGCTTAGGTGGCAATATATTTGGAAACATGTCTGTTTCTAGAGGCAGAAACCAGCTAGAGCTGGAATCAGTACCCTGGAGAGCTCCAAGCACTGTGCTGCTGCTTCTGCCTGAGTGAACCCAGAAGTTTCTGGGCTGTCAGCGCACATCTCTGCAATGATTTTTACAATCTCACTATGCTAAGCTTTATCAGAATAGATTCTTTTTTTTAAAAGTCAGGTTCTCATTGTGTAGCCCTGGGTGACTGGGAATATCTATATAGACTATGCTAGCCTCTAACTCACAGAGATCTGCCTGCCTCTCTACCTCTGCCTTCCAACTGGGATTAAAGGTATGCACCACCAAGCTTAACCTGAGTTTTTCATTCTACATATAGGGAATGAAGGCATTCAAAAGAAGAATAATGAAAGTTAAATGCCTTTGGCAAAAGGAGCATGGTAAGCTATGAGAAAAGTCAGAACAGGATCCAAGTCTTTATGCACAGTTCAATGTGAGATTATACAATAGAGCTATTTTTAATTTTGTAATTGTCTCTCAGTAAAGGCAGTTCAGACAATGTGTTTTTTTTTTTTAAGTAAAACATTCTGTGTAATGTATTAATGCTAAAATAATTGATTTTTTTTTTTTGAACTGGGAATTGGATCCAGGGCTTTCCCTTTCCAAGGGCACTCTACTGCTGACTTTCATCCAGCTTGTGTTCTAGACTGGTGGAATTTTAAGATAACTTTGTAAAACTACAGCAAGGGGATGGTGCCTTTTCTTTAGATTCCCACGGTGGCTTTTGGTGGAGGCTCTTCTTTATACTGAAACTGAAGCAGACAACTGTTGTGCTTAGTGACAAGTTACCAGAGTCTCTATTTCTTGCATGGGCTCAGAGAATACTTCCTTGAAAAGAGGCATGGTGACACTCCAGTCTTCAAACTGTTGCTAGTCCAGTAGATTCTACAGACAGACAAATTCCTAAATGTCAGGACTAAAGGCCTGAGAGGTTCTGTGGACTTCTTCGTTTCCTGTGCTGTATGTTCTGAGCTACTCTGCATTCTCTGAAAGGCTGTCCATGCATCAGTCTCCTTGGAAATGGGTTACCAAGCATTTCTCTGGAGCACAGAGAATAGTCCTTAAGTAGTTTAACTGCAAAGAAAGACCATCCTTGGGCACAGCTGTGGCTGCCCAGCAGCCATGGATGAACTGGGTCTACCTGAAAGGGAGGGATGGAAATGAAAAGAGACGAGGTTCGAGAGAAGAATGAAGCCAAGACAAAGTTTCTGATCAAGGCTCGAAATTTAATATTCTGTACTGTGTTATATAGGGAAAGCCCACAGACCCAACTCCTCAAGGCTCCTGTAGGAAATTGCAAATACAGCAAGGCCAGGTTGTAAGACCATCCTGGGTTTGTTAATCCTACTCAAAGCTAGGGGAAGGGTGCACACAGACTTTGTCCACACAAGGCTTTGTGTATTCTGGAGATGTCAGGATCCTACCCCTGCAGGAAGGATTTCCTCAGGCATTCATTCAGCTTCTCTCAGAAAGGAGCTTTTCAGAGTTGGCTTCAGGCTTGCTTTTTCTTCATTTTGTTACTTAGTTTTGTACTTTTCAATGATAATTATACACCTGTCAAGTGCTTCAGTTACCAGTATGCTGACACATCCTTATTTAATCCTCACACCAGTCATATGGAATGTGTAGCATTCACAGTTTAGCTCGGGGAGTCAGCAAACATTTATTGAATGTTGGTTATATGCTAAGCATTGTGCTAGAATCTCTCATTTATACACATTTGTGCACACACACACATAATTTTAAAGGACTCGTTTTTTTTTTAATGAAAAGAAACTGGAAGCTTAAAGAGCTTGTGCTCCCTTTATTTCTAGTTTCTAGTACTTACCACCTGGTTACAACTGTACTCAGCATTAGAAGGAATGTCTCATGTACACCACAATTCATGCAGTGCCTGAAGGTATCATATTTTTGGAAGATGGAATAGAACTTAAGTAACTGCTAAGCTTTTGTTCTTGGTCATCTTCCAAAGTCAAGAGGTAAGGAAGAAGAAACAAAATTGTTATGGGACAGAAAAGCTAACAGATCTGTAGAGGAGTAGGAGCTCACCTGAGGAACCTAGAACTGCTCTGGTGCCCGGTCATGGCTAGCATAATAGAGTTGTGCTAAATGGGTTAGGCCAGTAGCAGATTTGTGGGAGTGCAGAGTGGAGTCAGGAAAACAAGGTAGAAGAGTGTACTAATCAAGATCGCCTGTAGCAGCCAGGTCTGGTCATGCCGGTACTGGCTAGTATTGTGTGTCAACTTGAGCTGGAGTTATCACAGAGAAAGGAGTTTCAGTTGAGAAAATGCCTCCATGAGATCCAGAGGTAAGGCATTTTCTCAGTTAGTGATCAAGGGGGGAGGGCCCCTTGTGAGTGGTACCATCTGTGGGCTGATAGTCTTGGGCTCTATAAGAAAGCAGGCTGAGCAAGCCAGGAGAAGCAAGCCAGTAAGCAGCATTCCTCCATGGCCTCTGCATCAGCTCCTGCTTCCTGACCTGCTTGAGTTCCAGTCCTGACTTCCTTTGGTGATGAACAGCAGTGTGGAAGTGTAAGCTCAATAAACCCTTTCCTCCCCAACTTGCACCTTGGTCATGATGTTTGTGCAGGAATAGAAACCCTGACTAAGACACCTTCCTTCTTTGTGGAAAGAGAGAAAAAATAGATTAATTTTGTTCCAAAGAGCAGTAACATATCCAAGATTATTAGTATTATCCCTGTGATTTAGTCTTCCAATAAGTGATAGGTTAGGGGTTTGAAGACATACTTTCCTTTGACCACCAAATACAGCTTTGAATTTATTGCTGTTAGATTATAGGCCTGTCTCTTTAAGACACTGATCATTTAAATAACCAGATTCCCATAGCCTGAAGAAATTGGGCAATAACTCTCTATCCTCACTCCTAGACTGTGCAGCTCTCTCTGAGATAAAGAGTTAAAAAGATATGTTGTGCTGTGACTTTTATGGTCCTCCCTAGGACCTGGCTCCTCCATGCTCCTTTGTCACACAAGTTATTCTAAACTTACTCATGTGGTGTGAAACTTCCCACAAGCCTCCAAAACTTATCAGAGTCACACACCCTTATTCAGTGGGGTTTTTCTGAAAGCTCTCCTGTCTGCCTCCCCTCCTTCACCACTGCCGTTTTGCTCATGACAGCTCCCACTTGAAGGTATCCCTTTAAATACAGCTCTTGTCTGGGTTTTAAAGGAAGCTTCTCTTTTCCTTTAAGGCCCTCATATGCTATTTTTAATACAGTGTGCTATTCCTTTCTAATGCTCTCCCACTGCAAGGCTGGATCATGATCTTGAAGTGCTTTTTACTAAAACAGCTAATTCCTGAAGGGCAATTATGTGTCAGCTTCTCTCAGGAAACAACAGCCCGGCTGCTGCTCCTTTTCCTTTAACATATGCCTTTCTGAAGATGACTTTTTTCAACAAACTTTACATACATGGCTTCCATCATAATCTACAACGGTCATATTGAAAAATCTCACTTATTATTTCCATTAAATATATGAAGAGACAGACAAATGTAAACAACCGTGCGCAGTTAGACATTGGCTTACGTTAGAGCTAGAACTTGAGTTCTGGGCGAGTTTTCCTTCTTGTTTACTTAGGAAATAGATGACTAAAAAGGAACCAGAATGCAGATTCCCCAGAGAATGATAGTTATTCCAGTTATTAACCTTTATGTGTCTGTGGTGTGGGATGGTAGTAATTTATTTCTTTTCCTGACAGTGATTGTTCCATCTCAAGAATACTGTTTCTTCCAGTGCTGGGCAATTTGCCTCATTAGTTCCACTCGCTCTCAGTCCTTCTGCTAACACCGAGCATTAGCTTGCCAGTGCTCACTGAATTAGTTAAGATAGACGCACCCGGGAGGTCGGATGGATGTGAAGTCAGTGCTGGAAAAGGGAATAGCTTAAAACCCAGAAAGGAATGGGAGTCCTGGAGATCCATTTGGTCTGGCTTTTTCTGTTCTTTTTGTAGTGTTATCTTTGCTAAGCCACACTGTAAGAGGAGTACTCATCTTTCCTACCGCCTACCCGGCCTCCTGTGAGGGTTTCTTGTTCCAGTTTCACAACGGTCCTGACTACTTTTTCATATTTCAGAATAACTCTAAGAGTCTTAACAGTTGGCTCCATACTAGATCTCACCCCTGAGATGGACCAAAATCTAGCTCTCTGGTTACATGCAACACAAAAGTAGGTTGTCAAAGTAAGTCCTCAAGAGAACTGTTATTGAGCCTGAGAGTGAAAATGCAGTTACCAACTACCCACTCTAACAAAGACGTCAGAAGCTGTTACTTCTAGCTTTGCACTGTAAACAGCTGAGCACGTGAAAATCATTCATTTTTCCTGGACTCATCTAAGAACTGAGATTCCAGAACAAACTGTTTGTGGTGGCTGATCTTGGTTATCTTTTGACAAATCTGGGAAGAGAAAAATCTCAGCTGAAATTTGCCTCCATCAGATTAGCCTGTAGGCATATCTGTGGGGCGCCATCTTGGTTGTTAATTAGTATAGTATAATAAGCATAACAAGTTAGCTCAAATCAGTATTAGTTCATTAATTTGTGACAAATGTACTAGCAATGTTAACAGGAATCTGGGTTTGAGGATAATGGAAGCCATGTGCTACTTTCATATTTTTTTCCCTGTAAATCTCTGTCGTAAATAATAAAGTTTAGTTTTACAAAATGAAAGTAGTTATTTCAACATCAGAAATAAAATAAACAAAATGTTACTGGGGAGAACAGAGAATTAGAGTGATCTTTTCTAGAAAATAAAAAGTTAGAATGAAAAAATTTAATCAGACTACAAGAGAACTTAATGTTTAGTGAAACATTAAAACATCTCTCCTGGCCTCCTAGAATCAGGGAGGTGGCAAGTGTACAATATGTTGTGATTGAAGAGAGGCAAGGCAGAAGGAATATGAGGGCATTGAACTTGGACTTTGAAGTTCCAGTTCTAATTCTGCCTGAGAATCACCTATCCCCACTCCCCACCTACCTTATTGAGGATTGAACCCAGGGCCTCATACATACTAGAGAAGTGTTGTACCACTGAGCTTCCTCAGGCCCTCTTTGCTTTTTAAATAGCAAAAGAATTGTTTGTCGTTGTTGTTTTTAATCATAATACAACATTATTGGTTTAGAGCAATTTTTAATCATTTAACTTTAGGAATATCACTATATTCTCAGGTCCTTAGATTCTTTAGCTTTACGGTGAGAATGTTGGACTAAGTAATCACTGCAGTTGACCACAGTTAACATTTGAGGGCTTCGGTGATGGAGTGAGTTGAGACTGATGAACTTTACTTAGAGCTCCAGATATGTAATAGAAGTGTCAAGAATTACAGCCATGTTCATCTCTTGAGCCTAGAGCCCAGAGAATGAATATTTTTCCCCTAGGCCACACTTCTGTAGTGATTGCCTCTTCTCTTAGCTCTTCACACTTGCTCAGATAGATTTCTTAATCTCCCAGACAGATTCAACTTATGGTCTCCATAGCTCTAGAACAGCAAAGTTGATATGAAGGCACACAGGTGCAACGTGAGTATTGATTGCATTTGTTGCTGGAGGTGTGCTGAAAGTTGTTAGAAATACATTGAGTTTCTGTGTGACTCCTTTATGGAGTTATACATGAAGGCTCACAAAATCTTTTCTATGATTATTTTATAAGCTCCAGACTCCCTTGAGAGGGAGAAGATGAATGAATGCTTTCTTGACTTACATACTTCTGTGTCAAACTCCATCTCTTTATCATGCCTGCAACTTTACAGCTGTCTTTATTTTAAATGAAAATTTAAACTCAAATGTACTAAGTACATTTGGTTGTATTTAACACTTGATATCTCTGGTGTGTGTGTGTGTGTGTGTGTGTGTGTGTGTGTATTTTATGTGTGGTGCATGCCCTTGATTGGTACACATGCAGAGGCCTTGAGATAGCATCTCTCACTGCACTGTTTTGGCTAGGCTGTGTTGGCCACTCTGAGCTCTCAGATTGGCTTTTCTCTGGTTCTCAATACCTAGTTTTTCCCTTGGGTTCTAGGGCTTTGAACTCTAGTCCTCATGTGTTCTGAGCAACTTCTCTTACTTACCGAGCCAGGTTTCCAGCTTTATGTTTCCATGTTTATAGAAACATTTGAAGATCTACCTTTCCTTTCTGAAAACATCCTTGTGTCATTCTTGAACTTAACTGTTAAGTCTCTGTCTGTACAATCTTAGGCTGGAAGTTGATTTCTCTTAGAATGTTGATAACATCTCTTTGTTTCCTTTTGGTGTCTAGAATTTTCCCAGGGGAGTTGGAAAACACTTGGTACCTGATCTTTTAAATGTAATCTCTTTCCACTCATTTACCCGAAATTAGCTAGAATTTTCTCTTTGGCTTGCTCTTTTAAAATTTATGATGATGACTTCCCTCCTGTATTTCCAGCAATATTTTTTAAACATGTTTTTTACCCTGATCTTCCAGTTGAATTTTCTTTAAGATGTTTTCTACTTAAAGTATGCACCCCAGTAGATACATTATATATATTGGGACTTAGGAAAACACCACCACAATAGTTCTTAGAAAATATTTATCACCTCAACACAACATTGTTCACATCACCTCCTTTGCAGCTCCTAGGCACACACTAATGGCATGCTTTCTATCTTTTTGGAATTGCTTTCTGGGCACTCCCATTTAGAGAAAATTATGCAGCATGTGCTCCCTTGTGATTGGTTTCTTTAACTTAGCATAATGTTTCCAAGGTTCAAACATTCATGGCATGTATCCATGCTTTGTTCTCTTGCAAGTGGCATTTCATTGTATGGCTAGATTGTCTTTTATTTGTTCTTCAGCTGATGTTAAACATTTGTGTTTCTGATTTGAGGTTACTATGGCTAATGCAGCTGTGAACATTTCTGTGTAAGTTGGGTGAACATTTGTTTTAAATTCTCTTTGGTGTATCTAAGAATGGAATGGTTGGCATATATGCAAACACTGTGCTTAACTTTGTGTGTGTGTGTGTGTGTGTGTGTGTGTGTGTGCGCGCTTAACTTTTTAAGCAACTGCTAAACCCCCACAATATGTTTTAAATTCCCACCAGAAGTCTAATCTCTCCACATTCTTACCAAAACTTGTTATTTTTGTTATAGTTCTGTGTATTTTAGTACTTCAGTTTTGATTTGCCTTTTCCTGATGTTTAGTAATGTTGAATATTTTTTCATGGGCTCTTTCTATTTTTCCCCTATAACCATTTTTTAAAAATTGAATTGTTTTATTATTGAATTATGAATTTGTTATACTTGATTTATGAATATTTTCTGCTATTCTGTGAGTTTTTTTCTTCAGTGGGAGTTTATTTTGTGTTTTATTTTTGTGATGTTAAGGATCAAATCTAGGGTCTTTCACCTTTTAGAGAAGTGCTATACTACTGAGCTACTTGAAGGTTGGTGTCTTTAGAAATACAAAAATTTTCTGTTTTGATGAAGTGAAATTTTCTTTTTCCTGTGTTGATTGTAGTTTTGAAGTCAAGTATGTTTTCTAATTCAAAGTCACAAGAATTTATCGCTATCTTTTAAGAATTTTATAGATTTACTTTTGACATCTCCTCTCTTTCTCTCTCTCTCTCTCTCTCTCTCTCTCTCTCTCTCTCTCTCTCTCTGTAACAGCACTGTTGTTTGGGGATCAAGTGTTCAAATGCCTGACATTATGGAGGCATCTCTTCAAACACCATAGTTGATGAACTCAGATAAAAACCTAGATCTAAATCAGTCTGGTTGCTTTCTGAGCATTACCTACCAAAGTTAGCCTGATCATATCACTAAGGAGATGGAAACAAAGGTGGTTTTTACAATATGGGGTTTCTTCATCTCTAGAGAAATAGAATTGATACCATAGGAAAAAACTTTATATTAAATGCTTAGATGAGATAATGAGAAATCTCTTGTTTTATTTTTTTTAATTTATTTATTTTGGTTTTTTTTTGGTTTTTCGAGACAAGATTTCTCTGTGTAGCCCTGGCTGTCCTGGAACTCCCTCTGTAGACCAGGCTGGCCTCGAACTCAGAAATCCACCTGCCCCTGCCTCCCAAGTGCTGGGATTAAAGGTGTGTGCCACCACTGCCTGGCTTGTTTTATTTGTAAGAAAATTACCTTAGGTATAAGTGATATGTCAACTAATATTGTCTTAGTGAGGGTTTTACTGCTGTGAACAGACACCATGACCAAGGCAACTCTTATAAAGACAACATTTAATTGGGGCTGCCTTACAGGTTCAGAGGTTCAGTCCATTATCATCAATGCAGGAACATGGCAGCATCCAGGCAAACTTGGGGCTGGAGGAGCTGAAAGTTCTACATCTTTATCTGAAGGCCAATAGGAGAAGACTGGCTTCCAGGCAGCTAGGACTCGGGTCTTAAATCCCACACCCTCAGTGACATACTTCCTCCAAGGCCACACCTACTCCAACAAGGCCACAGCTCCAAATAGTGCCATTCCCTGGGCCAATATTCAAAAGACTGCAAATATGATATGTGTCTTTTAGTACCTAACAGCATAGAGAAGACTGCCCTGTCATTGTGGCAAAATCATGAAATAACCACATGTCCACATTTATCTGTGGATATTGTTTATATCTTTTTTTATTAATCTTGTACTTATCTTAAAATTATAAAATGAATCTCCCAAGTCATTTTTGGAAAGATGTTCTACTTTTCCCTAGTTTAAATTTTTTTTTATATGCTGCCAATTATCAAGGCAATATTTTCTTTAGTGTTTGGCCAATGACTTAAACTTTGGCCATTTTTTTCCCATTTCTAAAATTATTAGATCTAAATACAAGCTTTAAAAACTATTCAGAGAAAAAGATGTGGATATTTATAATGCGGGGTCACAAGTAAGGTTTTTAACACAATGAATTAGTCACTGTTTTAAAAGAGCATGTAGCTGGTAGTGTGAACATCCAACCTCCACCAAGCACTTAGTACTTATCAGGAACTATTGTAGCTACTTTAGACAACATGTACTAATTTCTGATTAGGGTAATATAGTGACCACTGGAAGTGCAAAGTCACTTTTAAAGATCAATACTACTAAGTGCCAACATTATGCCAGATATTTTTATGTGTTTGAATCCTTATATAACAACCCCTTAGATAAGTATCATTACTCATCAGAATTAAGGAAGGTTACATAACTGGTCCAGTATCCCTTGGCTGTGCGTTTTGAACACAAGTCTGTCTTTGGAAAGCTCTGAGTTCCTGTTAGTGCTTCTGGAAATTAGTGTATCCCTCATAGCTCTAAGATTACATGTCAAATGCCTCAGTAGTCATGGGTAGTATGAAGTAACAAAAATTTTCCAAGTTAACCTCCACCTGGGAAATTGTACAGTTGTAGATGATAAGAGAGAGGGGGAAGGAATGCGGAAGGAATTCTGAACCAGCTGCTAGCTGAGGGGCTAGAACTTGATAGAAGGAAAGGTGTTATGGAGGAGAAGTTACAGTTTCCTTACTGATTTTTTCTACGTTGTTTTTCTGTGCAGTGCAGTTTGCAAACAGTAGACAGTGGCCACCCTGTTTCCTCCCTAATCTAGTCTCCAGAGCTAGTTAGGGTAGTAGATACAATTAAGCCAGAACTTCATGCCAGTAACCCAATTAAAGTAGATGCATTGCTAGGAAAATTTATGTAAGACTATTTTAAGTCTGGAAATAATTTCAACTCAGTCTTGTGTAAAATTTTTAAAGTGACTTGTGATTCCAGTGGTGGTAGAAGACAGTAAATTTACACTTAAGAGTTTGAGGCCTGAGAATGTCGTTCAGTGGTGAGATACCGCTTATCTTGAAGGTTTGGTTCCCAGCATTCAACTGGAGGGTGGAGATATGAAGGCTGAAGAACAGAGTCCCAGGAAGGCATGGCAGGCACAATGGCCACCCACAAATATGGCAAGAAACAGACTGAGGAGCTGTCCAAGGAAGACAAAGCTTCCAAGCAGACACAGAGATGTGGAAGGGCCCAGGTGTGGTGGCACATACATTTAATTCCAATACTTAGGAGGCAGAGGCAGGTAGATCTCTGAGTTAGAGACCAGCTTGGTCTACATTATCAAGTTCTAGGCCAGCTGGGGCTGTATAATGAGATCCTATCCTTTTTTTTTTTTTTTTTTTTTTTTTTTTTAATAAAGGTGAGAAGAAACACAACTAAATGCAATTAAGAGGCCTCAACAAATGGCACAGGAGAGATGCCCATATGTCCCGCCCAATCTGGCAAGCAGGAAAGCAGTTGCCCTCACCTTGCCTGGGCAAACTGTAAAGCTAGGCCTGAGGGCCTGAGAGCAGAATTGCCCCCGCCCCCAAACTGGCCCTGCCCCTCACCTGGGTAAAACTAGAGAGCTGGCCCTGGTGGTAGGGGTACAGGAGGTGTGCTGATCAACTCAGCTTTCACCCAGGCCCAGATCCAGGGCTTTGAGTTGGCCCACCCCATCATCTACCCCATCTGTGAACTGCTGGAGCATGTGAAGGGGCCAGTCCTGCAGAGCCAAAGCTGCAGGATCTCCATAACACAGTGAAACAGCAGGATATCAGAACGGAGTCCTGGTGAGGATCCAGTATTGATAGTGTAGCAGAAGCCAGAGGCCTCGAACCTGACCAACAGCTCATTGCAATGAACATTTTCAAGTAAAGCTATTTAGGCAAAAGTTAGACTGTGTGACACACTGTGACACCACAGTTTCCATGGCAAGATTTTGTTTGTTTGCTTGTTTGCTTTTGGAAAGAAGGTTGCAAGGGTGGAAGATAGGAAGATATGAGGAGATGAATGGGATTGGGGTGCATGGTGAGAAACTCTCAAAGAATAAAAACTTAAGAAAAAAAGTCTCAGCAGAAGCAAGCTGTTCTTGTATCTGATATGATGATGACCATTTATCTCATTCTTATCCAATACTCTGATTCTGTGTTTTTAATACACATAGCTAGAATGAAGGTTTGTCTTGGAACCTTGGAGTTATGTATAAGAATAAACATTTGTTTAAACACCCCCCCCCACACACACACACTATGGATGTTAAGATACCCCCCCACCCCCACCCCCACCCCCCGCTGGCAAAGGCACTTTTTGTCAAGCCTGACAACCTGAGTTCATTTCCCAAGATCCATATAACTAAAGAAGAGAACTGACTCCCACAAATTGTTCTCTCATCTCATCTCCTGTGTGTGGCAGCATGCCTCTCCTGCAGTAAATAAATAAATAATTAAATAAATACATGGATGTGAGAATTGAGAGCCTGCCCTTTTGTATGCAAATGCAATTGTCCTCATACAATGCAGCCAGTGGGTTTATAATATGAAATCTCATGAGAAGCTGCTTTAGAGGAGAATGGCATATATAATAGCACCTTCTGATTTCAGAAGGAATGAGCTATTGTTTCTAGATAGCTTTGCATTTCTCCAATAAAAGAAGACTGAAAGAATTTGCTTTTCAGCCTTCCTTATTTTAGTGTATATTATAATGATTAGGCTGTTAATTTTAGATGGTTGAGCTTTCAGTCTCTTGTATTTTCTCTTGTTAACACAGTCATGCATCTTTTAAAAGAGTGCTCAACAAGGCTATTCAATTGATCAGTCTTGTTAAACTCAGAGATGGTATTCTCTACCTTTCTGCTATTGGTTCAGCTGATTTTTTTTCCTAACTGTGCTTGAAAATCAGAGAATCAGAGTCCCCAAAGTATTTTTCTCAGTAGTTATTTAATCCATCCTTCTGACACCATGCGTACTACTTCTCACTATGCTCAGTCTTTGTCAGTGAACAAATTTCATCCTTGAATTTCTAAATAGATTTACTTGTAATTTATTTTCCTACTTGTCTGTCTCATTATTTCTTCAAGGCCCAACTTGAGTATTACTTTCTTTCAAGAGCTTTCCTGTATTGTTTACATTGTTCTTTCTTCCTGTGTGAATTGGTTTTTTAACTTCAGCATCTGTTCTAAGTCTGTAGGTGTGCCCAACTGGTGGCCTCTGCGTTACATGTGCCCAATGATAGCTGTGAAAGTAACCCAACACAAAAATCATAAAATTGCTTAGAACATGATGAGATTTGTGTGTGTGTTAAAAATAATTACACAGTTTCTGAGCCCAAATTTTGTAGATAACATCATGTCTGAGTTTCAAAAGGTTGGAGCTAGAGGTCTGAAAGCAGAGACTAAGGAAGACTGAATTTGCCTCACTGTGGCATCCTACAGCCACCTTGATTTGATAACTCAGGTAGACAGCAGGACTCAGCATGTTGTCACAAGAACTGAATTCAGGACAGTGAAGGGATAAAAAACAAAGATGACAATTAGAAGAGGAACATGGGCAAGGTATAGAGAAAACCACGTACAGACTTCTCCCAAAGCAAGTTAAGATAAGAGCTTGAAATGTTATGTGCCAGGAAAGCTCATCAGAGACTGAGTGTGCTAAGATTTTTGCTGTGCCTGGTCATGTAGACATCTTCTGTCTCGTGTACACCAGCATTTCAGACCCTCAGAAAGTATAGCACATGTTCAGCATATACTATGCTATATAAACATCTCATAGTAAACCACTTTTCTGAATTCTGAGAATGACTTTGACCTTCATGAAATCTAAGTTACCACTTGCTAAGGCCAGTCTTCCTAAGGATTAGCCATCTCATGCCTGCTAACTCTTTTTTCCAAAGTGTGGTGTTATAATGACCTTTCTGAGAATGCTACCAGAAGCTGAAATTGGCTGACTCAGAAAATAAATATTGCCTTGTAACTAAAAGGTATTTAAAATGCAGGTAATTAAACACCCGTATGAGAAATTTAAAATCACTTGGAATATCCATTGCTGTTGTCTGACCTTGTGACATTCATAGTCACATTAAGTATTATTTATATTACATATCATTTTATGTTTGTTTTTCTCAGGTGCTAGTCCTTTATATACAGGAGAAAGTAACTGGGTTACAAGTCAGAATATGAATTTTGACTGGGTGCTGCCGCTCTCCACTGCTCTCAATAGTTTTCTTATGTGTTTATAAAGGATATCTCAGAGGTTCTTATCTCTGGTATTTCTGCCTCTTGAGAATGTTGGGTTGTTTTGTTTAAAAATTCTTTATGATACTGAAGTAAACTTCTTCTTCGCCATACTCTTCTCAGTTATATCTTTTGGACAACTCTCCATTTTGGGAGGCAGTGCCTTCTAGGACTATCATCACTAATGCCCCCACCACTTGGATTAAAGTTGGAACTTTGCTTTCTTCTGGAGACTGGTGGACTGAGCCACTGAAGATAGGAAAGATCAAGGGTAGAGCTGACGTTAGTATGAATGTTTGTTCTTTCTTCTCAGAACTTTCCTGAGATTTGGAAAGCCTGTATGCTTAAGTTGATACATAGAAAAAAACTAAAAGTGATGGTATATTTCTGAAACTCTTGGACCATTATAATGACTGTCTTTGTGAACCATCGTGATTCTGTCATTAAAGTCTGAGTAAAGGCCACTACTTTCACTGAATATGGCCTTTCATTATCGTGTCTACCTTGTGTTTCAGATAAGGGTGTCTTTTTAAAACTTTCAAAAATCCAAGAGAAAGTAATATAAATCAAACTCAATTACAGGAAAAGAAAATTAAAGGACAATGTCTCTACTGAATACACATGGAAAAATTCTCAACAAAATCCTAGCAGGCCAAATTCAACAGGATATCAGAAAAATTATTATAATCAAGTAGATTTATCCCTTGGATGCAAGGAAGTTTGAACATGTGTAAAACAATGAATGTGATACAACATGAAAGCCAAAAATTATACAGTTATTTCAATAGATACAGGAAAAGCATTTTACAAGGATGCCTGCTCTTAAACACTTCTGTTTAGTGGCCAGCCATGGTGGCACACACTTTTAATCCTAGGACTCAGGAGGTATTGGTTGGGTGTTCTCTGTGAGTTTGAGGCCATCCTGGTCTACAAATAGAGTCCAGGACAGCCAGAGCTCTGTTATACAGAGCAACCCTGTCTCAAAAAACAAAAACAAAACAAACAAAAAACAAACCAAAACCCCCAAACTAAACAACCCCCCCCCCCACATACACATTCAGCATAGTACTAGAAGCCCTGCTAAGAGCATTAGGCAGAAACAAGAAAAAATGTATCTAAATAGGAAAGGGAAAGGAGAAAGTGAAATTGTGTTTCTGCTCCCTTCTTATATATTTAAAAAGAAAAAAAAGTAAGGAATCGACCCCCAAAAATCTAGTAAACAAATTCAGTCAAGTGTATGCTGTACTTTTCTATAATCAACAAACTATACAAAAATTTTTAAGAAAACTGTTCCATATACACTAATATTCTTTATATGCCTATGAGTGTGTTTGACAAAAGAGGCAAAAGACTTATATGTCAAAAACTTGGAAACAAACCCTGTCTTGAAAAACCAAAAAACCAAAAAATAAAAAACTTGGAAACATTTAAGAATTTCAAGATGACAAAACTATATTTGAATATATGTTCTACTCATGGATTGAAAGCATGCCATCACATTTTATACTACCCAAAGCAATTTATAGATCCAATGGAATCCCTTTTAAAATTCCAGTGTCACTTTTCACTATAAGTATAGAAGAAAGTTCTACTGTACTTACAAAATCACAAAAAGCCCCAGAACATTGAATCCTAAGGATATAATAACAGATTTGGAGACATCACACTTCCTAACTTCAAAATACAAGGCTATTATCAAAATAGCATGATACTGACATAAAACATATATAAACCAACAGAATAAGAAAATCCAGAAATAAAGCATGCATATATGGTTAACTGGTTTTCCTTGGAGGCACCAAGAACACACATATGGAAAGAACATTTTCTTCAGCACATAGGTTATGGGGAAACTGGCTATTCCACAAGTCAGGTCTGAAGTTGGATGTTTATCTCAAACCTTACGCAAAAATCAGCTCAGATTGTATTAAAGACCTAAATATAAGACCTAAACTAAAACTTCTACAATAAAACATAAGTGATTTTCTATGATGTTGAGCTGGATGAGAGAATCTGAGTAGCTTTGAAAGATGAATAAATTTTCCTCAGATTGACAACAGAGTATAGTGTTCTACACAAGAGCTCAATTTTCCAGGCCAAGAGAATAACATAAAAGTGAAAAGGAGGAACTGTGTATTTAAAGATAGATGCTATGGTATGATGGTGTGGAAAGGAGTCAGCAAAGGATGAATTCAGAAAGTTAGACAGGGTCAAAGGTGAAAAGGCCCTTGAAACCCAGCCATACCATAAGTTGGTTTTATTTTTGTTTTTATTGTTTTATCAAAAGAGTACTAAGATCAAAGATTTTTTAGAAGATTAGATAATATGGCTATGTGCCCCTAAACTTTTTGAGTCTTTGAATCCCTGAAATTTAAATACAATACTTTAGATATTCAGAGTTCATTGTTTTCTGATAATAAGAAGTTCTTAAGCCTGGGACAGGAGCCTTCCGGTTTATGCCTGTAGTCTTTGCCACTCGGCTTCATACCCAAATAGTGCAGTGAAAGAGCTACCCTCCCAGGAGTGTGGACAAGCCTGTGATCAGGGGTAAGGCCAGCACCTCTGCTGAGAGAGACCCACCCAGAACCCTCAGAACACAGGGACTGAGGAGTGGCCTTCTGGTTTTCTTCTGAGGCCGGGGAGCTGATTCCGAGACATAGGGCTCCATACTCAGTGCCAGGAGAGAGCTGGCCTCCCAGGAGTGCTGATACACCTTTGAGCACAGGAAGACCACCACTTCTGTTCAAATTCCTCAATCAAGGGACCCTCGCAGAGCCATCAGGACATAGGAACCAAGGAACAGCTGGGGACAGGATCCTTCTGGTTTCTGTCTGCACCCCAGAGCTGACCCTGTACCACAGCTCTCCAAATTCAAATTCCTCTCAGAGAGAGCTGATCTCCAAGGAGTACTGACGAAAAGGCCTGCAGGAAGGCCAAGCCACAGTCAGAGAGAGCAAGACCAGCTAACATCAGAGATAAACAGATGGTGAAAGGCAAGGGCAAGAATATAAGGAACAGAAACCAAGGCAACTTGGTATCATCAGAACCCAGTTCTCCCACCATAGCGAGCCCTGGATACTTCAACACACCAGAAAAGGAAGATGCAGATTTAAAATCACTTCTCATGATGATGATAGAAGACTTTAAGAAGGAAATAAATAACTCCCTCAAAGAAATACAAGAGAACACAGGTAAACAACTAGAAGCCCTTAAAGAGGGAATACAGGAAAACACAATCAAACAGACAAAGGAAATGAACAAAACCATCCAGGATCTAAAAATGGAAATAGAAAAAATAAAGAAATCACAAAGTGAGACAACCCTGGAGATAGAAACCCTAGGAAAGAAATCAGGAGTCATACATGCAAGCATCACCAACAGGATACAAGAGATAGAAGAGAGAATCTCAGGTGCAGAAGATACCATAGAAAACATTGGCACAACAGTCAAAGAAAATGCAAAATGCAAAAAGCTCCTAACCCAAAACAACCAGGAAATTCAGGACACGAGACGAACAAACCTAAGGATAATTGGTATAGAAGAAAGTGAAGATTCCGAATTTAAAGGGCTAGTAAATATCATCAACAAAATTATAGAAGAAAACTATCCTAACCTAAACAAATAGATGAATATAAACATTCAAGAAGCCTCCAGAACTCCAAATAGATTGGACCAGAAAAGAAATTCCTCCCGTCACATAACAGTCAAAACACCAAATGCACAAAACAATGAAAGAATATTAAAAGCAGTAAGGGAAAAAGGTCAAGTAACATATAAAGGTAGACCTATCAGAATTACACCAAACTTCTAACCAGAGACTATGTAAGCTAGAAGATCCTGGACAGATCTCATTCGGACCCTAAGAGAACACAAGTGCCAGCCCAGGCTGCTATACCCAGCAAAACTCTCAACTACCATAGTTGGTGAAACCAAGATATTCCATGGCAAAGCCAAATTTAAACAATATCTTTCCACAAACCCAGCCCTACAAAGGATAATAATTGGAAAATGCCAACACAAGGAGGGAAAATACACCCTAGAAAAAGCAAGAAAGCAATCTTTCAACAAACCCAAAAGAAGATAGCCACAAAAACATAAAAATAACATCGAAAATAACAGGAAGCAACAACCACTATTCCTTAATATCTCTTAACATCAATGGACTCAATTCCCCAATAAAAAGACATAGACTAACAGACTGGATACATAAACAGGACCCAACATTTTGCTGCATACAGGAAACACAACTCCGTGGTAAAGACAAACACTACCTCAGAGTAAAGGGCTGGAAAACAATTTTCCAGGCAAATGGTACCAAGAAACAGGCAGGAGTAGCCATTCTAATATGGGATAAAATCAACTTTCAACCAAAAGTCATCAAAAAAGATAAGGAAGAACACTTCATACTCATCAAAGGAAAAATCTACCAAGAAGAACTCTCAATTCTGAACATTTATGCTTCAAATGCAAGGGCACCCACATTCATAAAAGAAACTTTGCTAAAGCTCAAAGCACACATGGCACCTCACACAATAATAGTGGGAGACTTCAACACCCCACTCTCATCAATGGACAGATCTTGGAAACACAAACTAAACAGAGACACAGTGAAACTAACAGATGTTATGGACCAAATGGATTTAACAGATATCTATAGAACATTTCATCCTAAGTCAATATACCTTCTTCTCAGCACCTCATGGTACCTTCTCCAAAATCGATCATATAATCGGTCACAAAACAAATCTCAACAGATATGAGAAGATTGAAATAATCCCATGCCTCCTATCAGATCACTACGGATTAAGGCTGGTCTTCAATGTCTGCGAAAACAACAGAAAGCCCACATACACATGGAAGCTGAACAATACTCTACTCAATGATAACTTGGTCAAGGAAGAAATAAAGAAATTAAAGACTTCCTAGAATTTAATGAAAATTAAAGTACATCATACCCAAACTTATGGGACACAATGGAAGCAGTGTTAAGAGGAAAACTCATAGCTCTGAGTGCCTCCAAAATGAAACCGGAGAGAGCATACACTAGCAGCTTAGCAGCACACCTGAAAGCTCTAGAACAAAAAGAAGCTAATACTCCCAAGAGGAGTAGAAGGCAAGAAATAATCAAACTCAGGGCTGAAATCAACCAAGTAGAAACACAAAGAACTATACAAAGAATTGACAAAACCAGGAGTTGGTTCTTTGAGAAAATCAACAAGATAGATAAACCCTTAGCCAGACTAACCAGAGGGCACAGAGACAGATTAACAAAATTACCAAATTAACAAAATCAGAAATGAAAAGGGAGATATAACAACAGAATCTGAGGAAATTTAAAAAATCATCAGATCCCACTACAAAAACCTATACTCAACAAAATTGGAAAATCCAGATGAAATGGACAACTTTCTAGACAGATACCAAATCAGATAAACCATGTAAACAGTCCCATAACTCCTAAAGAAATAGAAGCAGTCATTAAAAGTCTCCCAACCAAAAAAAGAAGCCCAGGACCAGATGAGTTTAGTGCAGAATTCTATCAGACCTTCAAAGAAGACCTAATACCAATACTCTTCAAACTATTCCACAAAATAGAAACAGAAGGAACACTACCTAATTCCTTCTATGAGGTTACACTGATACCAAAACCTCACAAAGACCCAACAAAGAAAGAAAACTTCAGACCAATTTCCCTTATGAATATCGATGCAAAAATACTCAATAAAATTCTTGCAAACTGAATCCAAGAACACATCAAAATGATCATTCATCATGATCAAGTAGGTTTCATCCCAGGGATGTAGGGATGGTTCAATACCCGGAAATCCATGAAATCCACTACATAAACAAACTCAAAGAAAAAAACCACATGGTCATTTCA
>CM052700.1:30493976-30585867 GCA_028551405.1 Uromys caudimaculatus | reverse complement strand
AACTCAAGAAGTTAGACTCCAGAGAACCAAATAACACTATCAAAAAATGGGGAACAGACCTAAACAGAGAATTCTCAACTGAGGAAATTTGCAGGGCTGAGAAGCACCTAAAGAAATGCTCAACATTCTTAGTCATCAGGGAAATGCAAATCAAAACAAGTCTGAGATTCCACCTCACACCAGGCAGAATGGCTAAGATCAAAAACTCAGGTGACAGCAGATGCTGGTGAGGATGTGGAGAAAGAGGAACACTCCTCCACGGTTGGTGGGACTGCAAGCTGGTACAACCACTCTGGAAATCAGTGTGGCAGACCCGCAGAAAAATGGGCATAATACTACCTGAGGACCCAGCTATGCCTCTCCTGGGCATATACCCAGAAGATGCTCCAACATGTAATAAATACACATGCTCCACTATGTTCATAGCAGCCATGTTTATAATAGCCAAAAGCTGGAAACAACCCAGATGTCCCTCATCAGAGGAATGAATACAGAAAATGTGGTACATTTACACAATGGAGTACTACTCAGCTATTAAAAACAATGACTTAATGAAATTTGCAGGCAAATGGATGGAACTTGAAAATATCATCCTGAGTGTGGTAACTCAGTCACAAAAGAACGAACATGGTATGTACTCACTGATAAGCAGATATTAGCCCAAAAGTTTGGGACACCCATGATTCAATTCACAGCAACTCTTCCACTGAGCGTGGGGTTCCAGATGGAGGAGTTGGAGAAAGGACTGAAGGAACTGAGGGAGTTTGCAGCTCCATGGGGAGGGAGCAACAGTGTCAACTGGTCAGGCCCCCAGGTGCTCCCAGAGACTGGACCACTAACCAAAGAATGCATATGGAGGGGCCCAGGGTGCTGGCCACATATGTGGCTAAGGAGGGCCTTGTTGATCATCAGTCGGAGTAGAGGCTCTTAGACCTGAGAGCATTAGATGCCCCAGTATATGGGAATGCCAGGGAAGGAAGAGGGAAGGGGGTGAGTGGGTTGGGGAATACCCTCATAGAGGCAGAGGGAGGGGCGATGGGATGGGGGTTTCCAAAGGGGAGACCTGGAAAGGGTAAAACATTTGAAATGTAAATAAAGTATTAAAAAAAAAAAAAAAGACGTTCTTAGGAGTATAAGGGATCTTAACTATTATCTGGTCTATCAGTTATCAAATCTACATGTGCATTAAAAAATTCATGTAGCTTTTTTATATATATAAATGAAGATTTCCATTTTCTATCTCACATTTCTGTTAAGACCAAATTTTCTTATAATAAGATTTATGTGTAGTTCTTATGTAACCAGATAGAGATAAACACTGGTTTTATCAATCCTCTTTCTTCGAGTATGAAAATTTTTTCTTCCTGTTCTCTGTTTGTTATTCTATTTATGCTTTGAACTTATTTCACCTAATCATCATTCTTCCAACGTTTTCTTGACCTAGTACTTTTCTTCATACAGTAAATACTTACTGATTGAGAATTTAGAACCTTTAGGAGATGTGAGAAGTGTTTATTGAGTTAGGGTTTGAGATGACTGGAGTAATTGGTTCTTTCTCTTACCTCCCTCACTCCCTCTCTTCTTCCCTCTCTTCCTCCCTTCTTCCCTTCTTTTCTTCTTTTGTTCTTTCCTTCCTTCCCTCTTCCTCCTCTTCCTCCTCCTCCCTCCCTCTCTCTGATTTTTTTTTGGGGGGAAGGGGGGAAGTTGGGCTTTTACTATGTAGCTCTGGCTATCATGGAACTCACTTTGTAGACCAGGCTGGCCTCTGCCTTCCCAGCGTTAGAGTTAAAGGCCTGTGCCACCACACCTGGCTTGGAGCAGTTCTTTAAGTTTCGTTAAGGAGCATGAGAGTAGGTCTGTAAACCCTTCTCCCTTTCCTCATCTTCATGACTATCCTCACCAGGAGTCTGCTGAGATCCTTCTTTCCCAAGTTCTGTTAGCCATCCTAATGACCTTTCCTGCCTTTTAGGACCGCTTTGGCTTTGAAATGATTACTTCCTTTCTTTTGGTTTTTGTGTCTTCATTAGTTAATTTACATTAAATTGATCTTAATGCTATTTTTTCCAGCTCCAGTATTCAGTTATACTGTTGTCCAGACTCTGTTGGTCTTTGGGGGCATTGGCATTGACATAAAAGCCAACTTCTGGAGAATAACACTTATGCTCTAGACTCAGTGGCATGTTAGTATCAGTGCTTCGGGTGGGCTTTTAATCAAAGGAAACTCTGGCCATAAGAATAGTTTCATTTTAAGCATTAGCAGATGCTGCTGAGAATGTAAGATAGGAAAAGATGATGGATGTCACTGGACCCATTTTAACAACTTCGTAGTTTCAAAGCACACCATGACATCTGAGTTATTTTTGAATCCTGTGGGTCAGAGTGTGTTTAGTTCCCTTTCCTGGGAAGGTAGAGCATCGTTAAAGAACATTTGGTCTTGGTAATGGGCTGAATTTTCCTTTGTTCTCTTGGGACATTTAGCTATAACAAGGAAACTTAGTAATATGAGTACTTTGATATGGGCAAAGTAAGCACTTTCTGTTAAAATCAGCTTGCTTTTATCATTGACTCTGAACACAGGTTTTTTTCCCCCACTGTCTTTTTTTTCTTGATGTTTGTAACTGTTCTAACTAGTCATTCTCAAATCTCCTAACTTTACCATGTCTATTTCTAACCACCTTTTTTACCTTTCTCTAAAATTCTAAGAGGCATCTGCCATGCAATTTAATTCTTCTCAGTCTTGTATGATCATCTCATTATTTTGTGTGTGTGCATTATTTGTTGTTTTAGAGACAGGGTCTTGCTATTAGCCCAGGCTGGCCTTGAGCCTGAGGGTATTCGATGCCCTAGTGTAGGGGAATGCTAGGGAGTGGGTGGGTGGGTGGGGGAGCACCCTCATAGAGGCAGGGGGAAGGGGGATGGGATAGGGGGTTTTTTAAGGGGAGACCTGGAAAGGAGAAAACATTTGAAATGAAATAAAGTAAATATCCAATAAAAAATAAATTAAAAAATTAAAAAATAAGAAAGATGAAAAGATTTATTGAAAAGATGAAAATTAAAATATTGTCTCCAAAACTCTATGTAGTTCATCAAATGCAGTACGAAGAATGGAGTATAACTTATAATGGTCACTACTACATTAAAAATTTCAACTCACCAGTGAATCTTAAGAAGTTAGAAAAATGAAAAAAGCGAAAGGAAAGAAACAGTGAGTAGCAGAACAGCTATAAATAAAATGCAAACTGAAAAAGACAAAGGAGCAATAAAAAAGGTTGACTCTTCAAAGGGGAAAAAAATTGCAAGCCTTTGCCTAGACTAAGAGAAAGTGGCTACAAATAAATCAGAAATGAAAAGGGAGACATCACATTTGACAGTACAGAAACACAAAGGAACATTAGAAATTATGACGAACAAGCTGTACAGCAACAAATTTGATAACCTGTAAGAAATGTAAATTCCTGGACACACATGCCTTATCGAGACTGGTTTATGAAGAAATAGCAAACCCGAACAGGTTGATAAGCTATGATAAGATTGAATTCATAAGCAATAGACTCCTGCTAAAGAAAAGCTTAGGATCAGATGGCTTCACTGCTGATGTCTATTAAACATTTAAAGAATTAGTAATTCTTCTGAAGTGATTCCTCCCTCCCCAAAATTAAGAAAAAGGAATCTCAAAATTCATTTGATAAAGTCAATATTACTCTAGTACCAAAACTGAACAAGGACAGAAAGTAATCCCTGGATGAACAGAAATGTAGACATTCTCATAATTACTAGGGAAGAGAAATCCTTTTAAAGGACACATGAAACTTTTTTTCAGATCAAAATAACAAAATTTGAATGAGAACCATGGCGATACTGTAGGTAAGCATGAACTTGATTTTCCTTTAAAAGCATTTCTTAATTTTGAGCATACTAGGCAGTGGTAAGCACAATGCAGGCTGGTTGTTTCTGAAGCCATGATCATCCCCTTGAAATGCATCTATTTTCTCTCCATGTCCAGACACTGCAACAAGGTGAGAAGGAAACCACTTGTGTCTCTGACAACATAATTGAATTGTCAGAGCAATCTGGTTTCAGCTATTCAGTTTTACCTGAGAATGCCAGCTCAAGCATTAGCTGTTGCTTTGGACTAGGGCCTTGTGTTCTGTTATGCAAGAGAAATAAGGTCTGACCCTTTTTGTGTATCTAGGCCTTTCTCTGTGTTCAAAAAGCCTGAGGAAGATTTTCCAAATATGTTTTTCCTAGTATTCCTCGCCCCTATGTAGCCTGAGGTAACTTTCTTTTACTTCCTGAGCACAGCAGTCTTATTTATAACAGTGTTTAACATGATAGACAACTAGCAAGTGTTTCAGTGATAGATAAGAATGCTAAGAAGAAAAAGTAAAGATTCATGTCTTCCAGGGGTGTTTGTCTCTAGAAGTCTGAGAAAATGAAGGAAAGAAAACATGAGATCAGGAAGTCTCTAGGAAAACAAAACCAAACACAAACTGTGATGTGGAAGTCCTTTGGTGCATAATTTACATAGCTGTATTAGGAAGTATTCTCTCCTAAGATTTTTGGGAGAACATAAAGAGTTCTTTTGTACTGTGTCTTAGTTAGGGTTTCATACTCCTAGAAAAATTCTATTATGGCTTCAAAGGAGACCCTCTCTTATCCTAATCTAGCCACCGTGATGTACGTGATGATGTTCTACAGTTCTGTGGTTTCCAGTATGGACATGGTTTTTATAGTTCTTTTGCTGTGACACCTGTGTACTTGTTCACGTGTAGTCAGACGTAATGCTTGTAAGTTTTGTGCTTATCGTCACACAAAGTCAAAATTAAGATATCTGGGTGCTGGGAAAAATATCTGTTTTCTAAGCTTATTTTTATTGGCAGAATTCTGCTTTTTATGGCTATAGATTGAGATGAACCAGCAATCATTTTGACATCTGGAGCCCACCTACATTTCTACACATGTAGCCATGTCCATCTCACATTGTCTTGTGCTTCAGATCTCTGAGTTTCTCTTGCCAGCAGAAAAAAAAGCTTCTGTTTTAAAGAGCATGTTGATATGACAGACCTCCCTGGCTCATCTTCCTGTTTTAAAGTTGACTTTGTCATGTGATAGCCTGTTCATGAGTATAACATCCATCACACCTGATAACCTAGGGTTAGAGTTTTGTCTGTCATATCTGTATTGTTTCAACTTACTTTTTTTTTTTTTTTTCAGATTTATAGGTTTTGAGGTAAACTAATGACTGACATAATATTTTAGTTAGTAAGTAAATACCTACATTTTTAGTGACCAAATTAATATTGGGAGTTACATACACAAATGATGATCTTCCTCATGTTCAAGTATTTGGCATAGAAAAAAATCATGTATATAGTATGATTTAGAAAAGTAGATAAAAAAACTAATAATTGTTCATTATGTAATTCATGGTTGTGGCTACTGTTCTGATGCTTATATGGAATAATATGTTTAAAATTTTTCATTTGCAATTTCTAATTTTAATAAATTTAACAGTTCAGATGATAAGATTTACTGGGTATTGTTTGTTTATTTATTTGGTTTGGTTTTTCAAGACAGCATTTCATCTGTCCTGGGACTCAATCCGTAGACCAGGCTGACCTCAAACTCAGAGATCCACCTATCTCTGCCCCCCAAATGCTGGGATTAAAAGTGTGCACCACCACTGCCTGGTTAAAAGCAAAATTCTGCTGTGTATTCACATAAGTGTCTTCTATACTTTTTTCTGACATAAAAAATGTGAACTTGCCGGGCAGTGGTGGCACACGCCTTTAATCCCAGCACTTGGGAGGCAGAGGCAGGTGGATTTCTGAGTTCAAGGCCAGCCTGGTCTACAGAGTGAGTTCCAGGACAGCCAGGCCTACACAGAGAAACCCTGTCTCGAAAAACCAAAAAAAAAAAAAAAAAAAAAAAAAAAGTGAACTTGAATAGGTGATGAATTATGAATTCAGGTCTTGGCCCTACCATTAATTAGGGGTGTGTGTGTGTGTGTGTGTGTTTTATGGGGTAAGACACATTAGATTAGATAATCACTTACATTTTAATATACTGTGTAACTATTTCAAAATACAAGTGAGATGGTGCAACATCCTATGTTATAAATTTTGCATATATCTCAAAGAAGCTTTCTTATTTAAAGGAAAAAATACTTGAAGTTAGACATCAGAAGTATTAACTATTTCTTACTGCCCACATTCAAACAGATACTGACAGTAGCTTCTGTGATAAATTTATCTTTGGGATTGAAATGCCATTACCTTGGGATTATCTAGTGCCAAATTGTTTCCTTCCTGCTTGAATGTTCTCCTTTTTATATCTTATTAAACTGTAGTTTTCTCTAATGGATGTCATTGCAGTATAATGACATTTACTCCACCCTTGTTGACAATCTGCTGAAAAAGTAGATTAGCAGATATCTAACAGAGAGCTTGTCAGTATAATGATGTCAAAGTAGATTAGCAGATCTCTAACAGAGAGCTTGTCAGTATAATGATGTCACTGTAATCAGGCAGAGTAATGTAATTCTCTGTGTAGTTCAGTTGTGAATGGTCATCCTGAGAGGTCATTCCCATTTGAGATGACTCATGTGGGTTTCTGGAATATGGCACTGTGTATTAAAGGAAGCCATGTAAGGGGAAGCAATGTCATTTATACATCATCCTTGTCCTTTCAGTACAATGTGGGCTGTGGGCTCTTCCTTCCTTCCTTCCTTCCTTCCTTCCTTCCTTCCTTCCTTCCTTCCTTCCTTCCTTCCTTCCTTCCTTCCTTCCTTCCTCCCTCCCTCCCTCCCTCCCTCCCTCCCTCCCTCCCTCTCTCTGTCTCTCTCTCTCTCTTTCTTTCTTTCTTTCTTTCTTTCTTTCTTTCTTTCTTTCTTTCTTTCTTTCTTTCTTTCTTTCTTTCTTTCTTTCATTAGAGACAGGTTGCTCTATTTAACCCTGGCATTGTGGAACTCTTTCTGTAGACCAGGCTGGCCTCAAACTGGGAGAGTCATCTGCCTCTGCCTCCTTAGTACTGGCATTAAAGGTGCATTACTACTGCTGGCTAACTCAACATTTCCTAAAGTGATTTGACTATAGGATCTCTACCACAGAACACTCAACAAACCATGGAACACAGTTTGGGAAGGGCTCGTGTCTTCTAATGTAAGGAAGTCCACCCAAATCTTAGAGAACATTCATGTATGTTTATTGTAAGTAGTTTAGTCATCACTCATCATCTGGCTACATTACCTTTATAACAACTGGGGAATCTGAGGCCATTCAGCTCTGAAGAGACTTGCCCAAGACATTGTTAGGAACAAAGTTTGGCTAAGATAATCAAGATCTCTTGTTTCTCAAATTTGAGTTTTTCTTTATTATAGTTCAGGTCATAACAACCAAGAAAAGGACCTAGCTATAAGGCTCCCCCATCCCCCTGAATATGGCTATGTCTTTAATTTCTAACTGAGTTACAGTTTGGAAGTAGGATTAGGGAGAAGGATCTCCTGTTCTAGGAGATTCAGTGCCTCTTCTGATGTCTGAGGGTACAACACACATGGTTTATAGACATACAGGAAGGGGAAACACTCATACTCATAAAATTTAAAAACTAGAGCATTTATTTTAAAAAGACATCTGCTACTAGTGTGAACTAACTCATCCATCTTTTTAATCTTTATACTATAGAAATGAGAATTTGATGAGTGGGGTTCTGGATATTTAGCAATTGGGACTTTAAGTTTTTTGGTTGTTCGTTTAAGATACAATCAGTTTAAGAGCCAATTTTTCTCAGAATGTCTTAATTTTCTACTTAAAAGACAGAGATGGGGGAAACAGAAACTTTGAGGAGTGTTTAAAAAATGTGGTAATAAAAGTTAAGCTCAGAATGTCACTGTCAGCCTGTACTTTCATTCCTAAATACTTGCTTTAGTATATGTTGAAGACCTTTCATTCTTGCTTCATTCAACTGGGAAGTATCAGAAATCTTTCTCTAGAAGTATCTTACAGGAAATATAAGTGGCTGAACTTGAGAAAGGGAACTTGATTGGAAGTGTTGGGGACAGAGAGATGTGAGACAAGAGACAGGCAGAAAATACAACCAAAAGCACAGGTTGAGAAAAGGTATATTTTCATCCTCTTGGTGTCTGCTAGTTATGAACTTTGTCATCATGAACAAGATCTTTAATCTCTCTGGGCTTGTCATTTGATCTCTAAAATAAAAATATCACTCTTTCCAAGATTATGAAGATTGCATAAATCAAAGTATTTTTAAAATTTTACTATGTTATATTTATCAAACCAATTAGTTTGCCTTTGAGGAAGTAAGTAACATTTTTGCTATAATATAAGAAAGGAAATCTGAAATTCCTGATAATTTCTAAATGCTCTTTGGGGTTTTTGTTCTCTTTTCATTTTCCCTTCCTTCCCCAAGGATGCACTCCATCTCAAAGTTTGCTTCTCTCTTTTCATACTACCTCTTGCCTCTGTTAGAAATAAAAAAGACTGTCTATACAGAAAGCTCTTCTGGATTTGGAGTAAGGTTCAAAAGGAAAGAACTCTCCCTGTCTAAACTCTTTGTAATAGGCCATAGATTAAAGACTCAAAATTTGTATCATGATTCCTACTATTTATTGACTGGTTTACGTAAAGTAAGTTTAATTTTTAAATAAAACTTAAGTGCTATATTTCTTTCTTAAGATGATGCTTGTGGTAGGTTGAATGAGAATGGTCTCCATAGGCTCATATATTTGAGTACTTGGGCCTAGCTGGTGGAACTTTTTGGGAAGGATTTGGAGGCGGGGCCTTATTGGAGGAGGTATGCCACTGGGGATGGGCTTTGTGGTTTCAAATGCCAATGTCATTTTCAGCTAGCTTTCTCTACCTTGTGGATTGAGACATAAGCTCTCAGTGCTCTCATGCTATACCTGCCTGCTTGCTGCCATGCTTCCCACCGTGATGGTCATGGACTCTAACCCTATGAAACCATAAGCCCCAAAATTATATACTATTTTTTTATAAGTTGCTTTGGTCATGGTATTTTATCACAGAATTAGAAGAGTGACTATGACAACACTAATTATAATATATCCTGAACGCAGTTGTGGCTAGAATATTCTTAGCTTGGTGTCTAGAACACTTACTGTGACACTTGTTGAGTGTCAATTGCCCTTATCATTGTCATCATCTCATCCTATCCAGATCCCCTTCTAATTCTTAGGGAATCCTAAATGAAATTAAAAATAATTGCTCATTCAGTACTTATCGGGTCTCTCCTTTCTCTCTCTCTCTCTCTCTCTCTCTCTCTCTCTCTCTCTCTCTTTCTCTCTCTCTTTCTCTCTCTCTTTCTCTTTCTCTCTCTGTGTGTGTTTCTCTGTCTTTTTCTCTTTTCTTTCTCTCAAATATCTTATTTTTCTTTAAGTTAAATAAGACTTTTGACCCCAAAATGTTGCACTTATTAAAAAAATATTTTATAATAATTTTTAGTTGGCTGTGATGGTATAATCCTTTAGTCCCAGTACTCTGGAGGTTGAGGCAGGTGAATCTCTGTGAGTTTGAGGCCATCCCAGTCTGCATAGAGAGTTCCAGAACACCCAGAACTGCATAATAGAGTGATCCCATCTCAAAAAGATCAATTTTAAAAAAAGATTTGTGTTACATACACTAGTGTTTTACTTTCATGTATGTCTGTGTACCATGTACCCTTGAAAGTCAGAAGTAGATGTCAGATCCCCTGGAACTATCGTTATAGATAGTTATGAACTGCCATGTGAGTGCTGGGAATTGAACCCAGGGTCTTTGCAAGAACAAGTATTCTTAGCCATTGAGCCATCTATCAAGCCCCTACACTTATTTTTGGTATCAATATTTTGTTCACTCTATCAGCCTACCTACTGGATCTGGCTGGTGGGTTGAGAAATCTGAAACTCCTTAACCATCAGTTCACTTAGTTTTCCATCCCTGAGGACACTGACTCCTTCCACATTAAGACATCAGAGATGTCAGGGTACTGTGACATCTAGTTTAGGGATTTACATGTATTGCATGGCTTGAGAAGGAGCATGGTGACTGGCATAGTGATTGGAATATGGGTCATAGCATCATGTTGTCAGGCAGGCTTCTGAGAATGAAGTGTTCAGGAGCTCCTCAGTGTTAAGGCTAGGTAACCTACCTGTCTAATCTGCCATTTTGCGCTGTACCTCATGTCATAAGGAAACTTTCTCATATGTTGTTACAGATGTTACTAAGAAACTTCCTCATGTCCAAGTTGATTGCATATTCTTTTATATTCTGTGCTCTTGGAAACCAGTCACAACAGAAGTAGGTTTAGAACTGCTTCGTATCGTTAGCCACAATAAGCTTGGACCTGAACCACCACCCAGCAGCACTTTCTGCACCTGTGTATGGGCTATTATGTTATTTGCTTTTATAAACTGCCCCTGGGATAGACCCCAACATAAGAGAGACACTTGCACCAATATAAGAAACTATTTGGAATAAGACTCCCATTTTGAGTAGGAGGTCAAGTAAAGTTAATGTTCCCAGACCTCTCTGGGAACTGATATCCTACTTGGCAGAAAGAGACATGTACATGGGTAACTGACATCCTGGTTGGCAAGTTAAGACTTGAATGTTAGACAAGTCCCATCCTGATTGTCAAGTTTAGGCATGAATGTTAGACAAGGCAAATCCCCTGCCACAGTTGAATACCCCAACCAATGGAAAGAGGAGTAAATCTACAACAAAGACACGTTCCTAAGGAAATCCACTATCCCTAAATCCTGATTGGTGGTATAATTTGGCACAGATGTTTGTAGATCTCAGGCTTAAAAATCCCTGTAGAATCTTAACTCAATGTTATTGTTCAGCTCAGAGCCTATACCCTGGCCCTGATGGATTAGTTCTGGCAGCATATGCTCAATAAACTATCCCTATCTGATGAAGATTGGTGTTTGTGTGACTTGTGAGGTGACTCCTGGACCCCAGCATTCAGGCTGTTTGGAGAGACCCCTGGAAAAGAGCCCCAGGCAGCTGCTGGTAGAATTGTATTAGTATCTCCAGGACATGAGGAAGCAGTGTTTAACTCTGAAAAAGCATGAGGTTGGTGTAAGTTAGGGTGGAATTTCCTGGGTATATGTTGAACCTAGAATGGTACCCAGCCCTCCTTGAAGTCTGAAAACATAGCAAATTGTGTCTACCACTGCCACCTCACTTCCCAGATCAACTCTGCTTTGTCTCTGAGGCCACTCCCAGTAACTGTATAGTCAGATCTGATTAATTCATTTTCTTATTCAGCACTGTTTAATTGCCCTGTCAACTAAATTGTGACATGGGCTACTTAAATTTGATTTAATTCTGTTCATGATGAATGCTTGCCTTTGTATCATATATTTTGTGCTTTCAAAATGTTTACAACACAGTTACAAGGCTGTTAATCTATTTGTTTTTTTAAGATTTATTTTTAGTTTGTGTGTGTGTGTGTGTGTGTATGTGAGAGAGAGAGAGAGAGAGAGAGAGAGAGAGAGAGAGAGAGAGAGAGAGAGAGAATGCTACTTGTCTGAGGGTCTGCATAGGCCAAAAGAGAGTGTCAGATCCCTTGGAGCTGGAATTACAGATGGTTGTGAGCCTGCCTGACATGGGTGGGTACTGGAAACCAAACTTGGGTTCTCTGATAGAGCAGTAAATGCTCTTAATCACTGAGCCATTTCTCCAGCTCCTATTAATCCACTTGTTATTTATTCTTTGAGAAAAGTTGATTCAGCTGGGTGTGGTGGTGCACATCATTAATCCCAGCATTCAGGAGGCAATGGTAGGCAATCACTATGAGTTCAAGGCCAGCCTGGTCTACAGAGTGAGTTCCAGGATACCCAGGGATACACAGAGAAACCCTGTCTCAAAAATAAAAAAAATAAAATAAAAATAAAAAAAGCAAAAAACAAAACAACAAAAAACAAACAAATGGAGAAACAGAAAGAAAGGAAGAAAGAAAGAACAAAAGAAAGAAAGGTTGGTTTAAGCTTTTTGCCCACCTTTTAATTGTTTTTTGTTGTTAGAAGGGCTTTTTCTATTCTGGATACTACACTCTCACCAGATACATGATTTGCAACTCTTTTCTCCATTCTCAAGTCACTTGTCCTTTCACTTTGGCATGTCAGTTTTCCTCTTGATGAAGTCGTGTTGTCTTTTTTCCCTCCTGTGTATGCCTAAGCACATATGGCCTATTTAAGGTTTCTAAGGTTTGTAGTTCTACCCTTCAGTGTCTGTTCCATTCTGAGTTAATTTTTGTATAGTGTTAAAATGTTAATGGTACAGTCAAGTTACGTTTCAGTTAAGTGGTAAGTACTCTATAAAATTCCTTTCAGCTCAACCTGCTAGATACTGGGAAATTTCCATAACAAAAAGGTTGAAGGGGAAAGAAACCTACATCTCGTTCCTCCTTGTGTACTGTCCGTCTACCATATTCATAGCTTTACAATATGGGTATGGAGAGAATGGAGGCAAGATGAGTGTGGGAGGCTCCGAGCTGTGGTGGTTTTCTACTCCAGATCTCCTTTGTTAGCATGGTACTCAATGTTGTAACGCAGGATATTCTAGAGCATGTACCAAAGAAACTGGCCTCTCAGTCCTACTTTTTATCCTTAATTACTATTGTTGGAGAAATGTCATTGCTCTGAAATGATTTCTTGTTTTTCATTCCAAAGAATAATCTGAAAAAAAGGGCATTTTTACAGAAAAAAAATTTGATTGCAAGACAGGAGAACTACATTCTAGAAGAAATGTCACATCAAGTACAAGGTCAAACTATTGCTCAGTGGTAGAATTTGGACCTGGAGTGCTTTAATCCAGTTTATCAGACAAATGAACTTTCAAAACCAGTTCTTTATAATAATAATTGGAACAAAAACACCCAAAAGTATATGTTCCCATTCCACCACTGCTGCATGGACAGCGACATGCTTAACCCTGGAAATAAAATTGACCTATTTTTAGATGTGAGTGCTTAGTCTGTTCTCAGTTGTCACATGAGGACTTTTCAACCTTCATAGGTGTGGACTATTTTCAGCTTTATCTACAACAAGCACCAAGAATATTGTCTGTTACTAATATGAATTTTTGTGCCACATATCAGATGAAACATTCCAGGCTTCATATATACCCTTAACCTTTTATTCATCCTGTATATTTCATTTTATTTACTTGTTTGTGTGCTTGTTTGTTTTGATAACCTATTAGACCATATAATAGGTATTGCAATGTTAAAAGAAACAATTCAATAACTGTCTAAAAGAATTCATTGAATTCAGGTTTTTACTTCACTTTTAGATGACTGCTTTTAACAAAGTATTTCTCAGCAGAGAGGGTTAGAACCCTGAATGAGTCACCGAATCAGGATCCGAGGGTTAATGATAACCAGAAAAGAGACTGAGCCTACAAGCTGATTCATAGAGCTATATATCAGCTCTTTTGAGGGAAATGACCTAGATAAATCAAAGACTGGCAGTAATGAACTCATAGCCTCCAGACAGCAAAAATTGTGGACATTGTTGAACTCCTGAGAAAAGAAATGAAAACTCTTTCTTAATTAAATTTCTGGACTTAAAAGTAGTGATTTTTCTGAGATTGCTGAGTTTCAGACTGCTAATAAAAAGGGAGAGCATGATCAAAGAAAGGTTGGGAGAGAGGGCAGGAAGTGTTGGAAGAGGGAAGGGAGAAAGGTAACAAGAGGACAGTGAAATGGCTCAGCTTGTAAACACCTGCCTTGCAAGCAATGTCCTGAGTTAGGACCCCAGGAATCCATGTAAGAGATATGGTAGCCCATACTTGTAATCCCAGTAGCAGGGAGATGGAAGGCAGATGCAGGTGGATTCCTGGAAGTTTGCCAGACACCTAGCTAAGTCTATGTACAAGTTGCAGGCCATTTAGAGACCTTGTCTCAAACAAAAAATTGTCCTCAGGCCTTCACAAACATTCTGTGTTTGCCTACTTCCATCCTCAATGAACCCATACCCAAATCTATAACAAAGGGAGGGAGGGAGAGAGGGAGAGAGGGAAGAAGACAGATAGGGGACACACACACACACACACACACACACACACACACACACACACACACACACACCACCTTACGGTGACTTTGGCCTCTCCTGGTTTTGTGAATGGCAGGTATCTGGTGGCAAATGGACTTTTTGCTGGAGATCCATTTCTTTGGAGGTAGAAAGGCCACATTTCAGACGTGGTGTCCATAGCTACCATCCTTCTATTACAGTTCTAGTCTCACAGGACCTTAGAGCCCAAAGTGAGCTTTATGTGTTTGGTTGAGAAGGAAGGGAAGAGGCTTTAAGTAGCTATCCTTCTCCATAGTCAATAGGGTTCTTGTTTGTTGATTGCAAATGTTGCTGTAGGCTAGGTTCTTGAGCATTCTTGAACAAAATCTAATCTTGGGGCTAAACAAAGGACATTTCAGTGTCAATGTTACTCAGGAATTTTTCTGTAGACACACAGGGTGGAATGTACATAAAAGCAGTCTTTCTCTACTGCCCTAGAGACTCACTTAAAAATGGCACCATTACTGTTACTTCTCCCTACTTACAAAGGTCATTTGACCTGGTTCTTCCTAGTGAAAGCTTACCAGTCTCCTAGTGATGGCTGAAGAGTCATTTAGCATATGTTTACTGAATGACAGCTTTGCCAGGTGCTTTGTGTTAGACCCTGAGCTAGGTAGATTTACTCCCTAATATTGCACTAGAAACAATCGTTAGGAAAAGACATATCTTGTCTAAAACCGGTCTTAGAATCTTCCTGGGAATGACTTACTGCATCACTCTGGATTTGGACCCATATAAGATCCTGTCACTCATTGTTTAGAAAGGCCTAGGGAGGCAGAGTGCTTACTCAGAACCAGCCCACCATCCTTAATTGCATCTGGAAATGGATCCAAGAAGTCTGGAAGGTAGGAGTAGTCAATGCCAGAGTCTATTATATAACCTGCTAAACCATTTGCCTAGAGGCTGCACTGCAAATTGTCAGGCTCCAGACTTCCCTCCTGTGACTATATTTTCTGTCTTTTGTCCTTCCTGCCTTGAATTTTGTGGCAGCATCTTAGGAAACAGAACGTGGATGATCTGGAATGAGTTGGAAATGGGGATTCCTGTACCTTCTTATTGTGCCCTCCCATGCCACCGTCTTGCCTGAGTTTTGACATGAAGGGTGTTAGATGTGGTGTATAGTGCACTCTCAAAACTTCTGGTTAGAGAGCTGGATCATATGCAGCAAGAGCAAAGTAAACAGCAAGACTCAGTTTCAAACAAGTGATACTTGTGCAGGAGAGGCAGCATGAAGTGAGGCAAGAGCAGTGAACCTGCGCTGGACAATCAGATCCAAAGGCCCATTTGTGAATGAATTTATTTTTCTTTAATTCACTTATCTAAAAAGAAAAAAGAAGAAGAGAAAAAGAAAAAAAGTAACACTAGTGCAAAGTTCTTGACCTGCCTACACCTCTAGGTTCAAGTAAGATACTATATGAGGGAGTTTGGAAAACACAAATTAAATACAGACAGATGGAAAGTGAGTGTTCCATTTTAATGTGGGGATGCAGATACAGAGAGATGAACCACCTGTGGAATGTTCCCACGCTGTGATCAACAGCTGTTTGTTGTTCAGCCACAAAATGTCAATTTCTCTTGCCTTTTATCCCACTTTAGTCTGCCTTGCTTCCCATAAGACTGTCAACATAATGGATATATTTTTGGGACATAATTGTATTTATGCAGAATATAAGAAAGATTGGGGCTTTTTATCTGTTTATGTATTTTTTAGCAGAGACTTGCTAAGTAACCCAAACTGGCCACAAGTTCACAATCCTCTTGCCTTGACCTCCCAAGTGCTGGAATTACTGGCATGTGCCACCACATATAGTTTACGGCTTCATATTTCATCCTAAGGATATTACTTATAGCAATATACTGTCTTAATTGTTGGGTCTGACAAAAATTTAATAAGGCATTCTCTAATAAAAATATAATACAAATTGCAAACATAAAAATTTTCTAGTAGCCACAGAAAACCAGGCAAAATTAACAATATATTATGTTTAACACATTATATTCAAACTGTTTCTTAACATTTAATTAATATAAAACTTCTTTATACCCCAATCTGGGCTCAATCTTGCAATCCTCCTGCTTCTGTCTCTTCAGTAGTAGGATTAGAGTCTTCTACTTCTGTGATGATTGTCAGCTTAGTGGAGTTTAGAGTCACCATGGAAACAAACTTCCAGGCACGTATGTGAAGGATATCTAGATGAGGTTGACTAAGGTGGGAAGACTCACTCTCACTGTGGACAGCACCATTTCATGGGCTGGAGGTCTAGGACTGAATAAAAAGGAGAGAGGGAGCAAAGCAGTCATCAATGTGGCTGCATTAATCTCCTCCCACCAGGATGGGTTACCCTGAAACTGTGAGCCAAAATAAACCCTTCCTTCCTTACATTATTTTGTCACAGCAACAAGACAAATTAAAAAATAAAGCTGCCATGTCAGGCTGATACAGGTTTCTAATAAAATGTTTTACATTCTTTTTCATGCTGATTCTCCAGAATTGGGTGTGTATATTCCTCATAGCACATTGTCTGCAGTAGCTACTTACAAGTGCTATGGAGCCACCATGGCTGAGGAGTGTTGTGTTAGAAAGTGGAGCCTTCCAGCCTCCATTTACACCCCTCTCCAGTTCTTTCTAACCTTCATTCCTGTCCTCATTTTCTTGCAGTGGGTCTGCCTATTTCCTATCTTTCTGCCTGGGGACAGTTTTTTCTCCCCTTTGGTTTGGCTTATGCATGTGTCTATTGCTTGTCTTCTCTTTCAGCTGTTTGAAATCAGCTGCTGTTTTCTGTCCTGCGTCTTTCCTTCTCTGGAAGCATTCAGCTCTGTTTCCTAACCATGTTCTGTAAGGACAGGGATGGGGATTTCCTCATTTCTGCAACCTCATCCATTTAGCTTGGGGTCTCTGACCTCTAGCAGTAACTTGGTGAGCTTTTAACAACTGAACAAATGAGTGAGGGATTTTGGGCTACCTCACTGGCTCCGTTTGCCCACCTTAACAGTAGCTTTTTTCTCTCTGATGTTGCAATCAGGCAACTTTCATTATTTTTTGTTTTTATTATTTTTTAGCGGGAAAAAAAAGGTTTGGGCAGACTTTTTAACCCATTACATGATTTGTTTGTTTGTTTGCTTGCTTGTTTTTTCCAGCACCCCTTTCTGCAGTCACTTTTCAGGTTGTCTGACCTCATTGACTTGTGTTCTGTGAGGTCCTTTTGGAGCTTGGCTACTTAGCTGTCTAATTTGTGCTGTCTGGTAATTTTTTCCATGTATTGCTTCTCTTCCTACCTCATGCCTGCCTCTTCTCTGTCTGAGCTCCTGTGCAGTCAGATCTGCTGACCTCACCATAGTCACAGATGACTGATGCTGCAGAGTCCAAGGGGGTTCACGTTTTAAAATACTCCCCCCCATCGACATGTCCCCCCCAAGATACAACTTTGTATATAAAAATGGAACTGCCATGGTTGAACAAGTTAGAAATACTCCAGGGCACCACAGAACATGGTTTGAGAGCCACAAGACTTGTTACAAATGGGCAAAGAGGCCTAGAGAAGTGAGACAGTGTGCCCAGTGCAAACACTATGCTAGCAGCACAATCTGGACCAGAACTCAGGTTTCCTTTCCAGGTCAGTACTCTCCTAACCACAATTTACTGCTTGGAGCTTCATTTCCCAAGGGGAGGAAGCAGGAACAATGGGTCTTTTATTGTATTCCCCTTGATGAAATCTGACAGGGTCTACCTCTCCTTCCCTTGTAGAAGATCAGGTTGGCCCCCTCTTGTTATTGTTTTTCTCTGGGACCCAGGCTGGGGCTTGCCTCAGCCTTTGTTCTGTTCCTAGTTTTTGTGGTGCCAAGAAGGATAGGGAGAGAGCGGATTCAGACAGGTCAAGGTGGCACAGATGTTTCCTGTCCCTTGGCCAGTCTGGCTGTGTCTTTCAGAACAAGCTGAATGCCACGGCCAGGTGTGTTTTCGGGACCTTCCAAGCCCTTGGAGGCGGTAGGTGTTTATAACCGCAATTTCCCCATTGCCTTCTGTTTTTCATAGGCCCCTAGCCACTCCCTGAGGGAAATAGATCCAGCCTGTATTCTGAGAGTCGTCCATCATTCAGAGCTCTCTGTGGTCTCATTGTTTTATCCCTAGTGTCTTAATTCCTGTTCCTAGGCACTCTGTTCTCTGCCCTTTCCTCCTCCTTCTTGCCTACTAAAACCGTGTGCATCTTTCCAGATCAAGTTTATATTCCACTTCTTTCAGGAAATCTCAATTTCCAATCTTATGCAATTTCCCTCCGTTGTTTGGTTAACTTTGTAGGCTTTGTCTTCCATTGTTTTCCTTCTTGTGTCTTATGCTCAGCATCTTTGTTCATGCCTCGTTGTTTCATATTTTTGTGTCCTTCCTAGGCTGTTGGCCAGAATGTCTTGCTCTACTCTTTTCCTTTACTTTTGTGTGTCTCAGTCCTATTTAAATTTAGGATGGGCTTAGGCTTCACTTCTCAAGTTGTCCTCCCCTTCCCAAGTCTGGTTAGATTCCTCTCATGATCCAGTACACACCCTGTGTTTTATCTGCATACCAAACTCTTCAGTGTTTCCAGAGAGATAACTTGTGCCTTGCTTTGTATCTTTACCATCCAGAAACAGCTCATTTATGGGTGATGCTTAATAAATATGTAAGATATGAATGAATAATTTTTACTATTGTGTTTTGAGTTGTATTCTATATTTAAATAGTCATCTACTAGTAGATTGAAATCCCTGCGAGCATAGAGATGTGAAAGATAACAATCTATTTGTTCCCCTTAAGGACTTGTGCATAGTAAGTGCATTAGTCAGGGTTCCCTAGACAGACACAACAGGATGGATGAAATGGTAGATAGGTAGGTAGGTAGATAGATAGATAATAGGTAGGTAGGTAGATGACAAACAGACAGACAGACAGACAGGCTCTCCTGGTTGTGGGGATTGGCAAATCCAAAATCTCTGCAGAAGGCTGCAGACTAGATGCTCGAGCTTGTAACTCGGGAAAGTCTGAAATCTGCAGGGTATACCAGCAGGCTGGGAATTCAGTGGGGTTTCTGTTTCAGACTTACAAGAGAAGTCTCCCTTCTCTGAGAAACCTGATATTTTTCATTAATACCTTCAACTAATTAGATGATTCTCATCCACATTTCCTAGTTAGCTCCTCTATTTACTGTCAGCTGGTTGTAGATGCTAATCACATCTACAAAATACCTTCACAGCAACATCTAGAGTCTAGATGTTGTTAAATGCTTAACAATGTAATTGGGAACCATAGCCTAGACAAATTGACACATAAAATTTTATCATCACAGTAAGTGACCAACCAATAAATGCTTTTTGAATTAGGCTTCTTATCTGCAGTTCAGAAATGTTTTTATTGCTGGTGGTCATTTAAACTCAGTAACTTGGAATCCTACATCATTGAATTCTAAAAACTCTTAATGAAAAAATAATGTTCTTTGAAATTCACAAATGACCTTGCAAGAAAGTGAGAGCATGTCCAGAGGCCAAAAATGAAGACAGACTGAATATTCAGATTAGAAGAGAATATTCTGTCTTAGAAACCTTGGGGCTTAGCTTTTAATACTGATACAAGGCACAGAAGATAGTGACTTGCGTTGTTACAAGACAGGAGTCTTGGAAAGTAGGTCTTTGAAAAAAACTGAGACCTTTAATAAAATGGTTTCTAGAAAAATAATGCTCTCATTTATATGTTTATATAAGAAACGTGTCTATATTGGCTCATGCTCTTAATAGAAAAAAATTCTCCCTTTGAGAATTCGTAAGCAAAAGTCTATTGTGTTTATACAGCCTGGGTGATTTGAGGTCCCACACATTCAATATTTAACTAAAAAGTGTACTCAACCAGTTATAGCTTAGCAGAAAGTTTGGATCCCTAGAATCCATGTAAATGTAGAGTGGGCATGGAAGCTTACTTGTAATTCCAGGAGGTAGAGATGAGATCCTCAGGTGGCTAAGAGGAAAAGCCATCTAAGCAAGCCCTGGGAATGCTGAGAGACTATGCCCCAGCGAATAAGATAGAAGGACGGTCAAGGAAGACTCTCAAAGTCAACCTGCATGCTTCGTACGTGCCCTGGCATACACACACACACACACACACACACACACACACACACACACACACACACACACCGTGGATATACTCATGAAAAGAAAAACAAAAATGCGGTCACTGCTTAAACAAGAGCTTACTTTTTTTGTGTTTGTTTTTTTTCCTTTTGTTGTGATTTTGCTGCTTTGGGGACTGAATCTAGGACCTTGTGCATGCTAGGCCAGCACCTATCACTGAGTTACATCCCCAGCTTTTAAAAGAGGAAGTCACACACTAGTGAAGACAGAATTGCGAACAAGAAGGCAAAGCTGGGTTGTGATAAAAAGAAGAGAAAAACAGTAAAGCAAGATTAAGAGAAAAAGAAGGTAGAATGAGGACTCTAAATGCATGCTCAATCATAATTCTAGAAGGAAGGGACAGAGAATATGGAAAGAGACAGTATTGAGAAGCAATGGCTGAAAACTTTCCAAAACAGAACAAGGTAGTAGGCTGTACATCGGGTTTCAAGGATTCAGCAGGGCCACATTTAGACATGTCACAGAATGTCAAAGACAAGAGCAAGTCTTAAGAGCAGCCAAAGACAAAAGAAATCCCCAGTGCAGAACCACAATAGGCTGTGGTCCAAGGCCAGAATACTGAGAGAAAAAAGTAGTCAGTCTTTAACTTCCACTCTGTCTCAGCTACTTCACTGAAGAATGGGATTATAACAGAGACAGGTAAGGGTATCAAGGTGACATTTCATAGGTAATTTTTGAAATTAATACATAAACAGTTATTATCAGAAAGCAAATCCAAAAGGAAGTAATAACATGAAAAAAGCAATAGTTAACAAAGAAATTGGTAAATATGCAAAGATCTAAAACAACAAAACTCAGAAAAATCTTGACTGTATAAAGCAGCAAAAACAGTGCATTCAGAGAGTTTAAAAAGAAGATAAGACTAAAAGCTCAAGAAGTAATAGTATGTGGCAGAGAAGAGAGATAAGGAGAGACTGTGGGTGACAAATGTTAAATATCCTAAGATCCAAGAGGGAAGAGCTGCAGCTTAAAGATAGCTAGGTGGGCAGGGTAAGCATGTGACTCAACTAAAGAGTAACCACAAGGAAAATAGAAATAAAATGAATGGCGGAATTAGTAAACAAGTATGAAAAGAAAAGCTGAGAAAGATGAACTCAACATTACTTATCTAAAACAGTCCAAGAAGCCTTAATATCCATCGTTGTAAGGATAGACTACAATATGTTTAAAACATTAAGAAGAAATGAGTCAGGGCTTTATGTAATACCATGAATACATGCCATGTGAGAGAAGTGGGTAGACATAGAATAATAAATACCACTCATACAAAGTCATACAAAGTTCCCTGACAAGTAAGTACAACATACAGTTTATGGGTACAGACACATATAATAAAATTATAAAAATACATAGAAATGACAAGATTAACTTGGAATTGCTGTCTCTTGTGCAAGAAATATAAACAGTGAGGTTTAATGGTATTTTTCTTTTATAAAAATCTGAAAAGAAAATAAAGAGAAATAGTGAGACTGACAGAGCCGGGTGGCGGACAGACACATCCATGTTCTGTCATTCTTTAAATATTTCTGAGCCCTTGAAAACTTACTTGATTTTGATAAGTAATTAATTGGCTTAAATTTGAAGGAAACTGTGAATTAGTTAACTTTGACCTTTTACCCCACCTTAAGGCAAGCTATACAATGATATCATGAATTTAAACATCTTCTGCTGAGTCTGGTTACAATTCAAGACTTCAAAAAAGATAAACAGACTTGCATTTCTCCAAGGTCCTATTTCCCTAGGTGATAATTTGCTCAGAGGAAGCTGTACTGAGTAAGAATTCAGGTTTATCCAACTTCCAATACTTGATGCCTTATTCAGATCTGTCCTGGCCACAGAAGGGAGTTTCATTAAATTCCAACTATGGGAGACTTCGGGCTTAGACTGAAGAACCTAACTCGGTGAGGAATGTTTGAGAAAAGAACAATAGCCTAAAAAGAATATAGCCTAAAGAAGTGAGGTCTCAAAGAGCCTGTTTGCTGTTCCCAAATGGCGGGCGTGGTTAAGAGAGAGGCTGAATAGTCTGATGTAATAGGTCCAGAATCAAACAGCAAGGTTCATGATGGGAAATTTCAGCTCACTCTGAAAGTGAAAGAGAAAACAACCCTTAGCCCTGTATGGCTCTTTCTTTTAATATTGTACTAAAGTAGATTTGATGACCTGGTTCTAAGTTTCCCACAGGGGAACATTAGAGGTAAGTCATTGAGGCCTTCAAGTGAAGTTGGCCACATGTGAGGTTGATGATACAAAGAACAAACCTACTTTTAACTTCATGTATGTTTTAGGAAAACTTTGAAAGAACAGAATGCAGAACCTAGAGAATAAATAATATCCTAGAAGATATCTCTCTTTATGAGAATACTGTCAAGACTTCTACTTCACCATCACCCAAATTTGCTTTATAGGTCTCATCTGCAGAAACAAGTCTCTTGGTCACCGGTAAACTAAAAAGCAAAGAGCTGGCTCCATCCTGCCATTCAGTCTTGTGCCGTGGATGCGTTGTTGCTTCTCTGCCACATGCATATCCTGCATGCAACCACAACCATACCTGCTTATCAGGGCCTTGAGAAGTATACATTCAGATTGCAGCCCTTTGTCAGCACTACTGAGATGCCTTTTCAATATCACATACTGAATTCAACATGATGCATACTGTTTAATTCCTGTACTGTCAGCACCTCAAATCTGAGCAAGTACTTTATTCACTTACCAATGAAGAAAACTGCCACTCAGGTGAATTTCTAAGGCATAGCTCCTCAGGACTACAGTTAGCATTCACTACTTATTTTCTGTGTTCTCTACATACAAACAAAATCATATGTGTATAATGTCTGAGATATTATATGTTCTATAATAAAATTATTTGAAGTATCTATCTCCTAACTAAAAGGGTGCGGCAATTAGCTTTTAATAAAATACATGTATATTTATCATCTTATTCATTTTAAAAATATAGCAGTGTTAAGTGTATTCATTTTGTGTATTGTACAGCTGATCACTACAGAACTATTTTTCATTTTGGAAAATTGAATCTATATATCTATTAAGCAGCAGCTCCCCAATGAACATAATGAGTTTGAGATATTTACCTGAATAAAATTGATAAAATAAAGAAAACTTTAAAGCATTTATACATTTATGCATTGTGATATACAGCTGTAATCCTAGTTCTCAAGAGGCAGAGGTAGAAGGATCACAAATTTCTAGGCTGAGTGACAGTTCATTTGGTGGCACACACTTAAAATTTCAGAACATCAGAGGCCAAGGTAGAAGGATTGGAGGTTTGAGGTCAGCCTGGGATACAAAGTGAGACCCTGCCTTTAAAAATAAAGGAAAGGGCTGGAGAGATGGCTCAGTGGTTAAGAGCACTGACTGCTCTTCCAGAGGTCCTGAGTTCAATTCCCAGCAACCACATGGTGGCTCACAACCATCTGTAATGGGATCCAATGCCCTCTCTGGTATGTCTGAAGACAGCTACAGTGTGCTCATATAAAATAAAGTAAATAAATCTAAAAAAAAAAAAGGAAAGAAAGAAAAAGTTTTAAACAACAACAAATGCTAGTGAGGATGTGGTAAAGGTCAAGAAGGAGAGGGAGGAGTTCTCTGCAGTCAAGGTAGTAATATGAATTAGTCCCGCACTGTTAAGATCAATATCTGGGTTATTCAGAACAACTGAACATAGAACTACTGTATGATCCAGATGTATCATTCCTGAGTATGCTTGAAGGAATCTGAGTCACATAATAGAGATATCTATATATCCAGGTTGATGGCTGTCTTAAGTTTCTATTTCTGTGAAGAGACACAGTGAGTTTATAAGCAACTCTTATAAAGAAAAATATTTAATTGGAACTAGCTTATAGTTCAGAGGTTTAGTCCATTATCATTATGGCAGGAAGCATGGTGGCACACAGGCAGACATTGTGCAGGAGAGATAGCTGAAAGTTTTACATCCAGATCAGCAGGAAGAGAGAGAAACACTGGGCCTGGCTTGAATATTTGAAACCTCAAAGTCCACCCCCCAGTGACACACTTCTTCCAACAAGGCCACACCTCCTAATAGTGACACTCCCTGAGCCTATGGAGGGCATTTCATTCAAAACACAGTGGCAGTATTATTAATAAGATCAACCTAGATGTTCATCAGTGGATAAAGAAAATGTGGTATATATACACAATGGCGTTTTATTCAGCTATAAGGAAGAACATAAGTGTGTAATTTTCAGGAAAATAGATGGAACAAAAATTTATATTGGACAAGATGAGCCAGACTTAGAAAACAAATATTCTATGTTTTCTCATACACAATATATATACACGTGTGTGTGTGTGTGTGTGTGTGTGTGTGTGTGTGTGTACACATATATATTAAAAAGTAGAAAGGGACCATTGAAAAAAAGGAAAGGGGTCCAGCATGAGCAGAGAATGGACATGTGGAACAGTAACGGATGGAGGGTGGGATAGGATAAAAGTACAATATATACGAGCTGAAACTGTTACAGCGAACCCACTGCTTTGTTCAATTAATGTACATTAATGAAAATGTAAAGTTTGGGATGTTTTTTTCTTTTGTAAGCCACTGTAAGAAAAAAAAGAGGGCTAACAGTTATAAAAGTTGCCTGTTAGAAAAATATCAGATTATACCTAAATTGGCTGTCTCTACTAGCATGCACAAGTAAGTCTTTTAAAGGGATAGGCTCTTTCAAAAGTCATGTTTAGTTGGAAATGCATGTTTAAATATTAATGGGCATTGTTATGTTCAGTTATTTAATATAAAATATCAAATAAATGGAAAACTAGCATAAATGTGAATATCTTAGAAAATTACTAGTAAGTTCTGAGACTTTTCTAGTGGATGCCCTTTAAAAGTTCCATTTGTTGATACTATTGTTGGATTTGTTTGTTTGTTTGTTTATTTATTTATTTATTTATTTATTTATTTATTTATTTATTTGAGACACAATTTCACTACATAGACCAGGCTACCCTTGAACTAACAGAGTTTGTTCAGAGATGGTGAATACCACTATGCCTGGCTAAAGGTTTGGTTTTTGGCTTTGTTTTTTAAGTAATGCCATGTGTTGGAAGAATTGTGAAGTAAGTAAGTTCGGGAGTGGTGCTCCTTCCTCATCAGTTCTTACATGAAAATCGAGCAAGGTGAATAAAGTGCTTAATCCAGAAACCAATGCTAAATATATAATAAACACTGCCCATTATTAACTTTATTATACTTAAGATACTCTAGTGCATGTGCTCTGGGCAAGTATCCCACTGTGCTTCTGCTAACATCATCTCGTTTTTATTCCTTATGTTAGAGCTAGGTGAGACCTTTCCTGTACCCAGTGCCTGGCAGACAGTTGAGCCTGTAATAGGTGCCCAATCTAATAGATCTTTGTTGAATGAGTAAATGAATGAGAATTATCATATTTAAAGGGTTTATAGAATATATCTCAGTGTAACAGTACTAAACAATCCTCTTCAAATAAGTATGTTCAAAGACTAAACTATGTCTTCATCATTGGGTTGGTTCTTAAAACTGCTCCTCAGGGCTTGTTGAGTGTGAGGGTTATTTCGGATCATTAGCAGTGGCTAGAAGTAAGGACACATTGAGAAGAAGAGAGCCAGAGCAGCACCTGGCACGAACTTCCCTTTATACCAACATTCCCATAAGATTCCCATGGTGTGATCTTGGCTACTTTTCTCCTCTAAGCTTGAGCTTCTCCACCCATGAAGATGAGAAGAGGGTACCCAAAGATGGTCTCCCTTTCCTGTTGCTATACTCAGGTGCATCTGGGACACCATGGCATGTGTCTTGCAGGACAGTGCCAGGTCTCCTTCCAGCCTGCCAGAATCGGTTGTGAGGACTGCATCTCCCCCCTGAAGTGGTGCCAGCTGGAAAACTGGGGAATGGAATGTGCCACCTGCGCTGGGATTTGGAAATCCAAAGCATTATTGCCTTGAGATATGAAAATGTTTCTGCTGAGCTATGCTAGTGAGTGGGCTGACAACGCCAGCCACCGCAGCTTACACTTGGCCTGAGAAAGGAGGCTCAAGCCTCCTCTGCTAATGAGAGTGGATCGTGGGGAGAGAGAGTGCCCTAGACTTTGCATCTGCTCTGTGAATCATGTCCTGGTGATTCAGCAGCCCAAGAACAAGCACATCCACAAAGCGACAGAAAACCAGCTTCACTGTGCTCTGCAATGCTAGGCTTTTTCCCGTCCTTGTTTTACAAGCGCTCTAACAGAAATCAGGATCTCTGTTCAACTTTAGTGTCTGGTGTTTGGGGATAGTTACCTTCTCACTGTAAAGAGGGGTGGGAAGGAACATGGTCAGCACCTGTTAGATCCCCCCCCCCCGTAGGGATTTAACATGGGGCAAGATGAGCAACATCCTGCCTTTTTGATGGTGTGTTGTTGTTGTTGTTGTTGTTTTGAGACAGAGTCTTGTCATTCCCACTGTCTTCAGATTTGTGATTTTCTGGCCTCTGCCTCCTGAGTGCTGGGATGACAGGTGTGTGCTATAAGACTTGGATCTATTGTTAGATCTTGAAGTAGTCAAACATTTCCTTTCTGTGAGCCTGTTCCTCATAAATAATAAGTTAAAAGACCCTAGGCACAATTTTCTCTTAGAAAGACAGGAGGAGATTGTGTTCTTGTTATAATGAGAATAAAATATGCAAGCCTTTCGTTCACTGCTATGTTGATTTATACCTGAAACAGTACCTTAAGGGATGGGGATGGACCTCATGCTGGAGTGCTGGCTCAGTACATACAAGGCCCTAAGTCTGTTACAAAGAACAACCTAGTCTGTCCCTACCTCCCAAACATCAAAGAAACAAACAAGCAAACAAAAAACATTTAAGATAGAATTCAACCCTGTCATATGTTAGAGTAAGTGTTCATTGTAAATGTTTATTTTTTGCATTTGTTTGAGCTGGGCATAAGATAAATACAGCAATTCCCACAACAGCAAGGCTTTTGCTATAATGTTCTTTATCTCTGTCTTTTTGTCTCTGTCTCTCTGTCTGTTTGTCTCTGTCTCTGCCTCTCTCTCTCTCTCTCTCTCTCTCTCTCTCTCTCTCACTCTCTCTCTCTCTCACACACACACACAAACACACACAGTGGGAAATAGAATTGACTTACATAGGTATGGAGATTAAAAAGTTTTGTTTGGCAATTGGCAAACTGGAGATACAGGTGAGCCAATGGTAGAAGTTTCAGCCTGTGTTTAGAAACAACTTGGTCACAGTCTAACACACACACACACACACACACACACAAGGAGAGAGAGAGAGAGAGAGAGAGAGAGAGAGAGAGAGAGAGAGAGAATGAATGATTAGTTAGTTCATGCTTTAGATGATGCCAGCCACATTGGGAAGACAATATGCTTTACTTAATCTAGATTCAAACGTTAATCTGATTAAAACCACTTTCACATGTTAAGAAATACTGTTTAAACAAATAACCAGGCACCTAGTACCCTACTCAAGTTGACACATGAAATTACCTGTCACAGGTGTGAGTCACGTAACGTAGAAGGGAGTGAGGGTGAGCTGTTGAACGAGGACGCGTGCTCTTCAAGGAGCACACATCCGCATGAGATTCATGACACAGTGGGAAGGAGGAGATACATAGCCTGTCTTTATACTTCGTGGGTTCTTCTTTTTCACTCCCCTTACCCCCCCTCCCCAGTTTCACCCCCTATCACTAGATAGGAGAGAAAGAAGGATAGAGGGGGGAGAGAGACCCATGAATCTAATTTCTTTCCTATTGTTTTTTCTTTGAGCATGACTACTAACAAACTGAGGCCAACAACCAACAACCACACCTCTTAGGGCTCTAGCATTTATATACCCTCTGAAAAGTTCCCAGAATTCCAATTGTCACACAGGCACGGAAACTGTTTGCAGCTGGCAAAATCACACTTCTGCTAGAGCATGAAGCAAATTGTGGTCCACTGTTGTGGGCAGTCAGAAGCAGCCTCATATTCCCACACCTGGGATTAAAATGAAAACACATTCTTATAATATTTCTGTGTTTTTAAAGAAACCAAAAATCCAAAGTTGTCACTACAGAGATATATATGTGGAAATTTAGCTAGTGACAGTAGTTCATATCTACTTAAAATGACAAGTTAATGGGTTTCATATTAGGTTTTCTTTAAATAAAAAAATATTTTATGTGTATGGGTGTTTGGCCTGCATATATGTCTATGAACCATGAGCATGCAGTGTCAGAAGAGGTGTTGGATCCCCTGGAACTGGAATTACAGATGGTTGTGAACTGCCATTGGGTGTTGGGGGAACTAAGATCAGCCTGCTCCCTTAGCTACCAGGCCATATCTTCCAGGTCCTCATGTTAGGCTTTTAAAAGAAAACAGAAATTACTGTAGGAAAAAGAGATAGGGAGCTTAAAGGATGGTGACAGTGTGACTTTGCAGAGGACAGGTGCACGTGGTGGTAACTGGGAAGTGATAGGTGAGTAACTGGATGGTAGGCAGCAGCTGACATGTATGCTTATGCAGGCTTTTCATGGGACAAATGGTGGCTGGAAAGCCTCCTCTGCTTTGCAAGGCAAGCGCCTCAGTGCAGAAGCGTGTCCTGTACAAACACCCAGAGAAAAGGGTGCCTTCTCCCAGTTCCCTCAGCCAGGCATGAGTTTGGAATAGAGTGGTAGTAGGTCATGGTGGAGGGCATCTCTTGGTGTCTAGATTGCTGGTGAAGGCTAGAAATGTGACCCACGGTGGCAAGGACTGATGGTGTGATTTGTAACCCCCCATGGAGGCAAACCTGGACTTTCTCAGTGTCACAGGCCCTGTTTATCTTACATTAAATACATCCCTATCTTTTGAAAATTACTGGCTTAATTGTATAAGCCAGTCATAGAAAGAGAATCTGTCCCATGACTCCAAAGCATTACTGTTCTGTAGCCCCACTATAATTACAAACAAATGCATCCAATCTTCCCATCATATGTTCTCCTGAGTTACAGATTTTTTTCCCCCTAATTTTGATAATCTTGTTATCTTGTAATGCCACATCATTTAATTATTCCCCAAAATAGATGTCTTCAGAAAATCTGCTCGGGAAAACTGATTTGTTCCCAACTGAAGTCACAACTGGGCACTTACTAGGAAATTCATTATTTTCAGAGCTTTGGGATTGATGTTTTTCTTAAGGGGTCTCATATGCTAGCTCAGGCTTGAAGCCTCCTGAAGATCACTTGAAGGAATTTAATAACTCGGGAAAAAGGGACTAAGTGCAAATCCCCAGTTGCATTTAAGCTCAGGACTTTGTTAGGTTGAGCCTGGTTGCCCTCTCTGGTAATAATATCCAGATGTTGATCTGAAGCCGATTCAATAACCTTGTAAACATTTCCTGGGTGTCTGTTTTATGCCAAGTAGTAGAACAGGCATTGGATATACAAAAATGTGTATCACACAGCCTGTCAGACAGAGATACCTGGCCTCTAAACATGATCGTCAAAAAGAGCATTTGATTTTGTTAACTTGTGACACCCACAACTAATAATTTTAAGCAAGCCGGTGAATTCATTTCAGACTCATTTCCCCATAAAATCAGTAACATCTGGGTGGCTTTGCCATAGGAGGCACTAAATATCATAGGGATGAATTTAGATCAGGGTGAGTGACATCTAGCCATCCAGTCTTTTCGCCTTCCTCCACACTCATGCCTTCAGTTTGAAGAAGGATTAGTGTTGTAGTTTCCTAAAACCATAGCTATTGCATTGGGTTCTGTTTTTCTCTTCATTTCTACCTTCATAGTAGTGGTGGTGGTGGTGTAGAATACAAGACACAGTACACTGTATCACCAAATACCGCAGCTTGGCAAGACAGAGTGGGGCTCCCTCTGTGCTCACTTCCAAATACCCTAGCTTTTTTTTCATTTCTCTCTGTCTTTTTGTTATTGCTATGACATCTCTCAGGATTATCTTGAGGGAATAATTTTCTGCCATTCGAGCTACTTTACCAGGTTGTGATTGAACAATGGTTAATAATATTCTGAAACTTATTTCCCCCAAATGTGTTTTCTTACACTTAGTCACATTAAAACTCCTCTGCCACTTTTCTGCCCACGTGCACATCTTCGTTCAGTTTACCCCTAATCAGCTTGGCATTTTAATCCCTGAAAACGCTGAATGCCATCTGCAAACTTGGCAGTTTTCCCGTGCACACTCTTCCAAATCATTTATATGAATGTCGACTAAGCTGTCCTTCCACTTGCTCTATCTAAACAGTGCCTTCCTTGCTGTGATTGATCCAGTGACTCACAGAATTAATGATACAACACCAACCCCGGAACATCGCATTTACCCATCTCTGTGCCAGTGTCTTCCTGTTCTTAAGTTCTTATTCCTAAATCAAATGTCCACAACAGGCACTTTGCTATGTACTGAAAGAAATTCAGTCTATCCAAATCCAAATTTGAGTTAATAATCTCTTCACTGACATAAGGCCCAGCCTGATTATCTTAAGGTTCATTTATGGTCTCTGTTCCGGGACGTTTGCAGTGGAGTTCTGTGTCCCTTTCTTTCATTAAGTCCTGGTTTCCAGTGCCAAGATCATATCCCAGGTAGTCTCTCAAGTTCCTAGGCCTCAAACAAGTGACTGAGTTGTCAGGTGAGTGTGGTTCAAGAACTGGGTGTCAGTAGAACAGCATGCTCTGAGGTCCAGTGTTGCTCTTATTCTTGCTTCAGTTCTTTCAGTGCCAGCATGGTTTCTTGGATCTTCACCTTACTACTTAAAATCTTGAAGAGTGTTTTTGGAAGTAGTTGGGAAAACGTGTACATAGACCCAGTAAAGATATTAATAAAAATTATTCACTTTGTTCATGAGATGACAACCTAGTTGGCCTCTGACCTACTCATTGTATGGTCTTATACGTAAAAAGATGGCCATTATCCTAGAGTAGAAAGTCATGAAAACAAAGAGAAGATTCCAGGTTCTCAGGACAGAAAAAACAGAGGGATGGCTCAGATGATGAAAGAGTTGTGAAATATACAGTGGGGCATTTACAATTGTGTGGTTGCCGTGGAAAGTTTAGCTATAAACTATGCTACAGTAAAGTTAAATCATCTACCAGCGAAAGGCTATACTGAAGAATGAGCAGGACAAATGAATTCTGGGATTTTCTTTGAAATGTTCAACCAAAGCCAGGCGTGGTGGTACACACTGTTAATCCCAGCACCCAGTGGAGGCAGGAAGATCAAGAGTTCAAGGCCAGCCTGAGTTATCTCAGCCACTATCTACCAACAAGCAAATAAGCAAACAACCTTAAACCACAGACCCAGGAACAAATCTGTGAAGGCCTGACAAAACAGTGTTGAGTTTTGAGGCTAAAATTTTCCGCAGTAAAATATATATATAATTTAATTATATATATTATATTATATATTTAATTATATATATATTTAATTAGGGGTTGGAGAGATGGCTGGCTCAGTAGTTAAGAGCACATGTTACTCTTACAGAGGGTGGAACTTCAGTTCCCAGCACCCACATCAGGCTGTTCACAACTGCCACAGCTCCTGGGGATACAACTTCCTTTCTGGCTTCCTTCAGGGCTGGTATGCACGCGTGCGTGCACACGCGAACTCGAGCACACACACACACACACACACACACACACAAATACAAATCTTAGCTGGCCCTTAAGCCTCACATATGCAGCCTGACATATGAGGGCCCATTTCTCTGCTAAGCCAAAGTGAGCTGTACTCCTGCAGTATCCGGAGCCTTCCTCAAGCCTTTGCCTTCACATTTCAGCCTGTGTCTTCCTTAGGTTTGCCATCCTGGCTCGGGAGCCTCTTCCTACTTCTCTAATGGAGGAACAGGAATTGCTCTTTAGTTTTGAGTTTCCATGGTGCCTGTTTGTGCTTCTGTGGCTTATTTCTTGCACCACCATATTGTATGGTTGTTTTTGTCTCCTCATTAACCTGTGAAAGGAAACTTATTTATGTGCCTGGAAGGTTGAGAAAACTTTCTGAGCTATACGAACCCTTTGTTTTTATGTAGTTGTTGTGATTGTGTGCTTTAAATTTTCAATATTTATAAAGAGAAGTCTTAAAAGTGGAAATGTGATTGTTAGTTTTAAATCTTAAGACCTGTAAGGAACCTTAGCAACCACTCAGTGATATTGATCTTCTGTAGATGTTTTTGTCTGCTGCAAATACCCCACCACTCCCACCCGCACTTACCACGGGCTATTCAGCAAATTCTTGCTGAATTTACTGACATGCCACAGCATCCCCCATCCCCTATGCCTGGTTTTGTGTGTGTGTGTGTGTGTGTGTGTGTATGTTGCAAAGTGTTATTTCTCTAGGGAGAGTTCTCTGCAGATGTGTGTGTTTTAGAAGAAACAATTAATTTATGGCTCGGTGGGTAAAGTCGGATCCTCAGAAATCCAAGGTGGAAGGACAGAACTGACTCTAGCTGGTTGACCTATGACCTACTCATGCAGACTGTGGACATGTGACCCTCCTGCCCCAACCCCAGCCTTACAATAAATAAAATTAAAGAAAGGAGGAAATATTTAAAACAACAAAATCCTAGTGCTACTCTTTTGTTGTGCTAGGGGTAGAGCCCAGGACCTTGACCATGTCAGACAAGAGCTGCACCCTCAAGCTCTCAAGGCCCGCCCCCAACCTGGAGGAATGGGGGTGGGGAGTAGTGACTGTGGCCGTCACCAAGCTGTAAGCTAAAATTGCAAGGCACAACTCTCCAGTAGGTGGCAGCAGGAACTCACAAACTCAGCCGATCAGGCCAGCCTACTGGATTTTACCTTTTCTCCCCCCCCCTCCCCGTGTGTACATAGGAATCCTGTGTTTCCAGTTTTTCAAATTCTTTTTAAAGCTTGTACTGCTTGGTCAAAAGAACAAGTCACTGAGAGGCAGAGACAAGTACTTTGTTAGAGATAAATTTCTAGACAAGTGCATCTATTAAATCCTTGGCTATTTCCAAAGCTCTAGGAGATTTTCTATGAGCCTTCTGGGGCCTATCGATGCCTCCTTAGCAATTTCAGTTCAAAATTTGGTTCTTGTGCAAATGTCACAAATGTTCAAATCTGGGGAGGATTTAGATTAGGCTACTTTTGGGCCAGGATAGATAGAGTTTGAAAGCATGTTTTCTTGTGTGGAAGGGAAGGGACAAAAGGACATGACAGTCTGGCACTGGCACATGAAGAGAGACATGTAGGCCTGCAGAGACAGACTGGATCCTTTCAGCTGTGACAACAGCTTCTGGTTTTCTATGTCAGCTGTCCATAAACCAGAACTCCCAACATCTCCAGTGAGTAGGCAGTTTCTGATTGTGAGCCCGCTAAGTGAGAGATGGATGAAGGATTTGGACACTTCAGACACAGTGATTATAATTGTACAGGCCTAAGTTCAGAACATGCAGTCACATAACAGAACAGAGTAAATATTTTAAATCCAAAAGATTCTGGAAAATCCAGGATTTACACAAGAAATGGTCTGAAGGCACCCAACTATTAGACAACTGCCTTTGAAAGGCGGTATTAGATGATCCTGCATTGAGCCAAGTGTCATAAGCAGACAGTGCATGTGGTAGTCCAGAAGATGAGGAAATCACATTGGTTACATTAATATGAACAATATTTGCTGTGTTTTCTAAGTGTAATTCACATTTCCATAGGGTTTAGAGCTTCCAAAACACTTCCATCAGATTTCATTTCCTTTTTAAAATTTATTTTTATGAGTATATATTAATTATGTGTAATAATTGGGTTTGGTATGACACTTTTACCCATGTATGTACATTCTGACCGTATTCACACACATCTGTTACCATCTCTTGTCTCATTTCCATACCCATAAACATCTGCATGCCAGATATTATCAAATATGATAAAAATACTTAAAGCATTTAGTGTTTGGCTCTCAGCAAGTCTTTACTGCTAATTATTAAATTTGTCATTAGTTCTCCCACCCACATTTGTTTTGCTTTCTTTTGTTTTGAGATAAAGTCTTAATATGTTGCCCAGGTTGATCTTAAACTTTTGGGCTCAAGCCATCTTCTCCCTCTCCCATCATGCACCACTAAAGATATTCTTTTCCTTGAATAACAAGAGTTATATCTAGATGCCTCTGCTCATTTTAGTAAGAAGGGGAGATGGTTTATTACCTGGTCCATTAAGGAAGCTGCAAGCCGTTAAACTCCCATGGATCCTCAGCTGCTAGGCTTATTAAGAAAATGTTACAATGGGGGGAAATTGACAACGCAGGCACCACAGATATTTTTAGTTTGTGCAGCAAGGGTGTACATCTTGGGTTCTGTTTAGGATTGAGCACAAGGGTAAAAATCTGGATTATTTTATAAGATTGCCAATCAGAAATCCATGCTAAGTGCTTACTCTGTTGTCATCTTATGTAAGGGATAGTATCGAAAAAACCAAGGCAGCTGAGATACATTTCCCAAACTTTCAAACAGGAAGAAGTGTGATATAATCTTTTCTTTGGGTAGGAAGCAGTTTGATAATTCTGTAAGAAGCTGTGCCTATTTCTTTCATTAGGAGTTCTACAAAAATTATTTCCCATGTCTACATATTAAAATGTAAACCATAGGGCTGGAGAGATAGTTTAGTGGTTAAGAGCACTGACTGCTCTTCCAGAGGTCCTGAGTTCAATTCCCAGCAACCACATGGTGGCTCACAACCATCTGTAATGGGATCTGATGCCCTCTTCTGGTATGTCTGAAGACAGCTACAGTGTACTCATATAAAATGTAAACAATGTAGCACCAGTGAAGCAAAGCCAAGAATATGGAGATCTACTCAACAGTAAACACCCAGTAAGCCACCATGCAGAGAGAGCATTTCATGCAGCTGTTACAGGGATCCCACTGCCGTGTGTGAAAAAGCTTATCACTGAGACACACTCTGGAGAGAAAAGTAAGGCCCGAAAAAGGTTTTGTAGCAAGATACCATATTGTGTGTTTAGAGCACACAGTCATGTTTACAACCCCCCCCCCCCAACTGGAAGAGCTTGCTGGCAAATGATCATGGGATTATATGTGTAAAGAGATGAATGGAAAAATGGACCATTCACAATTTTATTCTTTTATGTTGTTTTGAATATAGATTGGTTGATTTAGCAATATAAACAACTTTGCTATTATTTGTTTAAATGTAGGATCCTTCCCAAAGGTCACACAGCCAGGAAAGGATGCAGCCAGCACTCACACTCCATACTGAGGCTGCAGAGCATCTGTCCTCTGGATCCTAGCACACTGCTTCCTGCTAGTGGCCTGTTAAGTTCAGGTGTTTCTGTCATTTGCTACCAAGTTATGAAACTTATTCCATGAAGTTTTTTTCTAGAAAACTAATCAGAATGTCCAAAGGCCAGTTGCTTCAAGAACGTGTTCATCCTCTAGAAGAGGGATTTGTGCCTCATCTGTTGCCATCTTGTCTCTTTTATGATGATAACACTGGGCTTAGCCAGGAAAAATCAGTGACCCTGGACCAGGAAACACAAACTAAGATTTCCAACAGGACAAATTCCCTTAAGGAAAAGGCATTAGGATAGCTTGCGAGCTGGGGTGGAGGAAAGGCATGAAAACAGTTCTATTAGCCAATTTGGTCAATGGGCAGGTGCAGGAAGTGGCAGATACACCCAGCCAAAATCTATAAATATATCCCAGCATCACTGTTCAAAACTCACAAAATAAATGAGCAAGTTAGAAAACTTGGCAGCATGTAGCTTCTAGATGCAAACCCTCAGTTCTCAGCTTAACTCACCACGTTTTCTGTGAGTCGGCATACTGTTGAACTGTTTGGGGGTTCCCGTTTCCCTGGCAGTCCAATGGACAGGAAGCATTTTCTCTCTTGACTCTTTCACAGAGTTGTGAGAAACTAGTATGTCAAAGAACGTACTTTGAAAATGCTAACCTTCACAAGGGATGAAGGTTTATTGATAAGGACTCTGGGGGCTAATCCTACAGAAAAGCTATTTGAGACATGAAGGTAGGAAGAAACATTAAGAGAGCATTTGTGATAGCAGTGCAGGCATACAACCGAAGAAAAGCCATTTTTTGGCCATTTATTTTAGTTTGTCCTTGCTATAATCATAAGCAAAGACTGACTGAGTCCAGTATCTGCAGAGCAGTGACAGTGCCATGCATAGACAAAACTGTCAAGAGAGTGGGATGTGCTACAGGGGCGTGCTGGGCTGTGAATGTTGATCAGGGTCCTGGAAGCAAGCTGATGTGAAACTTAGGAAGGAATTAGGGCAGAGGTGGGGGTTGGACTTAGTGATTCAGCTCCAGGATGGCCCAGTGCCTCAGAGGAGCAATTTCAGGGTGGCCAGGGACTTGGATAGCACAAATGACAACTTCCTAGAACGGTCTGTTCCAGAATCCATAGAGCAAAGGAAATAGCCTGGCCTCATCCTGAGTAAGTTGACAGGAACCAGGAAAGGAAGTATTTGTGGTGGGACAAGTGCTTATAGCATCATTAAGTTTCTTCTGAGTAGAAGAAAAAAATGGTGCAGCACATGTGGTAAGTCAGTTTCCATGCTGTGGGAGAGCAGGAAGAACACAGCAGCATAGGACGATGGTGCTGAGTGGCATGGGGGCCTGTACTCAGGATCCTGTGTGGCTGTGCCACTAACTTGCCAGTGACCGTGGAAATGTCATTTTCTTTCTGTGAATTTTGAATTCAAAGAGTTGTCTCCCTGTCTGGTCAGTCATTATGAGGATTAAATATTCTTACAAGCAACTAGCATACAGCTCCTAGAATGTAATGCAAAATAAGATATTGGTATATTCCTTTAGTTTGAGAAGAGATTCAGAAAACTTCCAATGAAACAAGCCAGTTGGAAATGTAGAGCACAGGGGGAAAAGCAGGCATGTCTTAGCCTGCTAGGCACAGGTACCCAGGCCATTTCATTCTTTACCAGCAGAGAACAAAGCCCAAAGAGCAGAAAAGAAAAATCCTACAGAGGGAAGGAAGATTAGAGGCAGGAAAGAAGGCATATAACTGTGTGTGTGGTCTCCTCAAGCAGGCCTGATGTCATGAGTGCATAGGATGAAGTTCCTCTCAACTCTGACAGATTGGAAAGATACTGGGCTGCATAACTCAGTGTCACTTGTTTTCCGGAGTGTCTGTGATACAGGCTAAGTTTTATGCTCAGTTGTAGCTGCTTTCCTTGGTTGTCAGCTCTCCTGGTATATGTATGAAGAGATCAAGAGTTAATAGCCCCCCTCTAGTTCTTTCTGTTTTGATTCCAGCTTTTTTTTTTTTCTTTTTAAGTAGATTTTTCTCTCATACAATACATCTCAACCACAGTTTCCCCTTCCTTCACTCCTCCCAGCTCCCGGCTCCCTGTCACCTCCCCTCTCCCCCAAATCTACTTCCCCTCCGTCTCCCATCACAAAAGAGCAGGCCTCCAAGAGACAATAACTAAACACAACAAAACAATAAGGCAAGGCAAAAGTCCTTACACTGAAGCTGGAAAGGCAACTAAACAGAAGGAAAAGAGTCTTAAGAACAGGCAAAAGAGTCAGAGACACAGCTGCTCCCACAGTTAGAAGTCTCACACAAACACCAAGCTAGTCCTGATACAGACCCATGCAGGCCTGTGCTTGCCTCTTCAGTCTCTGTGAGCCCCCCATGGACCCTGTTTAGTTGCTTCAGTGTCCTATATCCTGGTGTCCTCCGCTCCCTCAGACTCCTATAATCTTTCCTCCCTCTTCTGAGGGATTCCTCAAGATCCAAGGGCAGGGACCCAAACAAGATCTCCAATTTAGACTCTTTCTCCTCAAGTTTGGCTGTGGGTCTCTGCATCTACTCCTATCTACTGCTGGAGGAAGGTCTCTGATAACTGGAAGGGACACTGATCTATGAGTATACCTGAATGCCATTAGGAATCATTTCATTGATTTTTAAAAAAAGACACATCTTGTTTGACTCTATCCTAGGTCTCTGAGATATCCAGTCTCTGGTTCTTGGCCATCCAAGCAGTGTTAGATATGTGCTCCCTCTTATAGAGTGGACCTTAAGTTAAATTAGACATGGTTTGGCCACTCCCACAAGTTCAGTGTCATGATTGCTCTAGCACATCTTGCAGGTAGGACAGATTGTAGGTCAAAGGTTTTTGTGGTCCGGCTGGTGTCAGTGTTTCTCTTTCTGTCACCCACAGAGTACCTTCCTGCACCAAAAAGACTAGAACGTAGGTTGAAGGCCCCATGCTTAACCTCTCTATATTCAATGAGCTGTGTGAATGTTGTCCTTTGCAATGGGACCTCATTGTCAGTTTGCAGAAAGGAATCATCTGTCCTAGCATCAACCTGGTTTGGGGATCTCCATGGGAACCCCTCAGCCAACAACTCAACCGAATGCAACCCTATCCATAGGAATTTCTTTAAATCCTAAAAGTCTAAAGTTTAATGGCAGTTATAGAGGGAAACACGGAGACATCAGAGGTGTGTAAGATTGACCTAGTTTTTGTCTGTCTGTCCCTCTCCCTCTCCCTCTCCCTCTCCCCCTCCTTCTCCCTCTCCCTCTCCCTCTCCCTCTCCCTGTCCCTGTCCCTCTCCCTCTCCCCCTCCCCCTCCTGTCTCTCTCTCTCTGTAGATCATACAATGACAAAACAGTTGAAAGTGAACAGGTACTGTGGCTTATTTTGCAGGTGGTAGATTGGTGCTAAAAGAAAGGAAGTGGCTTGCTTGGGACTTTATGGCAATCAGTGGCAAATCAAGAGCCAGAACCCCAGTCTCCTGACTCTTAGTCTGGGGTCCATCTGCTATAGTCCTCTAACTGAGATTACATGTCTAAGTTCACACACTTGGACAAAACTAATTTGTGTGCTCTTTTCTCTTTCTCTAGGGCCAAGTGCTTTCGGGGCAAAAAAATCCTTGGAGATTATGACATCAAGGTGGAACAGGTAATCAGCATGAAGCCAAACATGCTCTCCGTCATCCCAGAGCTAGCCATCTCCTACTGTACAGTGTTCCCACTGGGTTCTCCAATGTGCATCTCCTGTCATAGGGCTTTTCATTTCCTTGACTCTTAACAGTTCAGATATTGGTTCAGAGGCAAACAATGTGATTCTCAATGGTCTCTTGTAGTGCAGGGTTCCCAAGCTGAGGAAGCATTGGAGGAGTGTCTTTCTAGACTACTGACCTTACCCCCATGCTGTTGGTGGCAGTGTGATTCTGGGCAGTCATATGTCTTGGGTTCATTTTCTGCCTACTCTGACCTTGGGGCTACACTTCAGAGGGAACCTCAAAAAGAACAGCCCCTTGTTTTTATAGGAAACTTGAAAGGCTGTTTGTTTGTTTGTTTTCCCTCCTCTGCCTCTTGCTCCACATAATAGAAAATTAGGTCCTTTTTGGGGGAGGAGATGCCCTGTTTAAATAATATATTTTCTATGTAATAATAGAAGTTATTTCTTCCCTGTGTATTAGAATTTACAGAATAATAGGATACTTTCCTACCTATTGCTACTGTTATTTGTTTATTTTTGCATCATTATCTCACTAAGTGGCCCTGGCTGTTCTGGAACTTGATTTAGACTTAAAGAGACCAGTCTACCTCTGCCTCTGAGAGCAAGGATTAAAGGGGTGTGCCCCCATGCTCAGTCTATATTCCATTCTTAAAACAACTTGTTAGATATTCTGGATTGATAAAAACTACCCCTGTGTTGTAGACTGAAAAAACGGAAACCCAGGCAGGGCAAGTACCTCAGTTGACATGCTATCAGGGACAGGGGAGACAGAAACTCAGGAGCCTAACCCAGAACCCAGTGCTTTAAGCAAAGACTAAAAAGGAGCTGCTTTCCTGGTCACATTCTGTCCCTGTAGAGAGGTCCAAAGGATGCTGAGCTGGGAATCAGAAGGCACAGGAGAAGTTTTGTTTGTTCAGAAAAGTCATATAACAGGCAGTTTTCTCCTTTGATAGATGGGGAGAGTTATCACTAGCACCTGACTCAAAGGGTTTCCTTGAGTACTGGGCAAAATCTAATGGATGTAAAAAACATAGAAACTAAATAGATGCTTGGTCTATGGCTGCTGCAGTGCAGGACTGAGACTCACTGTTTACTGTTCCTCTCCAGGCAGAATTCTCAGAGCTTAACCTGGTGGCTCATGCAGATGGAACCTACGCCGTGGACATGCAGGTACTCCGGAATGGCACAAAGGTTGTCCGGTAAGGGCCTTTCTGTTCTTGGGCTTGCTGTCCCCTCTGAGTTGATGTGGTGGTTTCAAGTCAACCTGAGATAGTTGCACTGTGTGTTACATGGACATGCTAGAGAAGGCAGCTCTTAGACCAGCACTAGAAAAAGCAACCTTAAGTTTCACAGACTCCCTTGGAAATAACTGGATTATGTTAGGACTGCTACCTACCCTCAAGTCAGGGTTGGTTTGTGCTTTTATCTCTCTAAATAGTACTCCTTGAAAACCAGGTCCTGCTGCTTTTTAAGACATTTTAAAACACTTGACCTTCCTATTTATGCTGATTTGCTTAGATTCATTCCGAGTGGATGGCAAAGCCCTGAACTGAAAGCTTATTCTTTTGATGCCCATCCCTGTATCCTCTCTTTATCCCTCATTCCCAACAACTCATGTGTGTGACAGGAAAGTCTACTAGTGAACTAGACACTGTAGATGGAAGAACATGACCAGGTCCTGAGCACTTCCACCCCAGGCGCTGTTCTGAGCACCTTGATCTGAGAAGTTCTTTCAGGGAGGGAATGAGAATTCCAGATGGGAGAAATGGTTTCCATTTGTCCAGAAGCTTAATATTGCTTTAGGTTTTCAGAAATAAGTTCCAAGTTCTAGGAGATAATGATATTCTTACCTCACCTCAGTCACAGGACCCTGGACCCCTAGGAGTCTAGTGTCCAACAGAATTTAGGTCAGTGGCAGGAAAGACCAGACTGGGTATGTCTGGGACCTAACAATAGGAAAGCAGGACTCTGAAGAACATAGGCGAAGCAGATGCACAGTCAGGTGTGAACTTAAGTAGATCCCCAGCAGACAGACCTCTCCATCCATGGGTTGAACGTGTCATGGAGATGCATACACAGGCAGGTAATGCATCATAGAGAAGCACACACAGGCAGGTGGTGACAGAAGGAAACAGCAGCAGGACTCCAAGGCAGGTGCCAACAGGGAACTTGAATGGTTCTCATAACTGGGATAAAAGGTTAGGATTTGCTGTCAGGGATGCAGCTGGGCTTCAGTGTCCAACAGGAAAGGCCTAATTAGGGGTATCGGGGCCTCAGATCAGCTCAGAATACCCTAAGCAGATGTTATACCACCTAAGTTTTTGAATGACTGAGGAAAGTGCCTCTAACCCTCACTACTAGAGCCAATCTCTGAGCTGGTTTGTGTTGGATCTGTAGGTGGGGGCTGGACGGGTGCCTGGGCAGAGGACCAGGTAGGTCATTGTACATGGTGTCAGATGCTGAGCTGCAGAGCCTTGGGGCAGATGCTGTCACAAACTGCCTCTCTGGGAAGGTCTCTGATGCTAGAGCATGAAGACAGGCACCTTGTCCTCTAAAGCCGCTATAGCTAGGAGCTTTGCTGGCTAGAGGTGAGACCAGGAGAGCTTTCCCATGCATGGGAACATTCCGTACTCTAAGTGTTTCCTGCAGCCCCGTTGCTCAACCTCAGTTCTGCGAAAAATATTTGCACCCCTCCCTAGCGTCCGTTTTGGAAGAATAACATTGGGAAGTTTGGCATCTGCCCTCGGCCAGCCTAGCTCCTTGCTCTCCTGGGGCCTGGTGAGGGCACTGCCTATTTTAAGGAGCAGCTTTAAGGAACTGAACAGTACATTAACACCAGAGATCTGGTAGTAGTGTGGTCTTCCAGGATTGGAGCACAACTCTGGAATCACAGGCACTTCAGACTTTCATACAACCCTATGAGGACAGAGAAAAATCCCTTTCACTTAAGGTGTGGGGACTGGGAACTGTCTTTTCCCTCCTTCAAGTATTTGTATGCTGGAAAAAGACAGCATTTAGTCCAAAGAAAGGGGAGAGATTCAGAAGCATAGTCCTCAGATCTTTGGAAAGAATAGTGATACTTCATTACCCATCCAGAAAGGAATAATAACACAAGGGTCATGGGCTGGGTGGTCATTGACGTCTCTTCTCTGTCTTAGGCTTTGAAAATGTGTTGAGGTGCTAGTTAGTGGAAACTTGTTTCTGTATTCTTACCAGGTCCTTCAGACCAGACTTTGTGCTCATCCGACAGCATGCATTTGGCATGGCGGAGAATGAAGACTTCCGCCACCTGGTCATTGGCATGCAGTATGCAGGCCTCCCCAGCATCAACTCACTGGAGTCCATTTACAACTTCTGTGACAAGCCATGGGTGGTAAGCATGCCCCCAGAGTACCTCCAGTACTCCAATAGTAACACTGACTGAGAAGATCTGAGAGACTTGTCAGCTGGGAGTCTGGATGGGGCAGGCCATCACAGTAGCATATTACCAGATTTCATGGACTGCACAATTTTGCTGCAGAGTAGACCTTTGACCTTTCTACCATGCTGTGCAGAGATCCTGTGATGAAAACCCTTTATGTCTATAGGTCTTTCCTTGACCAGGGTCTACAGTGGTAAAAGTGCTTGCCTCTTGCCTCTCAAAATGGGTAAACTATTGGAAAGGCCTAAAACCAGTAGAGCAATTCCACTCCAGTGTTGGAGACAGTTCTACCAGTGTTTCAACAACCTCAAAGTCAGACTCTCCCACCATGCATGCATCAGACAGTAAATGTGGGAGTTTCCTTTGAGGTAGTCAAGTCCTAACCTTTCATGGGAGGACAAAGAAAGCGAGGAGAGGCATAACACCTCTTTCTGTATGGTGCCACCTTCTGAGATTATTCTATGCAATTTCATTTAATCTTCATGATAAGCTTACCAGGGAAGTATTATTATTCTCACTTTGTACAGAGAAATAAGACCCAGGAAGGATCAAGTCACTTGCCAATCCTACAGAGCCAGGATTTCTGTAAGTCGCACTGCCTCTCACGTGAAGTGAAGAAGAGCTGGCTTGGTTCCCCCTTCCACAGTCAGTCTAGAAACCTTGGAGGGCTGAGGAAACTTTTAGGCTGAAAAGATACTGAAAGGATGAGGCATGAGGGGCTGGGATGCCTGGGTACTCCCCATGGCTAGCTCTGCTGCCCCAGGCTGGCTTCACGGAAGGAAATGCTTGCCTCTAATCGCATTCTCTTCATCTTGTTTTTTCAAAAATCAAATTTCACACATGCTAGATTGCCAAGGTTCACCAGGCTTATTGTGACATTTCGGAAACTTAAACCTCTTCACTCTGGGAGCTGGAGGGGTAGTCTATAACCACACAGGCCCACTGACTCTGGTCTTGGCTTTGTTGTTCTTTTTACACTCAAATGGGCAGTTTTCCTGTTCTCTGGTTGCCAGAGAGACCTTCCAGTGTAGGAGGAAGAGGTGTGGACAAGGTCTAAGAGATGCTGTGGTTAAGGAGGGGTTGGGTTCCTGAGCTCACTTGCAGCTTTTCCCTGTGTGTGGCCTGTGACATCTGGAATCCTACTGTTCGCAGAGAGGAGCTAAAAGGCTGGTGTGATTTGAGTGCGCGGCCTATCTCAGAAAACACATGTGAGGTATCTATCAAATATTTTTATGGGAACTGCCCATTTCTCCGCGGTTACATGACCTTCCTCCTGAAATATGCTCTAACCCAGCCCATCCCCACTTCCTGTCAGAATTTGGTTCTCTCATAGCTATGCAGGGTAATGCTGCTGGTATCAGCTTTAACTGAGTGATTTAATGATGTAGCCCTGTGACAAACCATCTCATGTGTCTACAAACTGTAATTACTACAATATATGCCATTACTTTGCCAATGTGATTATTATAGTTCCCTGATATTGAGACCTCCCAAAGACAATGGTCCTGTGCTTCTTTTCCTAAACTGTGGCAGAGGCTAGAGAAGGGAGGAACGAAGATATCCCTCATGAGATCTGGGATCTGGTGAGGGGTCACATTCTCACCCATTCACAATCCCAGCACATTGCCTCTGGCCTTGCATGGGAACAACAGGGCCTGTTGGCCACACACCAAGTTCTCCCTGTAGTCTCACTAAGCAGCTGCCACACAAATGACATTTTACATGTTATTCTCAGCTTGTCAGTAGAAGTGGACACATTTAATGACAGTAAGTAGAGTGCCCCTCTGATATGATAATTGGCTCATGTTTTCTAAATTTCTTAGTGTATGTGCTCTTGATGTGAGGAGAGGTATCCAGTGGGCTAGAGAGTGCTGTACCCTGCACTAGAATGACTCTGAGCAATGACTTGCTGTACCCAGAACTGTCCAGGCTAGCCATGATGTTTCAGAAGAAATAGCTCTGTCAGTGAAAACAATGGTCCAGAGAAAGCAAGGATGCCACCATGCCTGATTGCTCCAGACATACCTGTATTCTGAGTTCCTTGGAGATTGATGGACCTGGGTTAAACTAAAGCATTTAATGTCTAGGAAAGACAGGGGTAACACATTATTCATATAGAACTTGAAACCCCATTTCTTCAATGAATTCTTTCTTGAGTCATTAGATAGGTGGTTTAAATAAGCATCTTTCTATTCATTGCCAGCAACACACCAGCTCTCAGATTCTTTTTTTTTTTTTTTTTTTGGTCGGCATAGAGGAAATAGCCCTTATCAGATATTACCTTTGTTTAATTGGTAACTGTGTACTTGCAACTTAATCTAAGTTTCCAGGGAGTTAGAGGTTTGATGCCAAATCCAGTACATAAATCAGACAGGGAATGGAGTGGGGAGGGTAGAGTGAGCTCTCAGGGACCCAACTGAAGCCTGGGAACTGGCTGTCATTTTAGTCTTGGCTGTCCCAGGGCCCTGGGAGTCTGCCGGAGGCCTTCCTGGCATCCGTGTGGTTGTCTGTGTAACTCACCCACACATAGGGAAGATAGGGCCCCACATGTCTTGGTGCCATGCCAGAGTGTGGGCTGCAGCAGGACAGAGGTCTTTAGGCAGAGCTGGCATCAGCTCCCTGGGGATGCTGGAGAGCCTGAGAAGACTGGGCAGAAAGGGAATCCTGCCAGGTCCCGGTGGGCAGGTAGATCTGAAGGTCAGGTGATGTAGGAGGAATTGTAGAATGAAGGAAAGGGCTGAGGGTCAGTTTGGACAGTCAGAGCAAACTGAAGAACCCATGGCTGAGAAGTAAAGGGCAGCGAAGGATGCAGTAGGAGGAATGAAGCACTCTCCCAGTATGGCCTCAGTATCACATGTGCCCCAGTCTCCTCACATGTAAACAGGAGGTCTGGTATGGGATCTGTCTGGTCTCTTTCATCAATAACATGATGAAGACTGGGTCCTAAAGGAGGACTTAGAACCCTCAGGTTACTAGTTCCACCTCGCTGAAGGCCGCAGCCCCCAAGGCCCGCATTTCCCTGCATTTTAATAGAATCTTCACTAAAAAAGGACCGTGATCTGATGTTTAGGGGGAAATACAATTAAAGAAGTTCTTCTTGATGGGAAGCAGATGGAACTGACTCTTCTCTACTCATATCTAAAGAGGGAGCCTGGGAAGGATGGGCCTTTTGTCCAAAAGCTACTGTTAAGAGGAAATCACTAGAAGGCTCTGCTTTGCTAATAACCCTCCTGCTTAGTACACACACTAATACCCTTATAGAGAATGGGACCTAAACTTTGTTTTAAAAAAAAAAAAAAAAAAAAAAAGGTCCTAGCTTTCCTGTCCCTGATGAGTAGAGGACAGGTTTGATCCAACAACCTTCCCTTGTAGCTGACCAAGCTATTAGTAGTTTGGAGCCTGAAATGATTCCACTAGAGAAAAGATGCTAGATTTCCCCTGCTGCCCATGCACTGGAGTTGGCATTGTGGGATAGATGTGGACTGGCCGGGAAAGTCCTCTGCTTCCTGTGAGAAGAGCATTGCCTCTGTAGAATTGGAAGAGTAGATACTCCAAGGACTGAATGAATGAAGGATCTGGCAATGAACCTGGCTGGAGAGTGTGACCTTGGGCAGTTGACTTCTCTGTTCTTAGGGTTTTTTTGTTTTTCAAAGGTCAAGGAATACTGGGTGTGTACCAGAAGCCTTCCAGCTCCAATGTTGAATATTGGAACCTAGTCTTTTCTCATTTTACCACATAAAGGGGTCAAGTCAAGCGAGGTCAGTCCTTATAAATTCAGTAAGTCAGTGCCAGGAAGATGGTCTGTCTGTATGTCTTACCACCGACCGTCCAGTCTTCCAGAAGAACAGTCTCATTCATAACACCACTTGTGCAGACCCTGGTGGTCCATATGGCACACAGGAGAGAGAGTTATTTATTTCTTTGCCTGGTGTGTCATCTCTTCCGTTTTATCTTGCTCTGTTACTCAGAAGGGCATGTGTTTGGAGTTAAAGACTCAAGTCTCAGTCCTTGCTTCACATCTTTTCAGTTCTGTTATTAATTTTTTTTCTCAAGACAAGATTTTACCATGTAGCCCAACACAGTGGTCTGGAGCTCACTATGTAGCCCAGGCTACATCATCCTCCTGCCTCCACTGACTGTTGTGATTACCGTGTGCACCACTTTCCCTGCTCTGGTTCTGTGAGTCATGTGAAGTTCCCTACCTTTTCTCACCCTTGTCAGTTTGAAAAGAGATAATGTGGAAACCATTAACATAAGGAGGCCCTGGATGAATGCTAGTGTTCTCCCTCCCTTCCCTAACTGACGTATGTGTCCTCGAAGGGAACTGCATGTGCCTTTCCTTTCTCTGATCGTCAGTGCATTTAACACAGTACTTTCTACAGAGAAAATGCTCTGTTTATTTGATGAATTGATGTTTTGTCTGTTCTAGAAGTTGAGGATACATTGAAATTCCTTCTTGTCTTTTGCAGTTTGCTCAGATGGTGGCCATCTTCAAGACACTGGGAGGGGAGAAATTCCCACTCATTGAGCAGACATACTACCCCAATCACCGAGAGATGGTAGGTGGCTAAGTGAAACTTTGACTCTGCTGTTTCTACCTTAGCCACATGGTGACTCTATAGGTCTGACAAAAGCCTCAGCACCTCAGGCCCGACATGTCAGGTAGCTGTGGAGCTGCTTAGAGCAGCCAACGTAGCTAGATTCTAGCCAACAGTTTTTTTTGTTTTCCAATTCTGAGGACAGAATAGAGAACAGCAGAAACAAAGGGATTTTTTTTTTCAATACAGGGTTTCTCTGTATAGCCCTGGCTGTCCTGGAACTCACTCTGTAGACCAAGTTGGTCTCAAACTCAGAAATCCACCTGCCTCTGCCTCCTGAGTGCTGAGATTAAAGGCGTGCACCACCACTGCCCGGCTACAAAGAGATTTTACTGTGAGAGAGTAACAAATCTGTGAGCCAGAAGTCTGGAGTTTGATGATTTTTGAGTGTAGCCCTAGCTTTGCCATGTGTCACTGGGCATGTTACATTACCTCACCATATGTCAATTTCCTAACCATGCCAAGTGGGCATAGCTGCCCTTGACCAGGATATCTACTATAGCATACACAACGATTTCAAAGAGTTTCCTCAAGTAATAGCCTTCTGGTAGGTATGAAGCCTCCTGAGATAAAAGCTGTTGCTTCTGTTATTCTTTACTAGACTTGCATTTCTTTGGCCACCTACAAATTATGATAAGGCAGAGTTAATCCTTTGCCTTCTTTGTGTTCACTCCCAGAAGTCAGAAGGAAAAGAAAAATGATTGGTTGAAGGCTGTGAGGAGGTTTTGTATCGAGCAACCTGGAGGTTGCTTTCAGTCTTCCCCTTCATCCCCAGCCCTCTGCCCAAGAGTAGTGTGGATTCTTACTGCATGATCCCACTTGGAGTCTCACTGCCAGAGCCTTCCAAGTGCTGTGATCTGGGACAGAGGTCATATTTAGTCTCCTCCCATTTCTTCCTCCAAAAGAGATCTCTGTCATTGTATTTAAATCCAGCCCCTTTTCCCAGCACAGCACACATGACCCTGCTTACCAGCTGACCACATATCAAAAGTGAAAAGCAGCCCTGAGCTGTCAAAAAGAACTGATCATCTCTACCATCTTCCCCAGGAAAAGGTTTTGGGAATGTTGAGCTGTATGATTTAATAAGCCACAGAGGCTGTTGTCAGTGTTTTTGCATGTAGACAAACCAGGAAGAGGAGCTGAGGAGCCTTCAAGGACTGGCAGCTAGAGTCTAAGACATGGTGGTAAGGGGACTGAGCTGGATGGTGGAAATACTCTCAGGGTCACAGCTGGCTTTTTCCTGCTGTGACAACTTGCAGGGAGAGCCACTGAAGAAGCTTGAAGCAAGTGACAGTTGTATTCCACACTAGCATTTTTTTCTCCAGAGGGTCCTTGTATTATCTCCCTCCACCTACAACTGAATCTTGGCCTCAGGAGAAGACCATGATGGGGAGGGGGCACCTTTGCTGTTGTTTCACCTTTGTTGTGTTTAAAAACAAAGTTCTAAAGTAGAAACAAAGACATTAGCAACGTGAAGGAGCTGAAGAGAAGTCCCCAGACCCCAAGAGAAGGCAATAGAGACCTTTAACCTGGAGGGAAAAATGCTTGTTCTAGTGTGTAAGTTTTCTTTTCCAAAGATGTATGCCAACTGGGCCAGACTCTCTGCCAGCAAAAGTATGGGGGGACTTGCAGGACAAGAGGAAGAGTGGGCTGTTCAGCTCCCACTGTGTCCTTCAGGCAAATAACAGCGTGTCAGAGGATTAGGCTAAGTTGAAACAGTGGGAGTAGGAGATATGGAGCTTTAGTGTATTCTTTTCATTTCATCCAACCAGCCCACTCAGGATACAGTCAGCCCACCTTCCAAAGCATAGATTGCAAGGCTGTACCATTTTATGATAGTCACAGCTTCTCCCTTATCGTATGAGCTAAGAAAAGCCAGTTAAACAAAGCCAGAATAAAAACTTTCAGTAATAGGTATAAGCTAGACTAACAAGGTTTGAGAGACAGAGGAGAGGGGCTGAGGGCAAGGCAGATAAGTCATACTACCTTTCCAACCCTTGACAAGTTGTACGCTGGAGATGTGAACAGCAGACACAAGCTGTCACATGCCCTACAGCCTCCACTTTGCTGGCCAGGCCATCCACTTGTCATTTTCCACTATCTGGCAGCAACATGGCAGGTGGTGATGGTCAAAGTACCACAGAGAACTGGCTTGGTCTTCAGAACTCATCCAAGGATGTGGTCACTGGTCCCTGCTAGGGCTGGATGATGTCAATGAATTCCTTCCGGAGGTGTAGGTGGCCTCGGTACCAGCTGCAGATGCCATCAACATGCTTCATGCAGACATAGTGCTGGGCCTGGTAGCCGTAGAGCTTCCGTTCCAGCAGCCAGTCCGTCCAGAGACACTCGTTGGGGGCTGAGATGGTACACGGCACTGCATAGCAAGTGGTGATCTAGTTGTGATCACACAATATCAAAGTGAATAGAATGTCCTCTCACAGCTGCCTTTCACACTCCTGTATTCTCACAGCCATCTCAACTGCTTTTGCTTTTCCCAGTCCCAAGCTTCCTCTTGACCTACCTCTCTATCTCCTTGGAAACAGTATTATCTTCCTGGTGCCACATAGACTCAGCCTTGATAGGCCCTATTCTTTCTTTACCTTCAAATGAAAATCTTGGTTCTTCACAAATTTATTATAGACTAAATTAAAATTTGAAAATAAATTAATTATTACAGGGTCTGGAAGAGTACTCTGTCTTACCATGCTCCCCTTTCTTGTTTCTTTGGGTTTTTTTCTTTCTTTATTATTATTTTTTTAAAGACAGTGTCTTATGTTGCCCAAGCTGAGTTCAAACTTGGAGTCCTCCTCCCTCCCCCAGCCTCTCAAGTACTGTCATTTCAGGAGTGTACCACACACCTGGCTTAGATTTTCTTTAAATGGTGGTTTAGTATCATTTCAGTCTGCCACATGTGATTGTTGGTGTCCCAAAGTACTTACCTCTAGTACTTTGAGGTAAGGTACTGGGACTCTGCTTTCCTACCCCCAACTTCCACAGCACAACATAGGTATAGGAAGTGAGTAAGTTCATGTATGTGGAATACATGAAGGATGAGACCCTACAGCTCTAAACTTGTCCCTCACCCACAAGTGACCTCAGAAATAGACATTCCCTTACTTGGCAGCCACAGTTCTGGTGGTAGTGATGATTCAGGCTCTCCCTCTGCATCAAGGACAGGTCATCCCAGGGCTCAATGTAGTTGCACAGATGGATGAAGACTTTTCCATCCTTGAGAATCTGGCCTTTGTGGAGAGAGAGAAAGGAGTCCAATCAGGAGACTGCCCCCAGGGATCCCAGTCATTAAACAGATAAGAAGAGCAACTTTTGTAATGGTCTTTCTTTTCTTTCTTTCTTTCTGTGTGTGTGTGTGTGTGTGTGTGTGTGTGTGTGTGTGTGTGTGTGTGTGTGTGTGCTGAAATTATGCCCTATGTGTGCTAAACATACACTGTACAACAGAAAAAATGCCAGTCTCAAATGGCTTTATGACAGCAGTGACAATTTAGGACTCAGACAAATCCCTGTAACCTTTAAAGCAAAGACTATGCATGGTATCTGTACAGGGAAGAATTATGAGATCTGCTGAAGGTCTTTTCCCTTAGCATGAAGCAGAAAGAAGGTGGGATTTAAAATCTGACTGCAGCTTGTCAGAGCTGGTGGTACATGCCTGTAACCTTAACCCTCAGGAGACTGAGGCAAGAGGATCAAAGCTTGAGCTCAGCCTAGGCTACAAAGCAAGACCCTTCCTTAGAGAAACAAGCAAGCTGGGCAGTGGTGGCACACGCCTTTAATCCCAGCACTTGGGAGGCAGAGGCAGGCGATTTCTGAGTTTGAGGCCAGCCTGGTCTACAGAGTGAGTTCCAGGACAGCCAGGGCTACACAGAGAAACCCTGTCTCGAAAAACCAAAAAAAAAAAAAAAAAAAAAAAAAAGAGAGAGAGAGAGAGAAACAAGCAAAAGGTACAAGTGAAAAACCAAACAACAAAATGACTGACTGCGGGGCTGGGAATGTGGCTGAGTAATAGAGCACATGCTTAGCTTGTGAGAGCTGAGCTAGGTCCCTAGCGGGGAGGGGCAGACTTCTCCTTTTATATACCAGCTGCCTTAACCTTAAAGAAGGCCACAGGAACTTTCAGATGGAGGATGGGAATGACAAAGCTGTTACTGAGATTAAATGAGGGATTGCATCTAGAATTCTCTATACAGTTGTAGGCTCACAAAAGATGTCCACTCCTTTCCAATATCCCTACTAGCCTCTCTTGCCCCACTGATATCTATCTTGGTGAGTATTTCCCCATAGGAAAGTGCTTTAAAAAAAAAAAACAAAAAAACAAACTTATCAAGTTCCTTCAATCTTTCATAGATCTATCTCTTAAGCAGCACAGAAGTTGTGAACCCCCATGTGGGTGCTAGGAATTGAACTGAATCCTCTAAAGGAGCAGCCAGTACTCTTAACCACAGAACCACTTCACCAGTCTCATAGATACATCTCATAAATACATCTTTTCCTCAGAGCCACCCCTCAGCACTCCTAGAACTTGGACACTCAACCATATATTCACTAAGCAGCTGCTTGCCCTAGTACCAGATGCAGAAATAATATGACAGTATCTCTGCCCCTTAGGAGGGTACACAGAAAGTAGGCATTGGTTACTGGACCATAATTGCCCAGATATAAGAACAAGGTGCAGAAGAGGGTGGATAAAGGAAGCTGCCATGAAGGGACAAGTGGAAATTCACTGTCAACTAAGTGCAAGGGCCTTGGACACTGGGACTGTCTTGCATAAAGGCAGGAGGACAGCCACACACCCTGCAACTGCAGGTAGTTCATTTCAACTCTCAGGGAGAAAGAAGCAAGCTGCCATGCCACTGATAAGTGACAAAGAAAAAGCTACGATGTCATGGTGTAACCTATCAATGAAAGGTTTTACCAATCAATCCCTTCTCCTTAAGGCATCATTGATACTGTTTTGCAGAGTTATGGTTATTCTTGACCTCCTTGAGGACAGAAAACCTGTGTTCTCTTTTCCCTGATAGACCTCAGTTCCTCAGGGAGAATGAGAAGCACAAAGGGAGTCTCAGGAAAGGGATGGGGAGATGTAAGGGGACTGATCTGCTTACAAGGAAACTGGACAGTACCGTGGCTTGTCCTGTCCCTGCAGAGGTTGCCCAGGGCAGCACAATTGCAAATCCTTCTTGGTATTAGGGTCCAAGAAGCCCCTTTCATTGTGTCCTCTGGTTCCTGTCACTCTACAGGAGACATGTCTAGACTATGGACTCATTGAAGACTATGACCTACTCCTGAATTCCACTCTTCTACCCAAGGCCTGGTAGTATGGCCATCTGCTGGCTCCATGGATAGAGAGTAGAACTCCTCCCTATTTTCCCTGTGGGCTGTGATTTTTATTCTCCATCTTGTAGGCCATTGTAGAGCCCACTCAAATAGTGGAGCTTTCCTGCTTGTTCACAGCCACACCAGCACCTCTTCTCCTGAATTCCAAAATACTTTAACATTGTATTCATTTATTCCCAGATCAGATTCTTGGGTATAGTGTATGGGTGGCTCATTTGCTTTCCTGTCCCAACCAGTTCAGTATGGAAGAGGCTGGCCCAGCCCCAGGTTCATGGAGGTGGAACTGTAAGAGTCAAGCATATGCACAGGGTAAGATAAACATACAGGAAACACTTTCCAGAGATGTATTTGGGTTCAAGATACCAAAAATCTTATACCATAAAACTTTCAAAATGGAACTAGCTGTCCTAGATTAGTAGAGCGGCCTGTCCTTAACATAGTGAAGCAGTGGCCAAGATCACTGTATCAGGGACTCCTGTGTTTTGAAAGGGAGTTCATTCTTCCTCCTAACTAAAAGACCATGGTCACAATCAAGACTCTGTGTAGCCCCTTAACTTACCAGTCAAAAGATACTGCTTCTGACTGTTGGTTTCTAGTTTCACACCACAGAGGGAAGAGTCAAATGGCGTGTAGACATACTGAATATCCTTGGCCTTCTCGAACCCTTTAAACATCTGAAAGGCAGTTACGGAAGGGCAGCACTGGGTCAGGAGTGTAAGGGGAATGGCAGCTCATTTCTACCCAAACATTAAACAAAGTTCAAATTCAGGCTTGGGACACAGACAAATTTGCTGGCATTAATTCATTAATTCATTTATCCATTCATTCACTTAAGTTTACACCTTGATTTATCCCAGGAAGATGGGGAGGTCCTGTGGATGAAGAGCTGTAGGACAAGATAGATAGCGAGTTCCCATCCTGAACAATCATTTGGTTCCCGTGGGCCCTGTCCATACCAACTCACTTCAGTACCTTCGTAAGGGGACCAGAGTCCATTGCCTGACTCTCGCCAGGGTCATCCCTCCCACAGCACAAACCCCATCCCTCCATCAGCCCAGCATGGTTCAGCCCCTCTCCTGTCCCCATGTACCTTTATCTGTTTGATTTCATACCGGATCATTTTTTGAGTGTCAGCAGGGTCTTCACTGGCAGGGACTACCTTCTCACTGGATATTTTGGCCCGTATCACTGCACAGAAAAAGGGAAACTTTAGCACTGTGGGAGTATGCCATCTGAGATCTGGATGGTCTGGGGTCCTTTGAGTGTCCAGGAAATTCTTGATTCAAGTATTTTGGGTTCTTAGCAGTATGGTACATACGAGAGAAAAGACTTGGAATTTACTCTGCAGTAGTTGCCAGCTTTAAGCCCTTCAGGGCTGTTAGGTCCTCACGCTGTGTTCTTTGGGCCTTTTAACCCATTGGTTTCCAGAGCACAAGCTCTCCATAGCCCTGGGTGTAGTGAGAGTAGGAGTCCCTTCGAGGCAATTGGTGTGGGACTCATCTGTCAATACATTATAGAGCCTCATAGCTCACCAAAAGTGACAGTAACAAATGGTCATCGAATTTGTAAATGTCCCTGTTCTCCATTGAGGAAATTCATCTCTTTCCATCTAATTAAGAACTGTTTGTATTTTATTTTATTTTATTTTATTTTATTTTATTTTATTTTATTTTATTTTATTTTATTTTATTTTATTTTATTTTATTTTTCAGTATTGAAGACTGAACCTAAAGCCTCATTCATGAGAGGCAAATGCTCTTTCACTGAGCTGCAGCCCCAGCGCTGGAAAATCTGTTTAAAAAGTTCTTCCTCTCTGCCTGAACTTCCACCACCAGGCACAAGGCTCATCGACAGGGTCCTCACCCTGTAGAAGTCTTGATCTAATGGAGAATACATTAAAAAACAAAAAAAGCAGCACCTACCACAAATTAGGATCAACAAAGAATCAAGAAGCCTTCAGAAAATGAAGGGTGAATAGTAGTTGTCAGGAATTTAAAGTTGTGAAAGAAGGGTATCCAGGCAAGGGAAGAGAAAGGAGAAAAGGTGTGTCCTGTGGGGGCACCTTAGCAACCTCAACTGCAGGCTGGGAGACAGGTGTTAGAATGCCCTTCCATCCGGGAGTTCTGGAAATTACTTGATAGCTCCAGAGACAGCTAGGTCCTATCAAGCCGAGCTGATAGAACTGCTCTAGAGGTCCATGATAGAATACTTATTCTACAAATCAGGTTTTGTACTTCAAGGTCAATAAAGCAATAGCCATTTCTGACCTATCAGCTGCCACAGGAGGCACCCATACATGATCTGAGCTCCACCCCTTCCCCTAGACTCCGGGTCTAAAGCTCTGCCCATTACCGCGTTTCCCACTGGCATCCCCTGCTGTGGTCCTCAAAGGCCACGGACTCACCTAGAGCGGAGTGGCAGACGTGCTGCTGGGGGTGCGCAGGCGCACAGCTGCACGCCTCACCCCGTCCAGGAGGCCACAGCAAAGCCAGCAGCCTCAGCACCAGCGCCCAGCTCAGCGCAGCCAGGGGACTCCAGGGCATGACACTGCAGAGCCCCAGCTGAGCTCCTGGGGTCTGCCTGTCCTAACAAACAGCCCCTCCAGGACTCCTCCAGAAAGCTTCGTGCAGTCCCAGTCTTTATGAGGTGGCTTTAGAGCCAATCCCGCCCCCATGGGCTCCTCCCTCCTTTGGCACCAGGCCACCCACAGCCGCAGGACCCAAGGCCCTCCTGACCAGACCAACAGACCCAGTCAATGCAGAGGGAAGCCTGCAGATTCCGAAAAGAGCCTGGAAGTAGAGGAAGACTGCGTTAGGGGCAGAGAGATGTATGCAAAGACCAGTGAAGAGACTTAGAAAAGGCGGAAAGAAGAGAGACTGAGGCTCCAACACTAAGAACAAGAGCTAGTGAGGGGAGGCATAGACACAGAGAGACACAGGCCAAGTCAGAGGCAGACAGAATTACAACAGGCAAAAAGAGACAGTGACAGAGGAGGACGGACCCCTCGCTGAGCTGCATACTGGGAATGAGACAAGCTACTCAGGGCTTCTTTCAGCTGCAGGAAGTGTTTTCAATGCCCTATTTACGAGGCTCCAAAGCAACAGCAAACAGTCAGGGAACAGGACAGAGAAAGTTGGGGTGTGTGTGTCTTGGCGCTGTCGGCCAGGGGTGGGGGGTGGGGGCAGTGGGGAAGGATGTCAGAGAAAGTAGCTAGTGCTTTCAAACCCTTTCTCACAGCCAGAGCCTTAGTTTGACTCTACAGAGAGTTGGGGGAAGTTCTTTCCATGGAGCTTAAAACAGGGGATGACCTGTAGCTCGGCAAACTTTGGACCTCAGAGTGCCTACTGCACATCATTGCCCTCTGGAAACTACAGGAGACTGCCATGTTGCAGAAGGTGGAGCCGCTTAGCAAACAAGCCAGGCGCTCATTGTGACCCAAGCCTTGTCCACTGTTTGTCAGTAAAGTGCTCCAAGAATTTGAATGAAAAGAAGCTCCTGGAATGACTGCCTGGGGAGGGTAGGAAGCTGGGTCCTGATTCTGACTGCCATTGGGCCAGTTAGTGATCTTTGCCTCTCTGGGCACTAACTTTTTTCTCCATAATAGACCTGAACTATACGATTTATTCCTCTCTTCATTTTACATTTGGTAGTGATGTTTGAAAAGAAAGGACTCAGAAAAGAATGAAATCAGAGAGAGGCAGGTGACAGGTTCAGGCTGATATCAATGCTCAGACCAAGAGTTGTCATTTGGAGGGGTCTTAAAAGCATCAGCTTGCCGGGCAGTGTGACATACACCTTTAATCCCAGCACTTGGGAGGCAGAGGCAGGTGGATTTCTGAGTTCGAGGTCAGCCTGACCTACAGAGTGAGTTCCAGGACAGCCAGGGCTACACAGAGAAACCCTGTCTCGAAAAAACAAAACAAAACAAAAAAAGCATCAGCTCAACCTTGTCACTTGGCAGATGTGAAGGCTGAGAGACTCAGTGCCATGAAGTGACTTGCAGAAGATCAGTGGTGGAGAGAACTGGAATCTTCACCTGCTAGTGTGGCTTCCAGTGCTTCCCCCACCCTGCCATGCTACTGTGCTACTGCCTGCATTTCATTGCAGCTCAAAATCCTGCCTTTGGAGGGTCCATCTTCCTTTAAATATTATTCCTCCTCTGATAAAACTGGGCTACTTTGGGAGTTTACTTTCTTAAGGATATCTCCCAAGGGTAAACATGTCAAACTCTATGTCATCTCTTTCAAACCCTGAACTGGACAGAGAGGTCTCAGCATACTAAGTCTGTATTTGGTCCTGAGTCTGTGATGTTGGCAAGAAGTGAAGAGTGTGACAGAGGAAGAGGACAGGGTCAGCACGGGGAAGATGGCACTTGATGGGGAGAGGTCAGAGGTGCTCAAGTGCATTTCCTAACATTTCTGGTTTATTACAGTACAGTTTACAGGCAGCAAAATTTACTCTTTCATGAATTAAAACACAAACAAACAAAAAGAACAAGAAACTCTTTAGCTGTGAGGGGTCCTGCCAGGGTTCTCTAATGCAGAGAAAAAGGAAACAGAGATGTAGCGCATCAGATAGAAAGCTCTGCTTCCAGCCTATTGTGTGACCTTGGGAGCGCTGCTGTCATTCTGTGGCTCCCATGTATAAAACAAGTAGGGTGTACTAATTCCTTATTTTAATATTTTTATTAATATCCAAGATTTTCATGCAATGTATTTTGACAAATTCACCAGCGATTTATTTTCTCAATTTGTGTGGATGTATGAGTTAGTATGTATCATGTGTATGTAGGTGTCTGTAGAGGCCAGAAAGTGTAAGTCCCCTGGAACTGGAGTTACAGATGGTTCTGAGACACCTGGTATAGGTGCTGAGAACTAAACCGAGGTCCTCTCTAAGAGCTGTAAGCGTCTTAACCATAGAGCTGTCTCTAGTTCCTACATTGATTCTTTAAAGGATATTCCAAAGGGTCTTCCCAAGGAAAATACTTTAGGATTCCAAAGAGAAAAGACTTACTAACTAGTCCATTTCTTCCTTTTCTCCTCTCAGCTTACACTTCCTACGTTCCCTGTAGTGGTGAAGATTGGCCATGCTCACTCAGGCATGGGCAAGGTAAGCCAGGATGGCTGTGGTGGTCTGAGTTGAGTCAAAAGGGGCTTTTTGTCAGCAAGACCATTTGAAAACTATTCTTCCTGTGTTAGTAGATTGCCCCCACGGACCTGACCATGTCCCTTGACAGCCATGGGTTTTGCCCAATTATACAGTGACGAGTACAAGCAACCCAGTTGGCCGCCTGGATCTTTTGCAACAACTTATGACCCTGGCTCTGGGAAGGGCCTAGACACAAAGGAACTGCTGGGGAGATGGATGCTCATGTTTCGCCGCCATCAAAACTATGTGATTGATTGGCTTGGAGGCTCCATGTTCCTATGGCTTCCCAGTGACTGAATGTGTATTTCACCCTTCTTGTCTGCCTTACATCAACATTAGGTCAAAGTGGAAAATCACTACGACTTCCAGGACATTGCCAGTGTGGTGGCCCTCACCCAAACCTATGCCACAGCAGAACCCTTCATTGACGCCAAGTACGACATCCAGGTTCAGAAGATTGGTAACAACTACAAGGCTTACATGTGAGTGTGTGTGTGTGTGTGGGTGTGTGGGTGTGTGTAGGGGGGGGGAGGGTGTGTAGGGGGTGTTCAGCCGGTTCATTTGTCCCCAGCAGCCTCAGTTTAACCTCATCAGATCCATAAGGTAGTAGCAGGGAGAGGATGCCTCTAAGTCAGGCTTTTTAGCCTGAATTTTTGATAAGACAGAGGCACAGTCTGAGAAAAAAATTATAGCCACTTTCATTAGCCTCAAGGTAGGTTTTGCTCTGTCTACAGACAGGAACAAAGACTGTAGTCTACAGTGGTGCAGTATATGGACCTTTTCATTAATCGTGATTATAAGTATTCTTGAACCACACTGTCAAAAAGGTTATGACCAATGTTGGTAAAATCAACCTGTCTTGCTCTTCTAAAAAACAAGGCAGACATTAAACCTACCACTACATCATGCTTACAGAAAGGCCTATTTTAATAGTTTTTTAAAAAATAGATTGTGTACCTTGTGACCCTACGTACTTTGTTTTGTACGTTGCACACACTACACATCATACTACCAGAGCGATCGGTATGCCTCACCAGATTGCAAGAGCACTTAAGCAGCTTAGCCCCTAATACAAACACCCAGCCTTGGAAATGCTACCAAACACTGACAGCCTCGCTTTCCCAAGGATGGAGGGCTGCTCAACATAGCCGCAGCCACAGAGAAAGGTGTAGATGTCAGGAAGATGGAAGACTTCAAAGTTAGCCTGGCCTTCTGTCATACACATGCAGATGGTGTACAGCTCCAGTTGTGAGATATTAATCGTTGGCCTTTTTAAACGTTGGTTAAGATGTGAAGTTTTTGTTTTGTTTTGTTTTATTTTGTTTTTTTACAAATAAAGAACATTATTAATACATGAATTGATTTCTGCCACTCAAGGCACATGAAGTTGAATGCCTTCCTGTCCCTCAGCTGTACCCCTCGCTCCCACTGTCTCCCTTTCCCTGCATTCCTTCCCATACCTGCTCCACACTTTAGTCCTCCCACAAAGTGTGCTCTTCTCTAGGGCGGGTGTCTCGTGGGAGAAAGATGAAGGTACTGTTCCTCACCTTGTATGTCAGTAGGACACTCTTGAAGAGAGCTGAAGCATGGTGGTGGGGGCGCCTTTCTGATTTCGGAGGTTTGGATTTATAGTTTGGGTTGTGATCTCTGTGTGTTTCTCTGTCTCACTTTGTCTTTGTTCCTCTCCGTCTCTGTCTTTCTCTGTCTCCTCTGTGTGTGCATGCCTGCATATGTGTGGTGTTGGGGAACTGGGAAATGAGTTCAGGATCTTTCACATGCTAAGCACATACTCTATCCTAGGATCCACTACTAGTCTAGAACTTATTTTTTACCTTTATTGACTAGATTCTTGCTTTTAAAACATTTATAACTGTTTACCATTTTCCTGCTTCCAAAAAGGAATTAAGCATTGCTTTAAAACTATGTAAACTTAAAAACAGCTGTTCATTTGCTTTTTTAAAAATTAGTTAAAAGATGAAAAACTGCATATCTCTGGCCAGAAGAGACAGGCAGATCTCTGAGAGGGGAAATGGGGGTTGATTCTGACAGATAAGAGTAGCTAACTACAAAAGCTGTGGGTGACATTTCTAGTGTTTTTCTTTGCAAGGGACCATTAGTGTTTTGGGGGAGTGTTCTGAGCAGGAATGGACCTAGCAGTAGCTAAGGTTAGGCAGGTGTGGCAGTCTTCCCTCTGGAAATCCCCAGCAGCACTATTGGATGAAAAGGCGTTCATCCCACCCCAGTATCCGCAGGGGAAGTTAAGCTGTCCTTGGGGCCTTTCCTTCTTTGTCTGTCTCTGTCTCTCTGTCTCTGTCTCTCTGTCTCTGTCTCTCTGTCTCTCTCTCTCTGTCTCTCTCTCTCTCTCTTCCTCATTCCCTCCCTCCCTCCCTCCCTCTCTTTCTCTGTCTGTTTGATAGAATTTCTCTGTTTAGCCCTGGCTGCCCTGGAATTCACTCTGTAGACCAGGCTGGCCTTGAACTCAGAGATCCACCTGCCTCTGCCTCCCGCATGCTGGGATTAAAGGCGTGCGCCACAACACCTTCATTAGTTTTCTCAATGAGCATTCACAGTAATGGGTCTCACTGTGCTTTTGTTGAGCTCCCCAACCCCCACTGCAGGCCCCTGCCTTCCCCATCCCTCCTTCTAGTATCCCCTCCCTGCTTTCACAGCACATGTATTCTACCTGTTTTTCATTCCTGCCCTCCCCAAGGTCCATTCTCCTCTTCCATGGCCCCCTTTCTAGTTTCATGACCTAAATCCCATATGCAAATATACACACATATAAATATTAGAATATAAGCTCTGCCTATTAGAGGCAATATGGGCTTTGTGTGAATCTGGGTTGCTTTGTTAACATAATTTCTAGTTCTATCCATTTTTCTGCAAATGTCATGCTATCAGTTTTCTTTGTAGATGAATAAAATTCCACCGTGTGTATATCACGTTTTCTTTATCTATTCACCTGTTCTATTTCCTGGTTTTTGAGAATAGTGAAGTAGTAACAAGGATGTGCAGGTATCTCTGCCATAGGAATTAAAATACTTAGGGTATATATATCCAGAGGAACTGGGTCATCAATATTTCTAATTTTAGTTTGTGGAGAAAATTTCACACTGTGCACAGCGTGGTATGCGTGTGGACATTAGACGATAACGTGCAGGATCTGTTATCTCCTTCACCATGTGGGTTCTGGGGATCAAACTGAGGTTGTCAGGCGTGGGGCCTAGTGCCTTACCCACTGAGCCGTCTTGCTGGTCCCAGCTGCTGTTTTAATTCCACACAATTACATTTCTCAGTTCTTAGGTTATTTCCTTGGCTGCTGGAGTTCTTTCCAGAAAGCTCTTGCTGATGACTATACGTTTTCTCTGTTTCCCTCTCGCATTTTCAGGTTTTATACTAAGGTCTTTGGACCGTTTTAAATAGAATTTTGTTCACACTGAGAGACATACATCTAATAACTTCTTAATGGACAGCCAGCTTTCCCATCACCATTTATCTAAGAAAATTATTTTTTCTGGTGTATGTTTTCGGCAACTTATGGCTTTCTTTGTTTGTTAAGTGCTATTGATCCATGGTATAATTAGGTCTTTTGTTCTGTTACATTGATCTACATGTCTGTTTTTGTGCTAATACCATGTTATCTTCATCACTATGGCTCTGTAGTATACTTTGAGATCAGGCATTGTGTACCTCCAGCACTGATCCTTCTGTTTAGGATTTCTTTTGTTATTCAAGGTCTTAATTGGTTAAAAGATGAAAAACTGCATATTTCTGGCCAGGAGAGACAGTCAGATCTCTGAGAGGGGGCGGGAAGATTGATTCTGACAGATAAGAAGAGTAGCTAACTACAAAAGCTGTGGGTGACATTTCTAGTGTTTTTCTCTGCGAGGGACCATGAGTGTTTTGGGGGAGTGTTTTCCTATGAATAGTAGGACTGCTGTTTTCTACTGTGAGGGATGTTATTGGAATTTTGATGGGGTCGTACTGACTGTGTCTAGCACTTTTAGTAATATAACCATTCAACAATATTGTCAATCTATGGCTACCGGAGGTCTTTCAATAGTCTAGTGTCTTCCTGAACACTTTTCTTCAGTGTCTTAAAGTTTTCATTGTAGAGGACTCTCGTGTTTCTTCATTAAGTTTATTTCTAAGTATCTTATTTTAATTTACTTAAGCTGTTATAAATAAGATATTTTGTCTAACTTCTTTCTTGTCAAGTTAGATAGAGAAGCTGCTGATTTCTGTATGTTGACTTTGTTGTATTCTGCAACTTTACTGGACGTGTTTATCAGATCCAAGAGTTTTCTGGTGGAGTCCATAGGGTCTTTTATGTATGGGACCATGTAATCTGCAGATAGGGATAGACTGACTTCTTCCTACCTTGTTTGTGTCCATCTTATGTTATCCGTGTTTTGTTTCAATGACTTAGTTAAGAATTTCAGCACTCTGTTGACTAAGAGTGAGAGCGTAGGCATCCTGTCTTACTCCAGATTGTAGATGAAATGCTCAGTTTTCCCCACTTAGAATAGTATTGGTGTTAGGCTTGTGGCATTTTTATGCTGAGGTGTCTTCCTTTTGTTTCTAGTTTCTTCTGAATTTTATCATGTTGAACTTTATCAAATCTATGTCTACTGAGACAGTCATGTGTCTCCTACCACTAAATCTAGTTATATGGCGCTTTTTTAAAATTTTTGTTTTCATTATTTTTATATGATGAACCGTTGTTACATCTCTGGATTGAAACCAACTTGACCTTGATGTATCATTTTAATATATCTTTAAATTTTTTTACCACATGTATTTATCTGTATGTATGTGAGCATGTGTGTGCAATAGCACACCTGAGTATGTGTGTGTGTGTGTGTGTGTGTGTGCATGTGTGTGTGTGTGTGTGTGTGTGTGTGTGTGTGTGTGTGCGCGCATGCATGCCACAGTGTAGGCACGGAGGTCAGAGAACAGCTTGTAGGAGTTGTTTCTCTCCATATGGGACCTAAGACTCCAACTCAGGGCATTAGTCTTTGTGGCAGGCACTTTGGTCAGCTAAACCATCTTGCCTGCCCTTCTTAATGTCTTTCTTTCTTTCTTTCTTTCTTTCTTTCTTTCTTTCTTTCTTTCTTTCTTTCTTTCTTTCTTTCTTTCTTTCTTTCTTTCTTTCTTTCTTTCTTCCTTCCTTCCTTCCTTCCTTCCTTCCTTCCTTCCTTCCTTCCTCCTTTCTTTCTATACTTTAATCTATTTTTTATAGTCCAGACTTTATCCCCCTCCCAGTCCACCCTCCAATTGTTCCCCATCACACACCTCCTCCCCCCACCCTGTTTCCAAGAGGATGTCCCCCCCACACCAGACCCCCCCCACTCCTTGGGGCCCCAAGTCTTTTGAATTTGGTTTACAAGAATTTTGCTGAGAATTTTTGCATCTATATCCATCAGTGAAATTGGTCTAAAGTTTCCTTTTTTTTGTGTTGTATTCTTACCTGGTATGTCTACCTGGTTTTGTATAATAGAGTAAATTTTTAGCAACCCTTTCCTTCCCATTTTTGTGAGTTTTATAAGTATTGATTTCAGGTCTTTCTTAAAATCTTTATAGAATTCAGCAGTGACTCCATCTGGTCCTTGCTTTTCTTTCTAATTATACTTAATTACTGCTCCAATCATGTTGCTTGTTATGGGTCTGTTTACAATATTTATATCTTTTGATTTAATTTTAGTTGGCCATATGTTCTTTTAGAAATCATTTTTCTAGTTTTTTAGCTTTGTAGAATAAAGTTTTCAAAATATTCTCTAATGGTGCCTGGCTGTCATTGGAGTCTCTTGGCACTTGGCATGGCTCCTTTTCATCTCTGCTTTTGTTGTTTGGAGTCTTCTATTTCTTCTGCTTAGTGCTTTCTGAAAAGCCAACTTTTAAATGTGTGGTTCTGTGCATTATTCTTTTAGTCTCTATTTTCTTAATTTCTACCTCAATCTCTATTCTTACCAGTTATTACATTTTGGGTTTGGTCTCTTGCTTTTCTGGGGTCTTGAGGTACATCATTAGGTTATTTATTTGAGACCTATCTGATGGTGTTTTTGTTTTGTTTTGTTTTGTTTTGTTTTTTAAACATAAGGACTTTAGCTCCATGCTTTTCTCTCGAGCTGCCTTAGCTGTGTCTCAGAGCATTTGGCCAGCTGTGCCCTCGTTTTCATTTGATCTAGGAAGTTTTTAGTTTCTCCTATGATTGCTCAGTGAGCTGGTATTCATTCCAAAGTGCACTGTTCATTCGCTGTGTAATTGTGTATTTTCTGTGATTTCTCTTGCTTTTGATTTTTAGTTTTATTCCACTTTAGTCTGATAAGAAATAAGGAATTCTTTTTTTTTTTTCTGGTTTTTGTTAAAGATTGCTTTAGTGGTTTCTATGTGCTTGATTTGGGAGGTTTCATGAGCCTCTGAGAGTTGTATCTCTTATCTGTTAGATAGACTATTCTGTAGATATCTGTTAAGTGCTATTGATCCATGGTATAATTTAGCTTTAGAGAATCTTAACTCATTTCTGAGCTGGGTAGTAGGTATGTGGGAAAGGATATCACACTGGAACCAACTTGGTTCCTATCACTAGCTAGGAACCAAAATTCCTAGATTTTTAAAAATCTCATATCTGTTTTGACTAAATATGCAATCACAGGCAAGAACTCTTCTGAGTCTTATTCTCCTTATCTGTAAAGCTGGACAACGCTCTACCTTCAGTCCATGGGGCTGGGGTGGGGTTAGTGAGCTGCACTGTGGAAAGCATTTTATGCCCTTCACACGTGAGGGCTATCATAATCCCATTAGCTCACTCACTGCATCACTGTACAGCTCTGAAAAACTCGCTGTGTTTGTGGGATTTTTAGTGTCTGCAATCAGCTCATCAGGGAAGAAACACGGGGAAGCTGGCATCAGCACCCTCCATGTAGCACTGAGTATCAATGTCAGCCTGTGGCGGCTCTAAGAACCCATAGTAAAAGGGGGATTTCGGCCCCCTAGGTTCCCCCTCCCTCCTGATTAGGTTATCGGGTGAAGGCTGATAACTTAAGCACTAGAAATAGCTCTCTTTACCTAAGCCTGTCCAGTTGGTCCTCCTGGCAGCCCTGGGTTCATAGACAAGACAGGGTCAGAGAGGTAGAGTAACCTGTAGGTCACCCAGCCAGTCAAGGGCAAATCCAGATCCAGAAATTTGGCCATCCAACTCCTATTTAGTCAGAACTAGTTGGCTCTATTTAAACTGTGAAGTGGTTAGATAGAACCACTTCAGGGGAGAAGTCCAGCATAGAAAAGGTTGGTTCTTGGTATGTCAGTTATTTGATAGCTAGACAAGCCCAAAGAGGAAAACTGACTCATCAGGGTCAAACTGCTACTATTCTAGAGACCCTCAGAAGGTAACTGTTAAAAGAATGTCCAGGTAAAGATTGTGGGAGATATTCATGAGAGCTAGTGGGATTCTATTTGTGTATTGCTCTGAGTCAGTCCAGATTGTAGTCAGGCTGCTATGCGTATAAGGCAGAGTACCCGAAGACTTTGGCATAGTTGTGGGCAAGTTTTGGCTTACAACTCAGCTCAAATAGCTAAGGAAAAGGTAGATCTAAGATTACCAGTAAGGTATAGGTAATTTTGTAGGGGTTTAAAATAGAGTAAGATCTCCTTTGGTTGAAAAAATTGGGACAGGCTCGATGGAGCCAGAGCTGTCTGAGATAGGCCCTTGTTGAGAGAGGCCTAGGCATCGTAGGTGACTCAAGGCCCAACAGATAGACCCTTTGGCTTCTCAGGGGAATTCTGGTAGGGAATGCAGGGGCGATCCGGTGATCTGCAGTTCTGGAGCTCCTGTATTTTCCTGGTGTGGCTCACAGCCTCTTCTTCCCTGGTGGGGGCTTGTTTCAGGAGGACATCCATCTCAGGGAACTGGAAGACAAACACTGGCTCCGCAATGCTGGAGCAGATTGCCATGTCAGACCGGTGAGTAAGAGATGTCCCATCCTTTCTTATAGGAAGGCTGCTGTCAATAAAGACATGTTAGAAATAAGCAACATCTGAAGGGAGGGAGGCTTGTTGTAGACAAGAATAATAAAACACAGATGCTCTGACAGCCAGTAAACCAGATCAGACAGGGCCAAGTCAAATGCTGTTACAAAGATAAAGGTTATGTACCATAAAGGCTCCCATAAAGAAATAATAGCAAGGGCTGGAAGGCCTTCCAGACAAGGTGAGGCCTAATTCTGGGCTTAGGAATATGGATAGGTTCAGGGGCTCAGGAGGGGGAGGCATCATAAATAGGGACCATGCTTGGTGGAGTAGAGGAAGGCAAAGAAGAATGGAGGTAAGGGATGGAAAAGGTCGGGGCAAAAGACCTTACCAAGATATAAGCGTGGTGTGAGCAATGTCTTAGACTTGGACATCTTGCTGTCCTCTCCATGTGAGCTTAATGTCTTAGACTTGGGACATCTTGCTGTCCTTTCCAGGTACAAGCTCTGGGTAGATGCCTGCTCTGAGATGTTTGGTGGCCTGGACATCTGTGCAGTCAAAGCTGTGCATGGCAAAGATGGCAAAGACTACATTTTTGAGGTAAGTCTGTCCCAGTGAACATATCAGTGTATAGGAACACCCAGTCTGGGAGCAGAATCTTGGTTCAACATTGTGTGAGCGTCCCATACTACATTTAGAGTCCTCTAACTAGGAAGGTCCAAGATGGCAGATCTGCATAGCAAGCTTCCTCTCCAAGTAGAGCGCTGTAGGCCAAGCCACATAATGAGCAACAGATAGCACATCTAAGTCCTGCTTCCCAGCCTACCTTATTATAGGGACATTGTAGTGACCATATTGTTTATTCTGAGAAAGCCGCCTTTGAGAATTGTTCAGTCCAACCTAATCACTTTAGTAGGTGAGGAAATGGACACTCTCTATATGGAATGTGTGCTTATGGCCACAGGGTGAATCAGTGTCAACTTGGGCACCTGGATACAGGTGATTCTTTTTAACATCTCTTAGCCTTGAAGATATTGTATTCTGCCAGTCCCCTAACCAAGCTTGGCTAACTTTTCTTTTCACCTGTTAAAGATGAAGATAATGGCAGTGTAAACACCACTCTGCCAGCTCACTGAGCTCAGTCTTCCCAGGACTAAAGGAATTGGTGTTTCAGAATACCAGGATCAGGAGGCCAAAGTGAGTTTTAGATTCAAAATTCACTCCATAGCCTGCTTAGCATGGAGTTGTCTAGATAACCATATCACCCTCTCCGGGTAAACCTTTTTATTCTCTGCAAATGAGAGTTGGACCACCAGAGTCTATGAGTCTCCTAAAGTGGACATTTCCTAAAGGAAGGACACTTTGCTCCAGATATAGGAAGAATCAAGATCAGTGGCAAGCAGAGAAACTGTACTTACTGGTCAGGAGGACAGGAGTCAAGCTGCTTAATGAGCAGAGTGTGTTTGGAGACAGACTGAAACCTCAAAGGATGAAAACTGTCTGCTCTTAAGGCATTTCCTTCCATGTCTTCCTGCTCCTCTCCCTGTGAGCATCCATCTCCAGGCTGTGCCCTCTCCTTGATTTTTTTCTTCTTCTCACTCCCAGTAGCCAGTATCTCAGAGCCCTGTTCCAGGAGGAGGGAAAGGAAAGGGATCATGGCAGATGTTTGCAGCAGGGACAAACAGCTCCTGTCTCTGCTGAGGAGCATGGCTCTAGCTAACCAGCACACTGTGCTAACTTAAACTGTACCCACTCCCACACAGCATAGAGGGCCTTTGTATTTCTAGAGCTCTTCCTCACCTGGCTCACATTTCTACTAGGTCATGGACTGCAGCATGCCACTGATTGGGGAACACCAAGCAGAGGACAGACAACTCATCACTGATCTCGTCATCAGCAAGATGAACCAGCTATTGTCCAGGACTCCTGCCCTGTCTCCACAGAGACCTTTAACCACCCAACAGCCACAGGTAAGGAAGTGCAAAGGGACCCAGAACAGTCATGATCCTCTGCTCCAGACACTGTGGCTCCAGGAGAAAGCAGAGGTCAGATGCGTCCTGGGACCCACCGTTCTCTCTCTTCCTTCTCTCCAGTTCTTTCCTCTCTGGGTTATCTTCAAGTATCCCCCTTTATAGGCCCCCTCTTCAGCCTGCAGTATTAGCTTCAGAACTGTGCATAGATCGGGTACTAGATCTTCACCCTGAGCTTGAAGACTCCAGGGAGCTACATCCCATTTCTCCTATGGCTTAGGGTATCTTGTTTTGAACCAGGGGCTCTCTGAGGGACATCTATGTGCAGAGTAGCATTTTTCTGAGTATGCTACTGGTTTTGAAGGAGGGAGAAGTCAGTCCCTGTTGTCGGGGAGACTGATAGGTAAAATTCAAATTAGAAATCTGGATTTGTTCCTGTGAGAGAGAAGGTGACTGTTGTCAGTTGGTGTGATACATGTCCCCCATCACAGTCAGATGCAGGTTTACTGGAAAATCCACATAAACCTCTGTAGAACATTAGGCCCAGGAGCTCTGCAACAAGCCAAAGAGCAGATAAGACCTCAGGCTGAAATACTGAGTCCATGAGGCAGGTATCTCATTTTTCATTAATATCTCAATGACTCTCCACTGAACTTTCATATATTAGGGTAGTAAGAATGTGAACAGTGAATCAAAGAACTGAGTCTTAGTGAGCTTTTCCCATAAGCATCTGTGTAACTTTGTGAGGAATCACTTCTCTTTAATGAAGCTTAGGTTTTGCGTTTTTGTTAGGATTCTCTTAGGAACCTTTCCTTCAAAATTCAATTTGAAAGAGTTATAGGGGTAGAAATAGAAATAGTGCAGAGTGTCAATTTCGAAATGAACATCAAGTCTGAATTGTAAACCTGTATCTGATGGTTTTTTGACCTTGGACAAGGTCCATAGCAATTGTTAAGAGAAGGTAACCATAGCCCATATCCCTAGAACCCTAAAGTAAGTCAGAACAACATGAAGCACCCAGGAAGGATAGCACATGCAAGAAGCTCAATCTGGACTTGGATCCTACAGTCTGAGGCTTGGAGAAGCATCAGCATGCTATGTGGAGATGAGCACGTTCCATCCAAGATTACACTGCACGCACTAGCAAGCTAGCAGCCTTCTAGAAATCCTTCAGTGAGAAAGAATAAAGGGCTGAAAGTTTGTATCTGGCAGGGAAAATCAGACTAGGTTATTTAGGGTAGAGACTAATCACCCTAAACCCTTGAGCATTGCAGAATTGTAGTTAGAAACATTGATATTCAGGATAATGAAACTGAATTGCTAAAAGGTTTGTTATTTTAGTCAGTAGTATATATACCTTTTAAGGTAGATAAAGCATGATGTATAATAAATATTTTCACCAAAATTGGTTAAAGTGAAACAATGTTGCAGTTGATAAGTTAGACCCCTGGCTGGTTCTGTTTATTCCTCTATCTTGGAGATCCAATCTAAGTATCTTTTGTGCTCTAAAATTTTCTCTGGAGCCAGGCCCAGTGGCTTATGCCTTTAATCACAGCACTGGAGAGACAGAGGCAGGCAGATCTCTGTTAGTATATAAATTGAATGCCAGACCAGTTAGATCTCTAGAATGAGACATAATAAATTTGAGGGTGGGGGAGTAGAATATTTCCATCCTTACTGATTGTAGAGAAAATGGGAGCTTCCGTGCTAACAGAGGTAGACTCTCACTCTTTGGGATATCCAAGTTGAGGGTGGCATTGTGCAGTGTCACATCACCTATTATCTCTGGTGAGCATTTCCCTTTTTCTGACATCTGGCTCTGGTAAATCTTTTAGTGATTACAAAATTCTATAATATTGTAAATGTAATGAAATCAAGATGTTTGGGTCCCAGTATTACCTTCCAGATCCTAGAATGCCTCCATAAATAGTTAAGGCATAACTATTTATGTGATAACCTGTTAATCACATTGCAGACTTCATTTCAGTACAGGAACCCTAAGAAGACAACACCCAAATCATACTAAATCATAACCCCCCCTTTTAAACAAACAATAAATATTTTCAATGTAAGCATCTTAGCAGACCACACCAGAAACCAGGATACTCAGGGGTGATTCCCTCCTCTGTTACAACACACTCTCCCTCCCAGCCTCTCCAGACTGTTTCCTCACTTGTGAAACAGAGTTAAATGGGTGATTTCTAGATCACATCCAATACTGGGGTCACCTGCAGTTAACCAGACCACAAAGTCTGAGGGCATAGTCTCCCATAAAGTCTTGCTAAGACCTAGTTAACTTTAATAGAGGACACTACTCAGTAAGACTACCTTCCCTTCCAACATCGACTGAAAGTTCTTGAGTTCTAATAAAGCTCTGCAGGCATCAGGGAAAATTGTACTCACAGTCACTGCATGTTGTGGAAAACGATTCTGATCAAAACCAAGCCACAAGAAAATGCGTAGTGAAGAATCTGAGAAGGTCCTGAAAGCAAGCTTCTGCTGCCCTTGGAGTATATCTCGTTCCCTGCACCCATGTGTGATAACTCTCAGGGATATTACCAATCAAAAGGGTCACCTGAGCGTCACTGTTCAGTCATTGCTGGGACTTGATCTGATTGAACTATCCACATACCCCTCCCTCCCTAGATGGCAAACTGATACATTTGGCACAAGGCATCCACTGTGAATCACAACGATGCTTTGATTCTTCAAGAAATCATGGGAGTTTAGAGGTTACTTCTGGAAGCCTGATGCAAAAGCCACGCCTCTCTTTAGGCAAGGCCAAATTCTTTCCTGCACACATGATTAAGTTAATAGAACAAGTTTCCCAAATGCATCTGCCCCTTGTAAGCAAGGGCCAGGTTTGCTCTGTGCTTTTCCTTGGCTAATGAAGGCCTAATAACCTTAGGTAGTGAATGAGATACAGTTCCTGTTCAAAGGTTGTTTGTGTCCTAAATACAAGTGGGGACTCAATTCCTGCCTGCCTGGTTGGTGTCTTCTGTACCCTGCATGAACTTGCTCCTGAGTCTGTGCTTTGACCTCAGGCTGCCCAGAAGCCAGTCCAACATCTGGCAGGATGCAGAGATTGGGCCTTGAAACTACGACTGTACTGGTCACATTTCTAGACCCTGTTTTGTTTAGATAAGGACTCGTTGCTGATGATTGAGAAAACATTCACCATTGTAAGCCAGGCTCAGGGACCAGGCACACCTTCAGAGCAGCTGCCTTCTTTTCCTGTGGTTCACCTCCCCACCTCCCTGCACTTTACCCACGGGAATCTGTTTCTAAGGCCCAGTCTTCAACTGGGATGTGGACCTCGCTTTTGCTTTGAAGTGTCCCCTCTCTTTTCCTTCACTTGTTTATCCTTTCCAAATGGTCACATTCATATGTAAACATCTCCCATTAAAAGACAAAGAACACTAAAACACTCCTCACGCCTAGTCCCCTTTAGCTACTGCTCACTCTCCCCTGTCCTGTGTCTTTGTCAGACCATCCTTTCTCAGTCCATTCCATTGGCTTCTGTGACCGCCATCCCACAGAAATCGCTCTCAGCAGAGTCATCTCCATGCTAAGTCTGATTGTTACTTCTCTCCTTGCCCTGGTTTGGTACAGCTGACTCCTTCAAGACACTCTGTGATGAGCATCTGCGACCACACTCTTGCTTGCTTTTTATTCTACCTCAGTGTCAAACAAACATGTTTGTTCATATCCACATGCCAGAATTTATTGAATGGCAATAAATCCACAGGGTGTAATGCTTTTAATGGAGACAATTTGCCAGATATCCCAGCTTTTCATGGTAACCTTGCTAAGGCAACGAAGATCTTTCATTGCAATCTTAATTACAAATATTAACTCTTAAGATTGCTCATCACACATCATACAGTATCTCCCCCCCCATGTGGGTATGTAGATTTAAAAGTGGCTACACTAGGTTAAAATCAAGAGCTTTTCAGAAGGGGGCTGATAGGAATGTAAATAAAGTCTCTATTGATAAGACAGGAACCCAAGCCTAGCTGCAGGGAAGAAGCTGAAGAAGCAGCTGTCACTCAGCTGTAGGTGTCAGCTGCAGGTCTAAAGATGGAGTGTGGAGCTGAGTTTGAATGTAGAGGCAAAGGGGCAGCATAGGTCTAGAGGGAGGAACAGAGTGATGAATGGTAGGTCTGTGCCATGTAGGAAATGGAGGAATAGCCAGATCAAAAGTGGGGACTGAGTTGAAGCTCAAGGAGAGTCAGGAGTTCTCTGTCTGCAGTCCTCAGTGCATACACAAGCTTGTCAGATGACAGGTTAGTGAGGGGTGTTACCATTGCAGTTCTGGGAATCTACGTCTGGGACCAATGAGAGAGTTGTACCTTTTCTTGTCTAGTTGTGTTGGATAAGTTCTTAGGCTCAGTTTCCTTGATGTGATTTAGTATACCTTGATAATAAGTTTATAAGGTGGCGTCCTTTTTACTCCAGGAACAGTCCTTTGTTAGTTAGTGCCAAATAGATGGGTGCTGGACAGATGGAGATATGCGTATATGCACCCAAGGGCACAGGTGTCCTTCATCTTCAAAATGGAGTCAAAAGCTGCTTATAAAATGCAGCCCCTCAGAACAAGGCACAGTCTTAAAAAAACCATCTGTTTTATACCATGCGGAATAACTTAAATCAGGGCAGCCTGATCTTAACGTTTCCTTCCCTGCTTTCTTTTCTGACCCTCCTATTTTTGATAAATCTCTAGATGTACCCTGAACTTGTAAAGTCCCTGTTGAGCCAGCCTCTATCTCCTACCTTGACCACTCCTTGAAGTCACGTGTCTAATGCCCACTTAACACCTTCATTTGCCAGTCTGAATGCAGCATAGCCAAAGCACAGTTCTTGCTTTATCACCAACATCCTATCCCTTCCCTTTGCCTAAATTTCCCCAAGCTGTTTACATAGGCTCTCACTTGCCTTTTGCCCATGTCCCATCCTACATTTTGTGTCCTGTGTCCTAGCCATGCTAGTCTCAAAGGCCTATGTCTCTCTTGTAGCCTCTCCCTAAAATGACTTCCCTCTTTTGTTTTTGGCACGGCTAACCGTTTTAGTAAAGAAACTTTCACGACAGTATAACTGACATTTCTTCAATCATCCAAAGTTGCTCCCTGCTCAGCAGCTGCCGCCTCTCCCTCCTGGAGCTGTTTTCCTACTTTCTAATAGATGAGATTGTTCTTCCCTTTTTGTTTGTTCATCCTGCCAGGATGCAAGCTCTTTGAAAACAGGAATCTGCTCACCATTTCATCTAAAGGGCTTAGCAAAGCATCCAGAATCTAGCAGCCATTGAATACAGTCACACAGGGCTCTACAACTGGGATACTCCTGGAGAGTTTTGATCTCATGTGACTTCATCGATACAGTGCAGGCCTATACAAACTAAGAGGCCATCACTAGGCAATGTAATTTCATGAGCCTACCAGCATATATGTGGCCAACATTGACCTAAATATTATTATGCAGCACATGACTAAACATCATAGGTGCTCCAAAAAAGATGGTTGAGAGCAGTTTGCCCAAGTTGCAGTCAGTTGTCTGTAGAAAATGTAAACCATAACAACAAATATAAATCTATTTTTAATACCTCTGCATTTAGTAACAGGTCCTTACAAATCACAAGGGTAAAATATTCCTCTTATTCAGCAATTTATTTTACTATACTACCTCTGCCCCTGTGGTAGGCTTCACATAACATAATTGATGATGTGTCCCCATTTGTAATCAACACCTTTAATGGCCCTATCCTTCTATTTGGAATTAATGTCAAGATCCTAAGGGACTCTTGGTAGTGTGCAAGCAGAAGAGATATAAACCAAGAATCATTGCCTGGGTCCCAGCCTATATGTCACATCTCCTGCCAAGCCCCTGCATGTGTCATGTATGCCACTCGTCACTCAAGCCACTCTTGTTAGCTTCATTTGTGACCATGGAACCACAGGCTGAATGAGAAAGAACTTCACATAGCCCCATGATCTGCTCTTTGCCCAGCAATATAGAAGAGGACCAGGACAGACTTGTGACTTGGAAAGCACAAACTAGCTAACTGCTGTGCATCCTCCGAAGAATCAGGGAGGCATTGACCACATCACCAAAGCAGAGCGGGCAGTCAACATCAAAGCTTGATGTGGCTGTCAATGACTAGGTCTCAGTCTGTCTGGAATGTTAGCCTCCAGCTGTCCCGAGCAACGAAACCTCTACACTAGTATGCTGTTCTCAGGGTGGCAGTGACACCTGGTGGCCAATGATTGCAGAGCTTCTGTGGCCCAAACTTAGCCTCTTTCCTGGTACCCCTGCTGTCCCATCCCCCAAACATACTCAGTCATTTAGAGTAGAAACTTACTGTTTCATCTCTAGGGCTTAGGAATAATCTAGTTCCCAGGGCCACTGAATATGTCAAGAACAGCTTGACAACTGGGGAATCCTGAGAAGTGTGAGATGGATCATCAGGATCTGAGACAGGCTTGAAGCCAGAGCTCTGGAGAGAGAGCTGCCTTCCAGACTCCCAGAAAGAAGGGAGAGACCTCAGGTGGCCAGAAGTTCAGGTGCTGATTCAGCGAATCTGGGCCTGGTCTTTCTCTAGAGCCCCTTTGTTCTGTGTTTTGCCGGCTCTGTTTGGCTTGTGGGTGAGGTCCATAGAGACCTAATTTAAGACTAGGCCGTTGGAAGCACTGGCCTGCGCTGATGTGCATCTGGGATAATGAAGCTCTCTCCCTGAACTGATCAGATAACACAACGGTGGTAGTGTAACAGGATGGATCCCAACTGAGAGGAGAGACCAGGATGTTGGGGCTTGTGGCCCATCTACTGTATGGACAAAAGTAAGAGAACTGTGGCAGAGGAGGCAGTTCAGCTGGCAGAGTACTTGTTTAGCATGCTTCAAGTGTGTGTGCTTTGGAATCAATCCCCAGCATAGGCATAAGCCGGATGTGGTGGTATACCTGTAATCTCAGCCTTCTTATGGTGGAGGCATAAGAATCAAAAGCTCTGGGTCATCTTTGACTATGTAGCAAATCTGATGCTAGCTCAGTATACATGGACCTCTGTCTCAGACAAAACAATATAAGTTAAAGGAACTTCAGTTGACTACCAGCTGTTTCCAGAGCCTATGACTCAATGTCTTTAGCTTTCTGATGCCGTCACGGATTAGAAATGGTCCCAGAGGCAAATCTGCTGGAAGACAGGCTTTGACCTTGTATTAAGGAATCAACTCACCGATACTGAGAGCAGAAACTACTGCTCCAGACCATGTGACTGTCACATTAATGTCCAGATTTCAGCAGGATAAGCTACTTACTGGGTGGGGAGGTAGTGACAGGATGGGTGGGAGCTGATGAAGTAAGTGGCTCTCAGAATCTTCCAGAGCTAGAGTACTGTGCTCCAGGCTGCATGTAACCACCAGGCCTGGGAGAGGGAGTAGGAAGGATTTAGAATAAAAGGACTGGGGGCCTGAAGAAATGGCCCAGTGCTTGGGAACACTGGTTACTCTTACAGAGGACTCAGGTCCAGTTCCTAGCTCACAGCTATCTACAAGGATTAAGGACACTTCTCTCTGACTTCTGTGGGCACCAAGCATGCACATGGTACCCATATACACATGTAGGCATTCGGACACATAAGATAAAATAAATAAATTTTTCTGTGAACTTGTACAAGGAGACCAAGACTGAGAAGGGATCTCTTCACTCTGAGAAGAACAGCCTCCAGGGCTGGACAATTAGGAAGAGGCACAACCATTCCTGCAATCCCATATCGGGGCTGTTTCACTTGTTCTAAGAGGTAAAGTTAGGACAAACCAAGGCCTTCCTGCTTCCCACAGCAGGACTGGCTTGAGAGAACGTGTTCCCTAGTGAGTAGAAGCTGAGAACTCAAGGAGATTGGGGGCAGGTTCAGATAAAGCCACCAGTGACTAGATCCCTTAACGAACTATTAAGAGAAACTGGTTATTTTTGGGACTGTCTTTACTTTCATGGACATCTTTAATCACTCAAAACTGACATTCTGACCTAGGGTGACCTGATCCTCAGAGCCCCCAGAGGACTTGTGGCCCCCATGGACCATTTCTGCTGTCCTCAGGTTATGGGAGGGCCACAATCCAGGCACTGGTCTTTGCCCACAGAGTAATTCCCCTGGGAAGGGAGGGGCATCCTCTCATCCCTGGATACCTTTTATACCCTTGCAGAGGGAGGAAGGGGGACAGTGGCAACTGAAAGGGTGATCCAGAAAGGTCTCAAGGTGCTGCAGACATACTGTCCCCTTTGCTCTACAACCTCCTGACCACATTCCTTCCTGCTGCTTCATTCTCCCTGGAGTACTGGACCGGGGAAGCAAGGCCTGGGGGAGCTGATCAGAATAGTTCTGTGGCGTGGCCAGCAAGGAGCTTGGCCTGGCCCCTTTCCTGGGGCCAGACCCTGGGACCCTTTCCCAATTTCCTGTCTCAGATATGCTGAGCAAGCACAGGCCTTCCTCCTGGTGGGGGCAGCTGGTGTTAAGCCAACAATTCTCAAAAGTTGAGTCACTCAATGTCTTTCCTTCCTCAGCTTTCCATCCTGTTGGGGCCTCACTTAGATAGGAGCTCCTCTGCCAGTCTGTCTAACAAAAGCCACAGGGTGGAAAATTAGATGGACCTTTAGCAAAACCCCCATAGATCCTCAGCCATGGGCTAGTTTTCTCTCCCAGGCTAGTGATTTGCGATTGAGTAGATCTCACCCAAACTATGGCAGTGATATACAGAGAGAAGCCATGGTCTAACCCAACCCAACTCCCCCCCCCCCCAAAAGAACTACCGTATGCAGAAGATGAGAGGAAGTTATTTAGCCATATCTTCTCCATTGATACATGTACTTCTCACACTATAGATTTACTCTTATTTAAATAAAAATAATGATGTCGCCTTATATCATTCACTGGCTAGGCCTTTACAGTTTATAAAGCTCATTTGATGTTTTTAAGCCTCAAAACCCTTATATGGGACTTGTAATTCTATGTGTTCACATATCAGGAAATACAATGAAGAAGACCTATCTAGAGTCACCTGGCTGCTAAGGAGAGCTAGATCTTCTGACCCCAGCTAAGGAGGCCCTGTGCAATACCACGCACCAAGGCTTTTTGGTGTGCCTGTGAAGGGAAAGGAAAGAAAGGGAAACCTGGGCACTTGTGGTACCGTATGAGGAAACTTGCTCTTCTCCCGATAGCCAGATGCTCAACCGATCACTTCCCCAGCTGCTTCATGGGGCATTCACCTCTCCTGCCCCCTGGCCCCTTGATTGCTAAAGCCCCACAGACCCAGCAGAGCAGGATAGCAATTAACCTAGCAAGCCTCTATGGGCAGCAGCATGCTCTCCTCACGGAGTCCCTCAACCCTGTGCCTGCAGAATATCTCTGTTCAGGCCCAGCAGCCCTGGGGCTTTTCTGGCCTCAAGATTGCACTGCTAAGAAGGGCTTATCTCTTACCTCAGTCATCCAAAGAACTCAAAAATGCACAAAGAATTAGTGGAAGCCTGGGCCAGAGGAGCCAGCAGGACTCATCTGCCTGTGACAACTTGCATCCCCTATACAGTATCTCTGGCCAGAGTTTTCCTAGGTGCTGGTTGAAGAATTCTCACGGTGGGACAGTCACTGTTACCCAGGCTACCACTGACATGATTGACACTAACTCTGGTGCTTCCAGGGTCACATTATCATTTAATCCTTGTAGTCTGACCATTTGGGGAAACTGAGATGCAGAGATATAACTTGTCAAATCACATAAAGAAAGCATTTCCAGTCTCTCAACCCCCTGTCTCTTCACAGACCCTGCCAAAGCACCCCTTCAAAGAGGTGCCCAGAGTGGTGACTGCTTTCTGATGAGGCTTGACCAAGCAAGAAGGGAGGGTCCCCCCCCCCATTGAGACACAAACACAACTTCAGCCACATTGACTTTGGCAGTGGCATCAGACTGACAGCCACTTGCAGTCACTCCATGAGCTCAGGGTTTCGTGAGGCTTCATTTCGTAGGCAGTTAAAAGGCTGTTTTCCTCCTCCCTATTAGTGTGCAGCTGGCCACAAGAGCTGGACTCAACATTCTTACCTGTTTGAGTCAACCAGCTTCCTGAGAGAAACTCTGCTACTCAGGCTGACCACGAGTTCCTGCCTTGAGCTGGCTATTTGCCAAATTTTGGCAGTGACGCCAGAGTGGCCAGACTTCTGTGGAATTCAGCTTCCCAGGAGGCTCTTGGTGGCTGGAGACAGATCCCGTGGTAGCCAAACCCCATAGGGAATAAGCCCTCAGTCCCTAGCAGACAGCAGGCTTGTGGGAGGAGCCAGAGTGTCTCAGCCTGGCAAGGGACAGTCCTAGGGGACTCTCCTCCTGGCTTCTCTCAGCCCCTGAGAAGTCTTCCATCCACAACCTCAGTGGAACCAGGGACAGGAGAAGCTCTTTAGGCGCCATCAAGGGTAGCTGAGGCACATTCCCAGGCTCTAGCTCTGAGGACTGCCTCTGGGACCTCTTTCCCCAAAGCCTTGGGAAGGGCACTTTGGGGCTCATTTTATCCTTGAATGTTTCACGTGTATTTCTGTGACTGAGGAAAACCAGGGTCAGCCTGCATGGTGAGTGCCTTCTGTGAGGCCTGAGGGAGAGCACTGGCAAGAACCAGTCTAGATGCTTCACAGGCTTGCCTGGTGCTGCCCCATGCCTGAGGTTCTGGTTCGGATAATGAAAGGCCATGATACTGAGCCTATGACCTAGGGAAGAGACAAACCAATAAGGTTGGGACCGGAAGGCGTGCGCACTTTTAGGACATGTGGAGAACTGAAGGCTAGAGAAGTTAATTCCAACAGTGCTGAAGCAACTGGGAATCTTGGTAAAGCAGCATCTACTACCTACAGCCATCGTTAGGTGTAAAGGAGAGGTCACATAAAGGGCCCATTTACATGGGATGCAGTAAACACTCAAGAAATTTCAAGAGAAATAAAGTGGTACACGTAGGGAGAGGTTTAAGAGGGTAACAGTGGCCATGGGGAACAAAGATTGGAGAGATGAGCCAGAAGGACTAGGAAACTATACTTTAAGCAAGAACTGATAAATGCTTAATCAAATCTGGTAATTAGAAGATGGTTCCAGGAGGGAGGAACTGAGGAGCCCCGGTGCATGGGGGCTTAGGTGGCCACCAACTGGCTTAATGCTCATGAGTGTGTATCTCAATGTCAGACTCAGAGCAGGTCTTCTGAAACCAGTTAGGTGCTTGGAAGAAGGTGGTGGTGGTGGTTGAAGGTGGTTGACAGGTAAGATGAGCTTCCCTGCTATGGAGTAGTAAGGACACTGCAAAGGCCAGGCCTGTTACTGTACAAACCTCTGTACAGTTGGAGGCATGTCATTATTGAATGACTGAGAACTGGAAAGAGAACACTTCTACTTCAAGAGTATTTGAGCTAAAAAGTGGCCATAGGGAGCAGGCAGAGAGACATGGCCAGACTCAGCTGTGGGGGAAGTGGGAAGCACGAGGAAATGGCACTGATGTGGGAATAGGGCTTGGGGCACTGAGAGGGAAGTGGGAGACTGACTGAAGGCACATTTAGCACACTGTGACATCACCATCGGCCCACTTGGCACACTTTGACTTTAGAGAATGTTTCCGGTGCGCTGAAGACAAACCCCTAAACGTGAACTGCCTGAAACACAAGTGTGAGACAAACGAAGTCACATGCATCTTTGATCCTGTCAGGACATAATCAGAATCCCAGCTGGGAGGAGAGGAAGCAAGCGTAGGAGTGGAGCCATGCCGTCGGGCAGACTGTAATTCTGCATTTTGAGACAGCAAAACAACGTGGCCTTGAGCTCTTTACCAGTATCAGCATCTTACCCTCATTCAGGTCCCTCTCTCTCAGGCAGTACAGCCTTGCCCAAAGAGTAGATCAGAGCCCTAGTGACCCCGGAACTGAACCCACCCTACAGTTCATCATGATTAGAAAGGAGGCACATACGAGCTCACACATCTACCCCACCATACCCCAGACCTCATCACCACCCCTGCCTGAGAGCCATGGACAGCCCAGTTGCTTTCCTTTCAGACCTATTGTACAGAATAAGTACAAATAGAACCTGGGTGTCGGGCTTTGAGGAGTGACAACAAAGCACAGACTTCAAGCTCCAGATAGAGTTAAGTCTACAGTGAGCAAAATGGAAAGGGTTTGAGGAGGCCGTGGGCGTCCATCAGTAATTCCAAGTCTCACACTGCCAGCTCAAGACCAACAACAGCCCAGAGGCTGAGAGTCCTTGGTGGTATGCACATCAGATTTCCTGAGCAGACCCTGGGACCCCGGTGTGGCCTTCCACTGCACTTGTTTACTTGGAGCTTTGGTTTTATCTCTTGTGGTATTTTTTTTTTTTTTATTTTTGTCTTCCAGAGTGGAACACTTAAGGAACCGGACTCCAGCAAGACCCCTCCTCAGCGGCCACCCCCCCAAGGTTGTTTACAGTATATTCTCGACTGTAATGGCATTGCAGTAGGTCCAAAACAAGTCCAAGCTTCTTAAAGCGATCGGTAGTTAATTTTTCAAAACAGAAAACTTAAGCCAAAAACAAAAAGAAGAGAAAAGAAAGGAAGGCGGGGAGGGGAGCAGCAGGTGCTCCGTGGTACACTGCTGTGTTCTCTCAGTGCTGACTGGACTGTCTCTCCTATGCAGTGTCAGCCCCTGTCTGGTTGTTTACCTGTCCCTGTTTGTGCTTGTAATGCTTTTCTGTTCTTCTGTATAACGTGTGGTTCCAGGGCTGTTTGTCAGCAGTGTACAAAAGAATTGTGCCTCTCTTAAGTCCAGTGTGACTATCTTCTGGTTGGTTTGATAGTGTTTTTACAGCATCATGTAATGAGGGATGAGATCCCAGTGCTGGGGTGGATGGGGAGAAACAGCCACCACAAGGGTGGCCCAGCTTCCCTCCTCTTCCTCAGGCTCAGCCTCACCTTCTCACTTACCTCCACGAGTGCTTGGGTCTTCACTGAACCGTGTTTAACTTCCCCCCTGCATGACTAGGGTAAATAGATAGCACTTTAAGAGATTTCCAAGGTCTACTTCTCATAGTTCCACCCAGTGAACTTGAAGGCATCCATCTCTTTCTCCGTGCGCTACAGTCTAGTACAGTTCGAGTGTGTGTGAATAAGCTGGCTGTACCCGTAGAGCTCTTGTGTTTTTAGTGATGAAATACAAAGAACCAGCTGCTTCCAGGAATGTGTTCTGTATTTTATACCCCGTGTACCCTTCGTTTTCATTATTAATTAGCTACAAGGTTAAAAAAAAATAAGGGGCCGCCAATGTGCAATATCTAAGTGATCTCGTGTTTTTCGTATGTTGATCTCAGTGCCTGCAATTATTTCTTTGTTGTTGCTGTTTCTAAGTTGGCTGTGTGTGCTTCTGTGGAACTGGGCTGCTGTGTATTCCTCAAGGCTTGACTTATAAACAATGAGTTGATTCTCCAGCAGTGTTGGACAGAGAATACAGGGAGTGTCCAATCCTAGTAGTCTGAGAAGAAGTTGACCATTCCCCAGGCTTCCTTGCATGAGACCAGATCAAATATGTATGTCTCCTGCCCCCTGAGTGGGTATTCTGTCTATGTACCTCTGGGCCTGACCACTTTAGTTCTCAGCCTTGGCCTCTTTGGAGACCCTAAACCAGGGAGCTTCCTGGAAAAAACCTGTCTGAGATGTAGGTGGGTGTGATAGACAGAGGCACCATGCCTTGGAGAACCATTGCCTATGTATTTGTCCTTCCTTGTGACAAGGAGCCCTGGGCAGATGACCTAGTTGTTAGTTGAGCCAGAACTTGAGAGTCAGTACCTCATCTTGTCATCTGTGGGCAAGGCTGGGAATGGGTTCCAAGTCGCCTTCCCTAGTCCCCAGCCTATACTCATGTCAGCAGTCTGCCTTTTAGAAGAAATGCTTCTGGCTCTACTTTTATGTTCCCCACCTTTGTGGTGACATGGTTGGGTTCTGGGCTACCAGGTCTGAGGAGTGAGCAGTATTGGTTATATGTCATTGAGTCAAGGGGCACATGCCCTGGTTTCTCTTTTGGATTCTGGAAAATTCTGACACTCTAGAGAAATGCATATAAGTGTTGTCATCGGAGAGCCTTCCTTTAGATGAAGAGGATAGTCAGTCAGTTGTAAATATACACACATATGCATATGCACTTCCAGGTGGGTTAAGAATAAGGATCTTAAACACCTCCTGGTCTAAAGAAATGCTAGAAGAGAATACAGGAATTTCCCAGAATGGAGGAATACATTTTTGTTTGTTTGTTTGTTTTTAAATTTTTTTGTTCAAGTGATAAGCTGATGGTGATATTGCTTCTCTGCATGTTATCAGTGTGTTACATCCAGGTGCTTTTCATGTGACATTTGTGAGCCACAAATATAAAGTTGCCATTTGAATTCAGTCAGGCTACAGGGTGGTGTCAGCCAAGCCCTCTCAGGTGGGGGTTAGAAGCTGATCACAGCTCCCACTGCCACACGCAAGCAGATAGCAGCACCTGACTATCATGTGCCCTCAGGCAGCATGCTAAGGGACAACTCTGTGGCCTGGGGGACACTTTTGTCACAGTGTAGGGTTTCTGTTCAGGTGTTTCGTTCCCATTTCTTTTCCAGTGTTGTCCCCCTCTTTTGTACTGACCCGGCTGGGAGCCCCTCAGCCATGCTGGAGATGTGACAGAGCATCTCCCTTTTGTGATTCTCTTGTACAGCTCAATGTGCAATAAAGGAAAAGTTATATCTGTCTTCAGTGTTAAGTTGTAAAGTTTCTGGCTGTTCGATTACCTCTGTACAGGCGGGAAAGCACTCAGGTTTGTGATACAAGAGGCTGAGCTATCAACCTGAATTACCTGACCAGAAATGACACAGTAATAACGCTAACGAAGTATTAGTCTTGGTGTCAGGCTTCAGGAGGCAGAAGCTGGTTATCTGATTTGGCTTTGAACTCCTTAAATGTGTAGAGTTCCACATCCTTTACATATGTATTTTATTTATGTATAGCATAACTATGAATTGGTGACTGTTGATACAGGGGAGCTCATGCCACATGAAGGGAAATGGGATGGTGACCCTGGGTGTAGCACAGACACTTCTGCCTCTGCCGAGGACATAGGGGTGTTCTGCTTTCTACAAAACTAACAGAACCAGTCTTAGCTGCAGCAGGCCCATGAGCATAAACTCCGGGACTGAGATGAGAAACTGGATTTTCCAGGTCAATTGGGATTATTTCTACTAGTCAGTGTGTGTCCATGGGGCCTTTTTGACTTCAGAGATGTGCAGAATCCCCTTCTGAAAAATATGAACAGATACCACACTTTCTGTCTTCGCCCCCTCCCCAGACAAAGGAGTGCTTTTTTTTTCAACAGGCCATCTATCTGATGGTTCTGTGTCTCATATTGGGTGAAAGGTATGTTGTTATTAAGGGGCTGTTTGCCAGATGGTGCTCACAACATCCCTGGGGGAGACTAAGGTTTGGATGTCTGGAGAATTTCCCCACACACCTGAGTGGTTTGTCATGCTGGGGCCGCTGAGGATGGCACTCAGGCAGAGAGTGCCTGGGAAGAAAGGGTTGATCCTGGTCGTGGGAGTTAAAAGCCCAGGTGGGATGGCTGTGGCAATAAGACACCTGCAGGCTTGGGGCAGGATGAAGGGCAGCCATGGAAAGCGTCAGGCGCTGGTGATCTCAAAGCCCAGAATCCCTTCTGAACAACTTTTTCATCTGTTAGCATCTTTGAAACAACTACTATCTTTACAATACAATAGTAGGACTTTTAGGTGGTTTATAGCCCAGAGAAGCTTGGTGTCTTGCTGAGGAAAGTGTTACTCCTATTTCTTAGGTGTTCTGATTCCTAGTCTCCTGTTTGTCCCCTGCCCTCTCCTGCACTGTGTATGTAGAATGTGGGGCTCTTAGGAAGCACCTTGGAGCAGGATGGCTTCTTCTGAGGACTTCTGGGAAACAGAGCAGAGTCCCTTTGGTCTGGAGGCCTTCTCTAAGGGAGCTTCTCTCTGTGGGGCTTCCCAAGCCTCTGCCCTCTTCCCTGCCCTTCTGACTTCCACTGTGACTGAGTTGCTGAGTCTCTGAGGAGGTACAAACAGTGAGGATGTCTTGTCTCCTTTCACAGTCTTCCAGAGCCTTGGGTAGCTACATACAATATTGCATATCCTTTTAGCAATGATCTAACCACACCATTTGAGACATAGATTCTACTAAAGAAACCCTTTGATATGGTTAAATTATGAAGTTTTTCTTGTACTGAACCTAGGGGGCCCTGGGCAACCCCAAGGAATGCAGCCCCCAGGCAAGGTGCCGCCTCCACGTCGGCTCCCCTCGGGACCATCTCTGCCATCTTCTTCCTCTTCCTCCTCCTCTTCCTCCTCTTCTTCCTCGGCTCCTCAGAGGCCGGGCGGCCCCACCACCACCCACGGTGATGCATCCTCCAGCAGCAACTCCCTGGCAGAGGCCCAGGCACCTCAGGCTGCTCCACCACAGAAGCCCCAGCCTCACCCACAGCTCAAGTAAGATAACCCAGCAGTTCCTTACCCCCTCTCCTGTCCCCCCTCGTGGGCTGTGAGCCTCTGACCTGCAGTAGAACCACCTTCAGGTTGCCAGATATTTTAGGATTTTGGGGGTTGGTGGTGGTGGTGATGGTTTGTGGGTGTGTGTTTGTTTTCTGGTGTGTATGAGAAAAATGACTAGATTGACTTGGAAGGGGAGAAAGGAGAGAAATTAAACTTTGCCTCAGATTAAGATGGATGCTTACATCCAAAGCTTTCTTCACCAGGAATTGCAGCAGTTACTGATCCTTTCTGCCTAGCCTTGAACAAACTTGAGGTTCCCACTCCTTTTGTCCATGTGCACGTATCCTAAACTTATAAACAAACAAACAAACAAAAAAGCCTTCAAGTCTTACTTCTTTCTGATCCAAGAGGATATAATCAGCTGCCCAGAGGAAAAGGGGGAAGTGGTTAACTCCATCTCAGTTTTTACCTTCAACTCGTCTGGGAAAGTGTGTGTAACAAAGATGGCACCTAGTAAGAGAACCATCCTCCCAGGCACCCGCATTCTCAGTGTTTAACCCAGAGGCCCCTCCACAGTGCTGTGCTGCACAGAGAACTGTAGGGAGCCTTTAGGAAGCAGTAGTCCTGACCTTGGAGGGTGCCCCCCCACTCTTCCCCCTGCAGTCTGCTCCCCCAACTCCCCAGAGCCACACATGCTGGTTTTAGTATCTGTATGCAGATGACAAATGCGTTCAGTCATCACTCTTGGCAGAGATAGCAGCAGCTCCAAGAACATGGGGATAACCTACCCTGCTTGTAGGTCTAAAGCAGTGGTTCTCAACCTGTGGGGTTTGACCCTTTCACAGGGTTCATCTAAGACCACCGGAAGGACACAGGATTTAGGATCCACAATAGTAGCAAAATTACAGTTATGAAGTAGCAAGAAAAATAATTTTATGGTCCGGGTAACCACAGCATGAGGAACTGTATTAAAGGGTCACAGCATTAGGAAGGTTGGGAACCACTGCTTTAAAGTGATGTACAATAGTAAATCTTCAGGGAGCAAGAGAGAGGCCATGGACTTACAGAGTCTAGGTAAGCACCCTTGATTTGTGCACATAGAAGAAAACTTTGCTCAGAACCACCCATCTAAATCAGTGGCAGAGTCAGGGTTGGGCTTGGGTGTCCAGATGGTCACTTCTCCAGCTCTTCTAGTCATACACAATGGAAGAGAAATGGCTACTCTTTTTCTTCAGAGCCAGCCAGTAGCACTGCTTACATCCAACTTGCTGTGTCACCTCCTCAGTTCAACAGTTTCTCATATCTGCTCTGGCCCCACTATAAAAGCAAGTCTTTGGGTTGTCATTGCCTCTGGGCTGAAGCTGATGAGCAGAGCCAGCCTCTTATGATGAGTTGCAGGCTTGCACTGGGTGCTCTCGGCTTGTAAGTACAGAGGTATTCCCAAGAGGCCAGCATGCTAGGGCTTGTCACCAGTCCTAATGAAAGGCAGGACATCTATCTACAGCCCCTGTGGGAGGAGAGAATGACACACAGGTGTGACTTTCTTGGATGCACCCAGCATTCAGGAGATGGATGGAGGTCCCAGAAGAGTCCTAGAGCCAGAAAGATCCAGTGGGAATCAAGAACCAAGCCAGGCCACCAGGGAAGCCAAACCTCATGTCTTATTGTGGTGTTGGCTTCCCCCCAGCCCAGCCTTCAGAGTTTTTGTTTTTGAATCACTTGCTTTGGAAAAATAAGTTCCTAAAGTATGTGTGTGTGTGTGTAAGGTGGTTGGGTTTCTTTCATTATAATATTGCTTAACAATCATGATCTGATAAAGTGTCTCTTTGACTCCTATGTACCCTGAACTCCACGAACCTCATATAAGGCTCCTCTGAGAAAGACTATAGAGTTGACTGTGATCACATTAAACATAGGGACACAGAGCTGGAGATGTCAGAGTCCTGGGTTTAGCCCCAGCACTGAACAAAACAAGGTGTTGTGGTACATGCCTATTGTCAAGCACTTTAGGAAGCACCCAAGGGCTCCAATCAACTACACAGGGGGCTCAAGGTCAGCCTGTGCTACATGAGACCCTATCTTTAAAAAAAAATGAATGCAAGACCAGGGAAATGGAGGCATTAGACTTTGGGGTTCAAGCTGAAGGTTCCTTTGAAATAAGAGAGAAATAGAAGGAACCAAGAGGACCCAGAGGTCATCATTTTACCAAAATCTTCGTGCCAGAGTGACACATGGCTTGCCTGAGGCCCTTTGTGACAGAACCAAGACTCTAAAGTTGAGTCCATCTTGGCAGTGGATGAAAAAGAGAGGCCAGGAGCCCACAAATGCTGTTGTCTGTTTTCATCAAAGGAGAGGCCCAGATCTGTACTTAGGAGTTGGGGACTTTTAGCCTCAAACAAAAGACATAGCCTTTGAGCCGCCCATTCTCCCTCTTTCCCCCTCTCTTACCCTTCTCTCTGGTCCCCACACTGCTCCCACCCCTTCCTGTTTCAGCCGCACTGAAAGTGAGGAAGTAGTGAAGGGCTTCCCAGTGCCTAGCAGAGCCCTCCAGCCATCTCCTGCTACCCTGTTCTCCCTGGGGAGGGAATGGGGAGTTCTTGTTGTATACCTTCATGTCACAGCCCTTCGCTGCCTCACTAGGAACACCCTCCTCATGTTCTCTCTGGTTTTTATCTTCAAGCAAGTCGCAGTCGCTGACAAATGCGTTCAGCTTCTCTGAGTCCTCCTTCTTCCGGTCTTCAGCCAATGAAGATGAAGCCAAAGCGGAGACCATCCGGAGCTTGAGGAAGTCCTTTGCCAGCCTCTTTTCAGATTAGCTCTTCAGATACACGAGGGCACGAGGGCATCCGGCCCAACCAGGAAAAGCATCTAAGACATTCACCAACAACAGTCCGCCATGTTTGGTGACGATGTCCCATGACTTGACATGTGTGGCCCCTTCCTCTGTTCCTTTGTGCTCAGTAATTTGTGCAGCCCAGAAATGATAATGTGATAGTCTCAGGGCAGGTGCCTACCCTGAGAAAGACCTGACAGGAGAGGAAAGGGCTGTTTCCTTGTAGTCTTAAGAGCTTTATTCTGAAGTCATCGTTGCTGTGAATTTAGTGGCCTTATTGTGACAGAGCCATGGTGTCTTACTCTTCCCTGTGAAGCCAGGATCAATGTAACGTAGGACTCCTGGCAGCTTAACCCAGCTCAGCATGTCCATGGGAAGTATGTTCTTATCTGAGAAGTACTGTTGGCTCTAAGTTTTAGGAACTTCTCCCCAAAACTGGGTCTCCTGTGGTCCCTGTTGAAAGCACACTCACCTGACCCTGCACTCCCTAGACTGCTGTGGAGGTGAAATTCCTTGTGTCTGTTGAAACAAGAGAACAAGGCCCTGCAGTGTCTCCTTTCTCCTCTCTGGAGAGCAGTTCTGTTGTGTGAGCGTCAGTAACCTCGGCCTTTAGAAGCTGTACTGTAGAAGAGAATGCATGCCGCTATAAGAGCAGTCCACCAACCTTTGTGTACCTCACCTAATGAATGTCAAGACCTTGGTGTAATAAAAGCAGCAGCTTTAACCAGCATTTGATTCAGCCCTGAGGTTCCCCCATCTAGGTTGAGCACATACATGGGCATGCAGGTACGTTTGTGACTAGGGAGTTAAAAGTCCAGGAGGGTTAAGTTGCTGTTGCTGTGTGTGCCTGTGATGGCAGGTGCGCACGTCTGTGTTAAGAATGTGTCTGGACCTCCAGAATCACATACTGACACTCCTGACAGCTCCCCCAGTGGATCCATCTCTTCTAGAACCAACAGCTACCAACAGCTTGGCGTTTCTACCCATTTGATTCAGTTCACAGACCCCAATATGCACAACACCCCTGCTCATGTATCAGTCAATTTAGACCCATCTTCCCATCTTTCATCAAGATCCTCAGCTAAAGTCCACAAGGTACAGCCAACAAGAAAGAAGCAACCTGCTCTGATGAATTGGTTCCACAGCTGTAGTAGCTCAGGCATCCTGAAGGCCTGCAGCTGGGGTAGGCTCTGAGGGATTTTACTCCAACAACTTCGTTATGGTTCTCTGAGGATAAGTTCCACATCTGCATATGTTTGAGAAAAAAATCAGTGCATTAACACCTTAGCTATGCAATTCCCTGCATGTGATACCATGTGATACCATGTGATACCATGTGATACCATGTGATACAAACTCAACAAGGTAATGCTGCTTGAAATGCCACTGACACCAACTCCTGTCCCTGCATGTGGTCATAAGCAGGGACTCCAGGAGGGCAGAGAATGAATCTCTGTGGTACCAGATCTCCTTTCTGAGTCACATTTATCTCCAGTTTTTAGGGTCTAAGGACTGAGGCAGGTAAGGGGAGAAATATGACTCCCACCATCTCCCATTGAATGGCCCTCATGAGTGATATCATCCTATCCTTGCATTACACAAACCTAGACAGCTAAACGAAGGGCAAAGGGCTGAGGTTGGGACCCAGGGCCTCAGAGTCTCTCTTATGCTAAGCAAGCCCTATACCTCTGCCTGCCTGCCCAGGTCTGCATATGCATTCTGTTTTTATACCTACTTGTGTGTCTTCCCAAGAAAAGGGAAGATCAGAAGAAGCATTAGGTCTAAAACTTATACATGCCAATGTAAACAACAAATGACAACTTGAGGATGTGACACTACAAGGAGGCCTGGTGTGAAGCCAGTGAACTGTGGAAAGGAATCAGGGTGCACATGGGGAAATAGTGAAGGAGATCACAAATCTTAAGTAAGGTCTTGTTTGTATAAACGCATTTCCATGTTAATCTCTAGTCTCTGGTAGTCAAAATGTTCTTACTGTATGGGTTGGTGAGGGAACACCTTCTCACGAGTTTTAGGTCCTGTTTCAGGCACAAAGAGAGACCAGAGAATTCCCCCTGCACCTCTCAATGCCCACTGCCTTCGGTTCAAAATAATCAGCATCCCAAGGTGGCATATTTTGAGGTGTCTTGTTCTGAAGCTCTTTACAGACAAGAGTCTTCCACTTATCCACGCTTCTCTCCCTCTGGTTCCAAATACACTGTAATGCAACATGCTTCTTTGGTGACAAATATTGAGCATTTACCCTATATGTAGACACTGTGATGGAATCAAAGACATGTTTACTAATATATCTAGAGTTTACTAAGTTCCAAGCACAATTCTAAGCACTTAAAGCAACTGATTGATCTCCTATGGGATAAGTACTATTATAAATTTACACATGAAGAAATTTAAGAAAAATTCAATTATATGTTTAAGGTTGTCCAGTTGGTCAAGTTGTAGAAATAAGATTTAAACCCAAATAATTGGGGCTCAGAATATGGTTCCTCTGGTAAAGTACCTGCTGTACAAGTATGAAGATCAAAGTTTGGATCCTCTTCGAGAAAAATGCCAGGTGAGTATAACAGCCTGCCTGTAATCCTAGCGTGTGGGAGGCAGAGACAGGGAATCTCTGGAGCAAACTACTAGCTGAAGCGGTGAGTTCTAGATTCAGCCAGAGACCCTGTCTCAAAATATAAGGCGGAGAGCAATCAAGGAAGATATCCAGAGTCAACCTCAGACCTCATGTGAATGAATGCATACACATGCACACTACAAAGAGCAAGCCAAGCAATAGTACAGCAGAGCACATACCCTTCATCACTTTGCTGCATTTTATTTAATCTGGCAGGGTCCATAAGAAATTATTTTCTCAAATTTTCATAGTACAATCACATAATATGGTATATACAAACTTGGCTGGATGAGAGGTTGGTGGACACATTACCAGTGTTGACCCCTTGGCCTAAACCTATGAGTAACATGCACTGTGTGTCTTATTCTGATCAAATATAATTCTGGCTCCTAAAAAGTTACTCATTCTTCCACATGTGATGTCAAACCCAAACCACAAGTGCTTATTTAGAAAATGAGTCACCCTGGACGGACTGTTGGGGTGACAGAAAGAGGAGGCGTTTAACATAGTTATGAAGTACCCTAATCCAAGGAACACAGGGATTCTATCTAGCCCCTAGTAATAGATCTGGACCAGGGGTGGGGCCATTGAGAAACAAACCTCTTGGTACTTAATTAAGATGGTTCCAGAGACTTGGAAAATAGTACCTCACAATAGTCAAACACCCTATGAGTAGTGTGAATAAAAATGATCAAAAGTTGGGCCAAAAGCTTTTGGTCTGTAGGCCAACTCTGCCTGTCTTGCGGATCAGATCAACTCTGTAGCTTATGGAGTTCCCTCTGACAATTCTCAGCCCAGATAAGTAAACAGAAAGACTCACCCGTCTTCATGGGGCTTCCCATCTCCTGGATCAAAGTGAATAAATTCTGTTCAGTATGTATTTGTTGATAATTCTTTATTGTGTATTTACTAAGCTCAACAAATTTCATGGGAAGAACATAAAACCAAGCTAACAAAGGTTTCTGCACTCACAAAAGCCACAGCCTGTAGGGGAGATGTGTACTGTCTTATGGAATGCAGTCATGGTGTCAGCTGGGAAAACTCAGCTTGATAGTTATCAATGAGAATGTAGGGAATTCTACACATACACACTGCTGGTGGGACCATGTATGGCACTACCCCTGTGGGGGTCATTTTCAACATCCAGTGCCCAGCTGAGCTTCGGCAATCTCAGTTCTGGATACTTCTATAGAGACTTCATATACACAAGGAAACAAGCAAAGGAATATTGGTTGCAACATGGGGGTGGAGGGAATCCAATATGGAACCAATCAAACATGGAAACAAACAATTGTCCCTCGTGGAGGAATTAAATCATGTATTCTCTCTCATTCACAAATAGGAACTCCATGAGTTTAAATGTGTTAGGAATTCAGGTGAGGTCTGATAAGGTATGGAAAGAGGATGGGAAAGATGAGTCTGGCGAGTGTAAGATGGACAAGCTGTACGTGTCTCAATGGAGCATATGTCTAGCTCCGGGTCAGAAAAGCCTACACCACAGGTAGGGGAGAGCTGGGACGAGTCCACAAGATCCAGAGCCCTGTAGGCCAGGGGAGGGGCGGGTGTAAAGAATTCATTCACAGTTTTACTGTTGAAAGCAGCAATTAGTCTTATTGCCTGTTTACAGATGAGAAAACTGAGTCCCAGGCACTTAGGACATTTACCACAGTCATGAAGGGAATTAGTGACATAGTCAAATGAAGGAGCCTTAATGTCTTTAGGAACACTCAGGACTTGTCCTATCTGAGACAAATGGAATGGGTTTCATTTCTAAGGAGAGGTATCTAGAGGCAGGTGACAGGCCAGGAGGAAGTGGCAAGATATTGTTAGCCAATGGAAAGAGCCTGAGTCAAATCTGAGTTTGTATCAAGGCTCTGCTAATTATTGACTAATTGATTTGACCTTTCAAGTGATTAGCTTTTCTGTCTCAAAATTCCCTTATCTGGGTGAGTTTAAGGATTAAATGACGTAAATGTCTACGCTGTTTCTGAGATCATCACAATAAATCCTACCTCTGTCTCAAAGATCACCTAGTTGCCTTCCATGTGACTCCTCCCAAAGTAGTCAAGTGCCTTTCTCCAGCTCCCAGACCAGTGGTCCTCTAGGGCGATTTAAACCATCTGAAATGACCTAAAGCTGTAGCTGTTGAAGGAGAATTAGAGTTGAGGGTGGACATCTGGAGAAACAGATGCAGCTGCCAGGCTTCCCACTGG
>CM052700.1:30451476-30488976 GCA_028551405.1 Uromys caudimaculatus | reverse complement strand
CATACTGAAAACATATGAAGAAAACATGGCTTTTCCTTATAACTGTCTGTACATTTTGTTCCTAGTGAGTTGTTTGTACCTCTGGGTTCTCTTTTCCCTCTATAAGGCAAAAAGATCCATGTCTGGTCTAGAAGTCAGTCCCAGGGCTGTATAGCTCAGTGGCAGAGCACTCGTCTACCATGTGTAAAGCCTCGGGTTCCAGCCCTCCTCCCAGCACCAGAAAAGCAAGAGGAAGTCAGAGACTACTACATCTTTAAAGTCAGTCTTTATACTTCCGACATCAATTTAGCCACAATGAAAGAAAGTGAATGGCTGAACACATCCTCACTGGGATCCTTTCTCCTCAGGCTGACATTCCAAAGGCACCAGTGTATCCAGACAGGCAAGATTCCTTGTGCCCCCCCTTTATTTATTTTGTATTTATTAAATATACCAGTTAAGATAGTCCTCAAAGTGACCATTGAGAAGACTGAGTGGCAGGGCCTTGTCTTGGGTTCTTCACTGTTCTTGTAAGTTGTTGAAGTTGTTGATATATTCCCGCCAGTGCCAAGTGATTTTCCTTCCTCTCTCTCCCTGACATGGAGAGAGGCTTGGAAGGCAACACACTTACTCCACATTTGTAACAACTCACTGAGATCTCCCAGTAACATGCCCACGCTTGTGTACACACACACACACACACACACACACACACACACACACACACACACACACACTAAAAACCCAAAAATAAAAAAACAAACAGGAAAAGCAGTCCCACAAGGCCTTAGAATGGGTGGGCAGGTGTAACACAACCCCAGCCAGTTCATAGCTGCCGTCATCTGGCTGATAAATACATGCCTATGTTGTAAGAAATCGCTATTTCGTACCACAGCTGAGTGATAAATATCAACAAAAAATGTATTAAGAATAGGCCTCCCCTGGAGTTTTGCCTTAAGTGGGTGAGATTTCTCAAAAATCTAGGTTTTTTTTTTTTTTTTTTCTTTTTTTGAGACAGGGTTTCTCTGTGTAGCCCTGGCTGTCCTGGAACTCACTCTGTAGACCAGGCTGGCCTTGAACTCAGAAATCCACCTGCCTCTGCCTCCCAAGTGCTAAAAATCTAGTTTTTGAGCTGGTAATTGCAACATGACGTTGTATGCAGATGGCTTGGGAATGGACCCGGACTAATTTGAGTAAATGGGTAGTCTTAGAGATGTGAGCCAGACATCCAGGGAAATGGCGTTTATGGGAATTCCACATCTCTGTTAGTTTGTTGTCTTCTTTTTAACCTTGGAAATTGGCTTCTCTCAGAAGATCAGTGGCCTTTTAAAACAATAGAGAATTATTGAAAGAGGGATTATTTTTAATGTTTGATGCTCTTTCAAACACCCTACCACAAAATGAGCCTTCTTAGAGAACTGTCTAGTGCCGCAGATATCAGCAGGCTTTCTTATTTGGCTGGCTTTGGTTTGTTTTGTGCTGGTGATCCAACCCAGAGCCTGGACATGCTCGATGCATGCTCTACCACTGAGCTACACCCCAACCAGGCTTTCTTGATTTTTGTCTGAAAACACTGTTATGGATGTTCATGTGTTAACTGAACATGGAGCAAACCGAGAGAACCTTTCCATCTCGAGGGGCAGTATAATCCAGCCATGTCCTCTTTACAATCTGAACCTTGAGGGGGGGGACAGGCACCAGGATTGGAATGAATATATTCTTGCCAAACCAGCCAACCTGCATCTCCAACTACTCATTAGTTAGGCCACCATTTTGGACTTTGATGTTACAGTTTTCAAAAGTGAACGCTGCCTTTGTTCAAAACCCCAAACTATGGCCTCACCATGTGCTTTCTACTCCCAAAATCAGTTTCCCCCATCCTTTTTTAAATGCTAGGCCAGATAAAGCCTGAAGCACCACTTTCGTCATTGTGTATCCCTGACTCACATACCCAGAATAATTCCCCACTGCCTAGAGCACAAACTCCGATCTGGAGCTTATCATCAAGGCCTTCAGCAAATAGAGCCAAAGCCACCCTGAGCTTGCTGCCCTGAAAGTCCCCTGCTCCATATTAATGCTCTCCAAACCGTCCTGTCCCCCACTCCAACTTGTGCTCTCCTGCCTGCTCACATCTGGGGGCGAGGTGGGCTTTCTTTCCCTTATGTTTGGCCACAGAGTCCCCACCTTTAGACACCCCCGCCCCATCTCACAGTTTATTACTGAGCTATCTCTGATGACCCAGTGACCAGGGATCTGAGCCTTATCGCTGCTACAGTGACCATGAGACTGCAGGGACCTTTCAGAGCCCATTCTTGTCTGCTTGAAAGACGTCAAAGTCAAACTGGAGACAGCCCAGCTGTTAAAAGCTAGATTCCAATCAAAAAGAAGCCAAAACAACACCCAAACAAACCTCCTGTAATTTGTGCGTTTGATTCTTTAGGGGATACACAGCTCAGTCCTAATGTAAAAGGATACTCATGGCCTCCAGCCTTTTCTATAGGGCTAGATTCAGCTCCCTGAGTGCTAAGCTGATGTTCATTTATTTAGAATTGGGGACCACTGCAAACACCCAAATCACCTCTTTAGAGCATTGACTTCTGCTCAAGCCATCTTCTCAGAACATGGAGCCCCATTCAAAGTCCTGGGATCTCAGGCCATGTGGAAAAGAAGTCCTGTAAGACAGGGCATGTGCCAGGAAATCCATAAACTGTAAATACCATTTTAAAAATCCAGTAGCTGTTAAACTTTCTTTCTTTGGTTCTTGAATACCATTTCCTAAAAAGGTTTTGACATGAAACTTCAATGTTCTGAACAGACTGTAATGGATTTATTCTGATTATTCAGGGATGTGGGTCAGACACATCCCTAAGTGGTGGTTTCTCTCTCCATAGTCCCCATATCACACCCTAAGGTGGTTCTTGTTCCCTGCCATGGAAATCTGAGTCTTTAAACACAGTTTATTACCCGTCTAGTCTCCACTAGAGCCAGCCCTGCCACTCAGTGTATATGGCAGATATATTCCCTAGCTTGTCTTCAGATACCAGGCAGCCAGCTGCAGCTAAGCGCAGTGTCATTATCAACAGGAAGAGGAAGGTGCTTCTTGATACAGACTCCTCCTGGGATACACAGGGCCTGACCCTTCAATGGAGACTAGCAGGTGCCTTGCGTGTGTACCCAGCGCTGCATCTGTGGTGGTGGGAGAGACTGAGTCACATCTGGATCAGAGCCCACAGCCTCCAGCCCAGAGGAGGCAGGCCAGCAGCAGGAGGTGCTCCACAGAGAGCAAGTACCTTGGAAAATAGGATTGGGCTCTCTGGCAGTATCTTATCCTTTCTACTGCTTCAAGCCTGGGGCTGCTGGCTGATTGAAATATCATTTTAATTAAACATTTGCCCTACGTGACAGGAGCAATTTAATGAAAGATTACCAAGGTAAGCACAGTATTAAAAATATGTTCGTGCACTGCTATTTTGTGACGTTAGTCTCCCTTCTATAAGGAAGGCCAAGATTTCAGTAGATTCCACCAGGGGCTCAGTGGTTAAAGCACTGACCGTTCTTGCAAAGGCCCCAGGTTTGATTCCTAGACCCACATGAGAACTCAAAACTCCCTGTAACTCCAGGTCTAGGGGATCTGGCCTCTCTGGCTTCCATGGGCACTTGAATGCATGTGGTGTACATACATACATGCAAACAAAACAGCAATATGCATAAAACATATAAATCTAAAATGAAAAGGCCAACCAGATTAGACAGCCACACTCAGGAAATACATACATTAATTCTTGCTAAGTAGATGAGGTCTGGTCAGCCGGGTGTGATGGTACACGCCTTTAATCCTAGCATGCAAGAAGCAGAGGTAGGAGGATCTCTGAGTTCTAGGCCAGCCTGGTCTACAGAGCTAGTTACAGGATAACCTGGGCTACACAGAGAAACCATGTCTTGGTGGAGTGGAATAATGAAGACGATGGGGTTTGGAACAGATGTTCGTGTGAAAGGCATTATGGGAAGAGAGAGTCTTCATACCACAGTCCATGTGCAGAGGAACTAGGCAAGGGGCTGCTTTGACATAGAGGAGCACAGTGGGAAACTAAGCTCTCATAGTTTTCCAGAGCCTCTCAGTGTAACCCCAGGCAGGGCAAAACCAGAGCCCCTCTCAGCCCTGACGTAGGTGTTCTTGCCTTCCAAGGAGCCCTGGGCCATCAGAGGCCTGAGGGCTTGGAGACAGAAAGAGAAGGCATAATTTTACGTGCAGGAAGTGACTCGCTGAAAAATCCCATTGGCTCTCCTTATCCTTATTCTGGGCTTCACAGCAGTGGATCAGACCAGCACTGGGCTCTGGCTGGCATGTCCTATTAACCTGGGATGGAGGCATCAATACCAAACATGTACAGAACATTTGTCATTCTTTCCTAAGCAATACAGAGTGCCTATTCTTATAGTGTTTGCATGCCATCAGGAAATCAGAGAATCTCAAGTATGGAGGAAGCTGTGCCAGGTCCTAGGCAAACACACCACCATTTTGTAGAGGGGACTTGAGCATTTGTGGATTTCAGCAACCATGGGAATCCTGGAGTCAATCTTTTAGATGCTAGTGTGTTTTAAAGACACTGAAAGATCACTCTGTGGTGAGTAAGGGTGTGTCTGCTGGAGCCAAATTAGGAAAAAGCAAGATGGCCACGGTTAGATTTTTGTAGGTATGTATTAGTCCATGGGTCAAACGTCACTAACAGCCAGACGGAAACATGGATATCACAAAACATGAACAGAAACAATATTTCTTGGGGTGGGGGAAAGCTTGCAAATCCTCTGAACACAGAGTTCAAGCAGTCGTGTGGAAGCAGGAAGTACACCTTTCTACGTCAAATGACTTCAGGGCATCTACTGAAAATAGCAGCAGTGCCCCAGCTACAGACCAACAAGGCACTGGCCAGGGTACCCCCATAGTACCAGTGCAGGAGTGAGACTGGTTGACAGCCCTTATGATATCCACTCCTAACAGACCAGAATGTGACCCACCTGTGGCGGGAGCCCTGGACCCAGATGGCCATGCTTGGTGGTGGCTAGAATTGGGGTTGGAGTTCCACCTCTTGCCACCTGTACCTTATGCTAACTCACTTCCTTTAAGAAGTGTCACACGGAATTGAAGTCACTCCAGTCTGCCCTGCAGCCAGGCAAGGTGTGAGTCAGGGAATGAAGACTTTGGTTTCTTCAGCAAGCATAAAATCTTTCTAAAGGGAGAAGCAATCATTAAAGCAGATTTCCCCAATCTGCATGAGCATTAAGATAATAGACATTTAGAACTGGAAGGGATATCAGAGGACATCAAGCCCCAGTGGACCCATCACAAACTTGGCACGGAGCTCTGCAAATCAGGCTTGCAAGTGCCCACAGATCAGCAGTAAAACTTCATGCTTTCAAATCCTGTTACTTCCAATTTTGCAATAATGCAAAAGGGATGGAGAAAGATAAAAGAAAAGGAAAAGCTTCTATTCCTGAAAATATATTATCAAAGAGCTCTGGGATCAAAGGAGAAACGTGAAATGATTCTTTAAATTTGCTAGAAAATAGGTATTTTAGAATCTCAGCCCTACTGGTTAAACAGAGCCAAAAGGAAACCGATGATAGTAAACACCTGTGTTAATAAAAGTTAAATTAAGTGTGTGACTAATAAGTGGGAACATCACCAATGGGAAGAAAAAGAAAAGCTGGTAAGAATAAAAGCAAAAGCTGATAAGATCAAAACCTGAAATGAATACATTTAAAAAGCTTGTTCAGTTGAAAGAATTAGCTAGCTTTTTTTTTTTTTTTTTAATGAGAAACACAAAGACACCACGTAAGAAATGGTAGGTAGCCTGACAGTCAGAAGAAACAATATCTGAAACGTGTGTGATAAACTGGCAGACTATTGATTCCCAAGCTTTCGGGGCTCCTGAAATATTATGAGCTGGAGTGTAGCACCGGGCAAAGGGAGGCCATAGCTCACCCGAGGCTCCGGCTCCATCCAGCACCAGAAAGACTCAAGGGGATTTCCTTCTGTAGGCTGTATCCATGAGTATTCACTGTGAACAATAGAAGATTAGAGAACTAAGAATTACCTACCTTATTGAATAGGAACTGCAGTAACTCTTAAGATCAGTTTGAGAAGAACTGCCATGTTTGAAATGCTGAGTTTATAAGTCTGTGAGTATGGCGTGTCCTGCTTAGCCAAGGTGTTTTAATTCCTCGAAGTGACATTCTGGGGATTTCTCTGTACGGCTCGGCCAGCTTTCTTTTCTTTGAGATTTGTTTCTTCCCTATTGTGCAGGTGCAGTTTTAAAATTTGTATTCTCTTAGCAGAGCCTGGTGATGCAGGCCTGTAATCTCAGCTACTTGGGAGGCTGAGGCAGGAGGATTCCAACCTCATGGCCTTTTTGGCTGCAGAGAGATTTGAAGGCCAGTCTGGGTAACTTAGTGAAACTCTGCCTTAACTTTGAACGTAAGAAGAGGCCTGGGAGATATACAGCTCAGTGGTAGGGGCATTGCCTAGCATACATGGATCCTTGGGTTCAGTCTCCAGTGCTTATAAAAAATAAATTGTATTCTCTTATTTATGTCTACTGTACAGAAGTACAACAGATGCTTTGGGGCTTGACCTGTACCTAGTAATCCAAGCTCACATATTTTAGTAGTTGGATTATCTTGGATTTTACTCCCTGCCATCTACCATATGTGGGCAATGGAATTTCCATTGTTTTCCAGTCTGTATACTTTTTTGTCTCTCTCTGAACTTGTTACAGTGCCTGGAACTTCTAGTATAATTCTGCCTGAGGTGGATAAAGCAGATATCCTTATAAATAGAAAACTTTCAATATTTCACCATTAAATATAATCTGCTGAATTTTTTCTTTTCTTCTTCAACATATCCTTTATGAGATTAAGGAAGTGTCCTGAATTTTAAGCTGTAAATACATTTTATCAAATGCTGTTTGTCTATCTCTTACATAATCAAATGAATTTTCATCTTCATACTGTTTGTTTGTGAATTAGGTTATTTGGCTTTCAAGTTGCAAATCAACTTTCTATCTTGGGAATAACAAGACTTGGGAATCAGTGGTGGTCGGGGTGGATGAGTGGGAGCTACAAAATGGCTCAGTGGTTAAGAATACCTGCTGCTCTTGCAGAGGACCAGGGTTCTGTTCCCAGCCTCCATATGGTGGCCCACAATTGTCTTTAACTCCTGTTTTGGGGATCTGATGCCCTCCTCTGGCTTGCATGCATATGGCGCACAGACACATATGCAGGCAAACACCCAACCACATAAAATAAAAATAAGTACATCTTACACTAACCAAACAAGACTCAGTTATAATATATTGTTCTTTTCACTCCACACTGGATTTTATTGGCCAAAGTTCTGGTGTTTTCTATGTGAATCATGGCTTCCTTACAAAGCTTTAGTATCGTTACTATGTTGGGTGGATGGAACCAGCCGGGATAGGATCTCTTCTCCTCTTGTCTCTGAGAAAGACTCTCATAAGAATGATTGCCTTCTTGCAAAGCTTACTGTTGAAACAGTCTATCCTGGAACCTTGTTAAGCTTTTCATCATGATTTAGTTTTTTTAGTCAATGTAACATAATTCCCATTCCCTGTGCTTTCATATGCTGATATTGGAAAGTTGTGTTTTAGAAGAAAATGTTCTTTTTTTTAAGATTTCAGTTTTATTAGAATAAAGATTTCCTACAATGTCTTGCCTCAGATACCATCTGTGTCTGTCTCTTTGTCACTGGTGAGTCTGCCCTCTGTGGTGTCATTAAGGCCACAACAGTTCCCTTCAATTGGAATTCCTGAGATCTTTTTTGTGACCCTATAAAGGCATCCTAGAAGGCACAAATAATTGGATATAATATCCATTTACTTGGCTAGTCTCTCTCTTACCTTTTGGGAATGCGCTGTGTCACGGCACACCGTACATATCATAGGACAACTTGAGGTAGTCCATGCTGTCCCTCCACTGTGTTAGTTCCCCAGTGAGTCCACCCATCAGCTTTGTCAACAAACACCTTTCCCCAACGAACCATCTCCCTGGGCAGCAGTCTATCTTAAACAGAGATGCTAATCTAATTAATGCTCACTGTAACTGGACTGTTCACATGAAATTGGGGCTCAATCTGTCATCTTTCTTTCTTATTTGTCCAACATGTCCTTTGTCCTTTCCCCCCTTTTCATGTTTGCTTTTGAACCACTCGAGAAATGTTTGCCATTTCATTATGTTCTTTCTCTTAGCATGCATGTTTGGTTTTGCATTTTTTATGCTGGTGTATTACTTACAGGATGCATTCATAACCAGTATTATTGACTCATACTAGTTCTGCGCAAGTCACCTGCTCAAAGTATCTGATTCAGTACTTTTCAATATGTTCACAGGTTTGTACTCTATAGTTTACCAGCGAGGAAAGCATGGGTCTATACTAACTGTTCCCTACTCCTCCTTGGCTTTGGACGGCCAGTAATCTACATTATGCTTTTATGGACTTGCCTGTGTTAGGCATTTTGTGTAAGTGGGGTCAGACAAGATGGCCTTTTCTTTGTGGGTGTGTATGCATGTGTGTGCATGTGAGAGTCAGGGGCGGACATTGGGTGTCTTCCCCAACTGTTCTTCTCTTTATTCTTTTAAGCAGAGGGCTTTTATTGAACTTGGAGCTCACTTGCTGCCTAGACTGGCTGGGTAGGCAAGCCACCTGTCTCTGCCTCCCAGTGCTTTGATTACAGCTGACTTTTCAGGGTCCAGTTTTCCATGGCTTTCTATCTGGGGATCCCAACTCAGGTCCTGATGCTTACAGAGCAAGCATCTTGCCAACTGATCCATCTCGTCCACCCAAGGTATGTTTTGTTTTGTTTGGCAGGTTTTGTTTTGTTGACGGTGGTTTGGTTTTATTTGTCTGTGTGTTTGTTGTTGTTTGAGACAGGCTCTTGCTGCCTTAAGCTTGTAGCCCAAGCCAGCCTTGAACTCCTGATCTTCCCACCTTCCCCCCAACCCCCAAGTGCTAAGCTTGGTGCATGCCACCATACCTAGCACCAATATCTATTTTCTTTTGTCACTGACTTATTTATCATACTATTTTAAAGATGTCGTCCATGTTGCAGCAGGTATCAGTACTTGACTGTTTGCCCTTATCTACTTTAGGTCTCTGTGCCCATCACCCTCCCTCACACACTCATTGATCTCCTCCTCCAATTGATGCATTCAGTTACTCTTAAGGGATTGGTTCCAGGAACAGATACCGAAACCTATCGAGGCTTAGTTCCCTTAAATATATCCTCCTGTGTATTTTAAATTCTCTCCAGATCAATTTTACATAACAGTATACATTTCATATCAATACTTGATTACACCATATTTTAGGGAACAGTGGCCAAAAAAAAAGTCTGTGTGCTCAGTACTGAGAGGATATTTTTAAAACGTTTTGGTCCACCATCAGCTGAACATAAGGACGCAGGCTCTGTGAGTGCTGACAGTGGCTGTGTATGTCCTATTGTTTCTGTTTCTGGAGAGGAATGAAAAGAGTGTGGGCAAGTGGGCATTTATTAAGAGGGTTCCAGCCAGAAATGGTGATGATACACAATACCACAGCGGACACCACCGTGTACAGTCAGTCTCCATTTATAAATAATTGATATCCCTGACTGCAAAGCATCAATCTTAGGGCCTGTCAGAGGGTGTGGGCCTAAGTGAAATACCTTAAATGGCTGCTAAAGATTGATAGAGACAACGTGTCCATTCGGAAGTCATCCCCAGACTCTGTGGTGTGCTAGAATGATCTAGATCCCAGGGCTGTGGCGCCAGTCAGAGATTTTAGACACAGTAAACTCTGTGACCCAGAATCCTTTGTTTCACAGGATTCTGAACAGCTGTGTCTGGAAACTAGTTCCTTTAAAAAATAATACAGGATCTCACTATGTAGCCTTGGCTAACCTAGAACTTACTATGTAGACCAAGTTGGCCTCAAACTTGTAGAGATGTGCCTGTCTCTCCCTGTCACATATTGGGATAAAAGTCATGTACCAACACATCCTAAAATACTGGCTGGACACTAGTCATTGAAAGCAGTTCTAACAGTTTGATTTTCTCGTTAATGAATTAATTTCGTTTATTGCAGTGTTGAAGATTGAACTCAGGCTGTACACGTTAAGGAGTCACACTGCCTCGGAGCTACAGCCCCAACCCTGAGCAACTGTATATAAAGCCATCCCTTGCTCTACTTTGTTTGAATACATTTATCATAGTCATCAGAACTAAGCTTTCTAGCTTGGACGGGAGCTGGGGGGGGCTTGTATGTCATTCTCTCATTTGATCCCCACAAAGTTCTATATTGTGTACATGTTATTAGGTAAGCCTAAAATATAAGGGGAAAAGAAACCTAGTATTTATCTTATTAGTTTTAAATGCTATCTTATTCATCTCAGCCCTCTTTAAATTATTCTTGCCTTCAAGTCTTTTTCTAGAGGCTCTGAGATCTTGTTACTTGCCCAAGGACATGCAGCTGAAAAAGTACCAAACGGTAATTTGAAGCAGGAAAAGAGTTTAAAAGTAGGGCTCTGGGACCAGAAAGTTTGAGCTTATTTCCTGCTTTTTTTTTTTTTTTTTTTTTAATTATTATTAACTGTATAAGCATGGTGAAAGTCGATCACCCTTCCAAGTCTTCAGTCTCCTCACCTGTAGTGGGTGACAAGAGAAACAGTGTGCAGTCTGCTGTGAAGGGTTGACAGTGCAGGGAAAAGCACCAGTGTTCAGCGTCTTGGTGCCAGGATCCTGGTTGGCCCTCCAGCACCAGTGGCTGCGGTTGTTGTTATAATTATTGGATTTAACTCTACGTTTGCTCCATCATGTCAGCTCATCTCCAGAGTGGACTGTAAGTAGGTGAAGAGTACACACCATCGATTCTTCATCATTGATTGGTGTTAACTCTGGGGACCTGAATCATACAGCATCCTCTTTGGACAGAATTTCCTAAGTGCACTCTCCTTTTGGTTGCACACTTACAACCACTGGTCTCAGGCTGGCACACGTCTGACTGTTTGGTTGTTCTTACACACTCTGAGTTTATTTATGGGCACCCTGTTAGCCATCATCTCCAAGCTATATCCATATGCTAGTCTTGCTTGTTATAGCTTCATAGCATGTCTTCAAGTCAGATCATTTAAGTGCTTTGATTTGTCCTCTTTCTTAAATTTGATTTAGCCAGGCCAGATCTTTTTGCCCTATGATTTTTAGAATCAACTTATCAATTTCTTTTTTTAAAAAAAAGACTGGTGAGATTTTGCTTTATACTATGATCTGTAATTTAATCTGTGAACTGAGTTTCTTAATTTATGAACATGGTTTAAGGCTTCCTTTAATCTTTGATCTTCCCTTGCCCATGTTTCCAGTTTTCCTTGCATAGGTAAAATTTGTACATATTTTTAAATTTTTTTTGTCTAAATAATTCATGGTCTGGGGATGTTGAAATAAGTATATTTGAAATTGCGCTTTCCAACTATACCCTGCTAGGTATATGTCTTTGTCAGTGTTCTATTGTGGTGACCATGACTATGGCAACTTTTATAAAAGAAAGCATTTAATCGGGGCTTGCTTACAGTTTTAGAGGTTTAGTCCATTGTCATCATGGCTGGGAGCATGGTGGCAAGCAGGCAGACATGGTGCTGGAGAGGTAGCTGAGAGGTCTACATCTGGATCATCAGGCAGCAGGAAGAGAGGAACATTGGGCTTGGCCTTATCTTTTGAAACATCAAAGCTCACCCCAGTGACACATTTCCTCCAATAAGGCCCCATCCACTACAACAAGGCCACACCTCCTAATCCCTCTCAAGTAGTGTCACTCTCTTAAGACCAAGCATTCAAATATATAAGCTTATGGAGGCCATTCTTATTCAAAGCACCATTAATAATGTACTATCTTAATTTGCTAGTTTCACTTTGGAGTGTATGAAGGGTTCACTGATGCCCATTCTCACTGTCACTTGTCATTATCTGTCCTTTTGTTCATAGCCATGTTCAGTGAATACATATTTCATTGGTGGCTGAAGATTCTTAGCATCTTTTTATATCCTTCCTGACAAAGTCAATCGGCTTTCCATCACTGAGGCAAAATAGCCAAGAAAACAAAAGGATAAAAGGTTTATTTTGGGTTCATGGTTACTTGGTCCATCACTTTGAGCCTGTATGTCACTGTGGGGGGCATACAGTGGGAGCACACAATGGGGGCACACAGTGGGGCTGCTGAGAAATACATCTTCAAGGGTATACTTCACTGATATACTTCCTCAAACTAGGCACTACCCCTAAAGTTTCCAGTATCTCCCCAAGCTGAGGATCAAGCCTTCAAGCTATGTGAAGACAGAGAAGGACAATTAAAACTTAAACTATATTATTGATTATTTCTTTCTTCTGGAGAAATATCCAGTCAGATGTTTGCTTACTTATAATTGGGTTATCTTCTTTTATTACTTAATTATTAGTGTCTCTTTTAATTTTTTTTTTGTTATACCTGTTTATCTGTATGGGGGTTGTGCATGTGCCATGGCATAGCTGTAGAGGTCCAAGGACCACTTATCAGAGTTGGTTCTCTCCTTCCACCTTGTGGGTCCTAGAGATTTGGTTAAGGTCTTTAGATTTGGTAATAGGCACCTTTACCCTCTGACCCATCTTGCCAGCCAAGGTTATTTTATATATATGTTATATACTATATATGTGGTGACATATTTTTCTGTGTCTTCATATTTGAAATGTGCTTTTTGTAAAGAGCAAACACCTGGGACTTTGTCATTATTGAATATGTTAATTACACAGATTAGTGGGATTCAATACAGTGTTTCCATTCATCCTTCCATCAGGCAGCCCCTCTTTTTCTCCCTCATTCCCTTACTCTGCTCTCTCTTTCCCCTACTCTGATCCCCCCTTTCCCCTATCACTGTTCCAGTCAATAGATGTTTCATCTTAATATTTTTTGTCCCTCCTTCCTGCTACCTCGATTTTTTTTAAAAAATCCAGATTAAAAATTATTGCCCTTTGATTAGAATGCTTAAACCATTTACATTTAATATAATTAGGTACGGTCACATTCAGATGTATTATCTTGCTAGCTGTTTCTTTATTGCTGTTGCTGTTGTTTTAATGATTTAATCAGTTAGAAATGAGGGTTTCATTAAGCTGCCCAGGGAGCTTGAACTCTCAATCCTCCTGCCTCTGGTTCCTGAGTAGCTGAAATTAGTCATACATCACCACAACCAGCTTCTTGTTTTCATTTCTCCCATCTGCTCTCTGTTCCTTTTCCCCTCTCCTTTGGGTTAACATTTTTAGAATACTAGTTTTATCAGCAAATGGCAAATTGATTGGCATATAGCCTGCCACTCGAAGTGTCGACTTGTGAGTCTGGAGTGTGCATCTTTGTGTTAGGACAGCCCAGTGATCTTCTACTTCTCACACATAATCTGCACAAGAGGAATTTTTTGGTAAGAGAAAGAATGAGGTTGGTAGCCCCAGGACTCAGCATCCGCATAAACAAGCATTAAACTGAAAACCTCAGTGAATGAACTCCTTCAGAGTTCTGGAGCCTGATTTGACCTTTATATGAGAGCAGGATGAGCCATGAGAGCACTCCTAAAGGAGAGAGGCTGCTGGACCTTGGTAAGAGAATGTGTGTAGATTCAGTCACCCTCTTCTATCTTTCACCCCCACACTGCTGTTGGCATCTGGATTGGAAGGGTACCTTGTTGGAAACTATGTAAGTGGTAAAGACTTTATCTCCCCCTAAACACTGGTGGTACATTCTGACTGACATGGTGGTTCTCTGAAGGACTGGGCGTAGATACTCTGTGTCAGCCCCCTTAGGCTATATAGGCTTCCTGGTGTGTATCTGAAGGTTTAAGAAGACAACTAACTGTTCTCCCTTTCAATCTGTGGTCCAGGGATTAAGTATGTGCCAGTAAAGCTGTGAATGTGGCCCAACACATTTGTAAATCACAGGGTTTGTTACACTGTCAAAGACTTGGTCATCCCTACATTTAGGTCCCAGGCTAACCTTATAGATAACAGAAAAGAAATGACAGTCAAGGAGGGGCTGGCTTCCAAGTAACCACATTAAGATACTCAAAACAACTTGATCTAAATACAAACAGAAAGTCTAGATACTGCATTGGATACTGGAACACTCAAGTTGTCTGTGGTAAATACACTCGATCTGCTCAGAGGAACCATCAACCAAAACACTAACGGATATTTGATGACATAATAAGAGAATAAAAGTAAATGAAGGTATAGAATTCATAAAAATAAAATTCCAGAACTAAGCCCAATACCCCAAGAGAGAGAGAGAGAGAGAGAGAGAGAGAGGAACAGAAGATACAAACTACAAACAAGCAATGACCAAGAAAGTGAGACAGCTATAGTCGTCCAGTGTACAGACTAGAAATAAAAAGCAGTGAGGAGAAAAAAATTAACAGGCAGCGAATAACCTCAGATGTGTCAGCACATAGGAAAAGAGAAAGAGAAAAGAATATTATGAAAGAATGGCCCAAACTCCCCCAATTGGATGATAAACCTTAACGTTCTCAGGATTCTGGGCTGAATAAACTCAAAGCCACAGGGCAGCAGTGAGAAAGACGCAGCTTGTTCCCAGGACTTTCGGTAAGATCACCTGATTTCTCATCAGAAGCTCCAGGGGCCTGGAGGCATGGGGAAGACAGACAGATTTAAAGTTCTGAAAGAAAAAAAGGAGGAAAAAGGAAGAAGAAAAGAAAACCCAATCCCAGACCCCATTTCTAGAAAACCGTCCTTTAAAATGAAGAGAAAGTAGCACTGCATCAGACAAATGATTTTCTAAATTGTGCAGATCCCCAAGAAATGTCCAACAGCCTCCTTCATGTGGGGAGGAAATGACACCAGACGCAACCCAAAGCGAGCGGAAAACAGGATAAAGGTGACTTCACAGATGAGATAACATCCCTGGTGGTTGTCCTTTTGTTATGTAACTGCTCTATTTTCTATGTAGTTTAAAAGGCAAAGATGAGCAGCCACTGTTTAAATCAACCTACAGACACACCAGGTCTAAAGATCTAATGTGCAGCTTTACCTATCAGAAGGGGTAAGGGAAGGAAATGTGGAGGGACCAGACGTCTCTATACTTGGAAAACCAAGTTGGCTCTATGCAAATGAGGTTGTTACAAGCATCCGTTGTTAACAGCAAATTCCAGATTAGTTACAGGAAAGAGCAACTTAGAGATGCACAGCAATGAAAGATGAGGGAGTCAGACAGGGTTGTGCTGCCAAGAGCCAATTGACTTTGAAGAGCTAATAGCAGAAGGACAGAAAGGGCAAGATAGACACACAGCAAGAAGCAGAAGTCTTTCCTCCTCTGTGATTGCTTTGAGGAAGGGAACAAAGCCCAATGTCAAAAGGCAGAGATTGGCAGAATGACTTTAAACTCCGATCATCTCTACGTGTCTGCAGCAAATCACAGGTAAAAACATGGCGTGTTTCAGAGTGAACGGACTGAAGATCATATGTCATGCAGAGAGCAGAGAGAACTGGGAGGTTTTGTTACCAGATAATGTTGATTTTGTAAAGACCAAAGTTGATGGAACACATGCCAGTACATTTTGATAAAAGCTCAACCCAAGGAGGGAAAATAACGATTCTAGACATTTATGTGACTGCAGTGGAGACCCAAGACATAAAAAGCAAAATGGACAGAGTGAAAGGTAACAATCAAAGGACTGTGAGAGTCCTTGGGACATCAACAGCGTGCTTTTAATAACAGTAAAAACAGACAGAAAAACCAATAAGGAAATGGGAGACCCGAACAGCCCTATAAACCAATTAACTCTAACAGACAGGCATATAGCACTCCATCCAATGACTGCGGAGTACACACTCTTCAAAGAGGTTAAGAAATAAATGCTCTCAGGGGTATAGCAGGCTCAAGATCAGAAAACAAGTCTCAATAAATCTAAAAGGAAATCAGAAAAATTGGAGGTAATTAGCATACCATTAAATAACCAAAGGGCCAAAGGGGGTGGTGCTGAGGTTTATGATGTAGTAGAAACTGTTTTGAGATGGGGATTTCTAGGTAAAACCTGTATTGAAAAAAAGGAAAGAGCTCTGTCAGTAACCTTAGTGCATACGTTAAGGGGTTAGGAAAAGACGGGCATAGTGACCCCGAGCTAACAGAAGGAAGAGAACGTTAAGAAAGGGCCGAAGCAGAATAAGGAGTGAGAGAACGATAGGAAATGTTAGCAGAACAAAAAGACAGCTCTCAAAACAGTTTGACAAGACCTTTAGTTAGGTCACACACACACACACACACACACACACACACACACACACACACTTAGTGACATTAGAAGCTGTTATTCCTGACTTAATGGAAGAGGGGGGGGACATTGTAAGAGAATATGAGATATACTTTATGTGTCACCTAGACACATAGACTACCAACAGTGAGCCAAGAAGAATTCTACAATCTGAATAGATTTATAGCAAACAAGGTTGAACCCCTAATGAGAAACTCCTGGACAAAGAAGGGACACTCATGGATTCACAGTGGCTGAGGCTCCCTGCACAAGACCCACCTGAAGCAGGGCCCATCAGCGTCCCACCATGGACGAGAGAGGGCTCACACAGCCCCCACCCCACGCTCCCTGCCTGGCATTAACATCACCAGTTAATGGTTGCTAGAAGAGCAGAAGTCATTTTCTCCAGCAGTGTAGCCACTGGCAAGTTGCCCATGCTCCAGTAAGGAGCCCCAACTCGTGTTTCCGTAAACAAAACTAACTAAATACCTCCCAGAATACTGGTCTGTTGGGGATGAGTGTCATGCTTTTTATCTCCCAGTTCCTATTGCACCTTTCTATTTCAGAGATATTTTTGCTGGGTATCTTTTTCTTTCAGCATTAAAACTCATCTGGCTTGCATGGTTTCTGAACACAAGTCAGAAGCCACTTGTCTTATTAAAACATGTCTCTTTCCTCTGGCTGCTTTGAAATATTCTCTTTATAACTTCTTTTTTTTTTTTTTTTTTTTGCAAATTGATTATAATTTGCCTTGATGTCACTTCCTTGGTGTTTATCTTAGTGAGGATATATGGAGCCTTTGGATTTTCAGGTTGTAGAGGTGTTTTCTAATTTGCTTCCTGTTGTTATAATAAAATACACTAAACAAAAACAAATTAGAAAGGGAAAGAGTTTACTACATCTTATGTTTCCAGGTCCCAATCCATCACTGAAGGAAGTCAGGGCAGAAAACATGGAGAAATGCAGCTCACTGGGCTTATTTTCTCTGGCATGCTCAGCCTGCTTTCTTCCATAGCATAGGTCCGCCTGCCTGGGGGTGATGCCTTCCCCAGTGGGCAGAGCCATTACGTATCAATCGTCAATCAAGACAGTTCCCCACAGACATTCCCGAAGGCCAATCTGATGGCGGCAGTCCCTCAATTGGGTTCCTCTTCTCAGGTGACTCACTTTGCATCATTGACAATAAAAATCTGACCAGTACAGATTCTTGGATTGTTTGTCCCCTTCCTCCAACTTATGTGCTAAATTGGCTTTTATTTCCTTCCTTCCTTCTTTCTTTTGTTTTTGTTTTTGTTTGGTTGTTTTTTGTTTTGTGTTTGAGATTGGCCTTGAACTTATGACCCTCCTGCCTCGATCTTCTGAGTGCTGTGATTTTTATAGGTTTGCACCTTGTATCCAGTATCCTTTATTCATATTATTTCCATCCTTTTAAAAAGAACATCAGGCCATATACCACTAGATGTGTTAATATTTATGTTAGGCTAATTAATATTCTTGGCAGTCTATTTGATATTCATGTTAGAATACTTTATATTCATGTAAGGCCACTTTGTATCGTTGCATAAGACCCAAAGTCTTTCCTTATTTTTTTTTTATCATGTTTCTCTTCTGGGTTTCTATTTATTTGTTTGTTTATCTGTGGTTCAGAAGAGAGGGGCTCATGCATGCTGGGGGTGTGCTCTTCCAGAGGTACATCTCTAGCCCTCTTCTTTGCTGTTCATAAATTCTGTAATTACTGCCTTGAGTTTTCTGGTCTTACATTGTGTCATCCGGCAGATTTTCTATATTATGTGTTGTCCTGTTTTCCACCTTGAAAATGCTCGTTCAGTTCTTTAACATGTCTTCAGCATCATCGTAAAGCCTGGCATACATTTGCAAAAACTTACAGTTCTTGTCTGATAATCTCACCACCTCCGCCACTTTTAGGGCTCTTGCTATTGATTTTTATTGTAATTTTAGGTCCTGCTTCTTCGAGTCTAGTAATGTTTTATGGGATACTGGATATCATGATGCTTTGTCTTTAGTGTTGTGTATCTTCCTTCAGAGTGTTGTGAGGGCTAGGGGGGAAGCTATTAAAATATTTTATGATCAGTTTGAGACTCTACAGGACTTGAAGATTTTTTTTTCTTATGTAGCCATAGAACAATCTTAACTATGATTCATTTAGTTCAGTGTGGGTGTGTCTGTCTGTCTGTCTATGTGTGTGTGCATTTTCAGCCATTGCCACTGCCATGTGTGGAGGTCAGAACACAACTTTTGGGAGCTGATTCTCTTATTTCAGCTTGTGGATTCTTCGGCTCAGACTCAGGTGGTCATGCTTAGCAGCAAGCACCTTTAACCACTGAGCTGGCCCCAAGTTAGCTCTAGTTTTAAGGCTTGGTCTTTCTGAAGTCTCTAATTGAATATCCTAGTTGTTTGAAGAGGACTGTATTTAGCCAGGTATGGCGATATATACCTGTAAACCCAGCATTCTGGGGAGTAGAGACGGGGAGGATCAACATTCAAAGCCAGCCTTATAGCTACATAGTGAGTTCAAGACCAGCATTGGCCAATCTTCTCAAAAAAACAAACAAGCAAACAAACAAAACATCTCCTAGAGTGTTTGAGCTCTGTGGACTGCCTATCTTAGAACTCCTGAGAGCTATGATCTTCCCAGTGGGGTTTGCCTTAGGTCGGGTCATCCTATGGTTCCTTGGTTTACCGTCCAGCCACAAACTGAAGAACTCAGACAGTAGGTCTGGAACTCTTCTTCCTCATAAAAAACTGTATCTCACCAGCCTCCCAGAATTCTAATCTCCACCTCCTTGTTCAGAAAGGCTTGCACACTCTTTGTGAGCTCCTCCTTCCCAGACAGCAGTCCTGACAGCCAAGGTGACCCACAGGGTTTCTTTGCTTGCTGCTGCCCCTGAAGGTCTCAGTCCTGTGGTCTGTATGGTCTCTCGCCTGTCCAATGTTGTTTCATAGATTTTTCATTGGGGGGTGGGGGGTCAGATCTGGTACCAGTAATGCCACCATTCCTGGAAACAGAATTATAATCTCCTGCCCAGTCTCATGAACAATGATTGTTGATGGCTGTGTTCCCACTTTAGGTAAAATAGGGCTAGGTGTGTGTGTGTGTGTGCGCGAGGGAGTGCCTCTGAGTCTCCCAGAGCTCGGAGAAACTTCAGCAGCTCACCTGAAACATGTCCATCACGTGGGGCGTCTAAATGAAGGCCCATTCTTCCCTGAGGCCAGGCATACATCTGAAAGTATCCCTTCACTTCTAAGTGATCATTAAAGCCACCACCAACACGCCACCTTCAGTGGCTTTGCCATATTCCTCCCAGCATTTAAAGGGTTACAAATGTGGAGTAAGCTCCCTTCTGCCTGATTCACTAGAGAGCTCAGTCCACCCACTGTGCTTGTCCAACCCAGGCATGGTTCTTTATATCATTTCACAGAGGGGAGAAATCATACAATTTCTTTATAAAAATCTAAGATTCTGCTTTGAAGATTAGGGCCAACTGCCTCTCTGGACTTACGTTCAGCATTTGGGTTTTGTTCATCGTGGGGACGTGGTTACTATGTTGGCTGTCCCCATGTTTTCATTATGTTCTCTGGGTAAATGGCTTCCTCTCTGAGGTCTATCACACATTTTATGCTTTATCCAAGGAGAAAAAAATTAACCATGAAGTTAACTCTTTGCATTTGCCTACACTGTCTGCTGAGTGCCCTGTGAGATGATGCAGGCAAGTGAGGCAGACGTGCGTTTTTACTGTCCATCTGTCGGCAGCGTTCCTCAGTACTCTGAGGATGGCACTGTCATTGGAGCTCTTGGACTTAGCAGAGATTGTCCTGGTTCTGGATCAGGCAGCTCACAGCTGCCACTCCAGCTCCAGAAAGGTGAGATATCTTTTAAGTACTCACCCGTGCGTGTGTGCACACATACAAAAGAGAATTAAAAAAAAAAAAAATGGATTTTTAAAAAAGAAGACTATGAACATTTAAGCTTTAAAAATTTAAGTCCAGTCCTTAATTTCAGTACCTCCTAGCTCTTTGGCTTTATGAATGGAAAAGGGTGGCAAGTATCCACTGGCTTAATCTAAGGTGTCAACAGTCCCTCTCTGAAGCTATTGAAATAAGGGGAGTGCCCACAATTACTAAAGATCTTCCGGAGATAAAAGAGCAATTGCATAAACTTCTGGCTCCATACATCCCAATGAGTCAGCGGTTCACACAAAGCTCAATCCCATTGGGGTTCCAGCGCCATACATTTTGAGGAATAATTTCTCCTCACATGTAGGTGAGTCACTGGAAAGGTACAGAGGCAGCTGTCGCCTCTCAAGGCCGTGCAGAGATCTGTCTGCACCAGGGAGGGTTCCCTTCACCTGCTTCCTGTTGGATATTTGCTTGGACCAGAGATGATGGCCAAGGCAGAATTCTCCCTCCTGGCAGTGAGTTCTGAGATTAGCAAGGGAGAGATGGTATGGCTGCAGAGGTAATGAGCTGCCTCAGACTCCCTGTTACCAAACTAAGGCACTCACTTGCTTCGAAGCTTTGACAGCTTGAGTTCCTTCCCAGAACTCACATGGTGGAAGGAGAGTACTGACCCCCCCCCAAAGTTTTTTTCTGACCTCTACATGCATATGTGGCATGCACAGACATGCATGTACACACTCACATTAGATAGATAGATGAGAGATAGATAGATAGATAGATAGATAGATAGATAGATAGATAGATAGAAAAATAAATGTTTAAATAAAATTCAACTTGACCTTGTCATCTAATTCACCTGGGAGATTATGTACCTGGTCCTATGCTTATCTGTAGTGCTCCCTAGGGGGCCTGATTAGGAAGGAAAGAAATATGATATAGAGGCACGTTGCTACCAGGCCACCCTGCAAAGAGCCCCATACTAAAGCCTCTGCTGAAACAATGCCCATTAACCTCTGCCTTCCGTGTTTACACACAGACTAGAACTTGGCCCCACAGAATCCTCAGAGGAGGAGTGCAGTCTGGCTAGCCTGGTTTCCTGGATGACCATGAAGAAGCAGCCAAGCTTGTAAAATAAGATCCTGGGCCAGGCGTGGCTCGGTGGTAGAATGTGTGTTTAGCCTGCTGGAAGTCCTGAGTTCCATCCCTGGCACCATAACATAAACTATCCAGGAAGGAAATCATCCTGACATTTGTTTTTTTTTTTCCCTTATAAATAAAATATGTAGAGTACCATTTTCTTAAAGACACACTATAAATTATCAGTCACAGTGAGCCACGGTGCAATAGGACCCTTAAGCATAATGAGGCACTTAGACGGTTTCCCCAGCACTACATACTAGTCATAGACTTCTGTCCTCTGTGGTTAGGATGTTTTTCCTCCCTCATGATGTTCGCTTTGGTCCTTTCCTCACAGATACATTGGGACAGGTAACATCTTCCTAAAAGGAAAAGGATATTAAATTGAACAACTTGAAATTTTTAAAAAATCCAACTTAAAATGAATGGTACATAGAAACTACTATTGCTGAATTTTGTGTACAGATTTTCTTACAAATAATGTTCATTACACTGGGAACACAGACTTCATGAAACCCATTGTGTGCTCAACTATAGTTTTTATTTGCTTTCTTTGGGGGACAGAGGATATGTTCCAAATAGGTAAGGTTGTCTCAGAGCTGAATTGTTGTCAGCTGTCACATTGAAGAGGTGACTCCTTCACCATCCATAAGAGGGATGTATGGAGCCCCGTGTCCCCTGAAAATATATAAACACATATGTATGCATGTATGAAAATGTCGTGTTGAAACCTATTACCATATATAATTCATGTACACTAATAAAACGTTTTCAAAATTGGTGTTTTTATGGTGTTCCCCCCAGTGTACACACACACAAACACACATATACACACACGGGATACACCGCAAGAACCCCAATTAATATCCAAAGCATTGGATAATACTAAACCCTATCCATAAAGGATTTTTTGCTGTACATGTCTACAATGAAGCCTAGTTTATAAATTAATATGAAGCTATGACCACAGGAAGAGATTAACAATAATAAATAATAAAGAATTATATATTGTGAAAAAAGTCACAGGAATGTAGTATCCTTTCCTCTTTCCCTTGCCCCCCCCCCTCTATCTTTCTATTCTTTCTTTGACATGTTTCTTTGACATGGGGTCTCATGGAAGCCAGGCTAGTCTCAAATTCACTTGTAGTCGAGGGTAACCTTGAACTTTGGATTCTCCTGTGTTAGCTTCCCAAGTGCTGTATTTACAAGCGTGTACCTCCACACCTGGCCCCTTACAACACTTTCACTTCTTTTTACTTAATGGAAGCAGCACTTTACAGCCTCCCTACGATGTATATGAATTGCCATGGTCAAATCTCTTGGACTTTGGGTCCCTCTTAAGTAAACCAAGCACTGTGATAGTGTGTAGCATTCAGGCTGATAACCGAGGTGAGTGCTCAGTGAGTAATGGGTGGATAACATACACAGCATGGATGTGGTAGACAAGGAGATGACTCAGATCTGAAGTGGGAGAAGGTGGGACTGGGAGATTTTATCATGCTACTCAGAGCATTACAATTTAAAACTGCATAAGTATTTACTTCTGGAATGTTCTTTGTATTTCCAGACTAGGTCTCCCTATGTCACTCAAGTTGTCCTTGGACTCCACATTCTCCTGCCTCAGCCACCTGTGTGTTGAGATTACAGGTGTGCACCTTCACACCTGGCCCCATTTAATATTTGGAGGCCGCAGTGGGCATACAGGTGTCTGATAGTAGAAAGCAAAACAGTGGCTAAAGCAGACCACTGTGTCAGCTACTGTATACAAAGAGCCTGCCTTTACTGAAGCAATGCTTATGGCATTGAAGTGTCAAGGCTATTTTTATGTTCTATGACTTTATTTCTTCAGCATTAGAAATGTTCATTTTTATTATCCTATTTTCTTTATTTTTTAAACCAAAGATTTGTTTTAAAATTATGAATATATGTTTTCTCCTTTCTTGGTATTCCAATTCCCTAGCTAGATTGAGCCTGAGACGTTCATTCTTTTCTTTGATTCAGTATCCCGCCCACTATTTTGACAGTTGGCTCTGATAGCCTCCCCCTGGCATTAACTTCAACTAGAGGTTTTTAGTTTGAAATTATTTAAGTAGCCTGGTTAACCAAGCTGAATATAGGGATTAGAAAAGCCACTGAAAAAATCCCAAGCATTCTAATTCAGTACAAATTTTAATTTAGTTAAATCACTTACAAACAAAAAATGCATCACTGCCCCAAACCAACACACCACAGATGACTATAACCCGTTTCACAGATTAGCAGTCACGGAAGGGGTCTTGGACACCAGCCAACCCAGCATCTCATTCTATGTACAGAGCCCAGAAGTGAGTTCCCTAGAGTCTCTCACACACAGCGTGGGTACAATAGTCACGAGAGCTGGACCGTCCCATTGAGATCTCTTGATATTCTTTTTACCACATGACCACAGAATTCTACTTTCTCTCTGAATCACTCCATGCACCCGGAGCATTTTCTTGACTTCATTCTTTGGTGACCACAGTTATTCTAACTCTGTTGCTTTTTCAACCTCAAGTGGGTTTCTGGCATTCCTAGTTCCTAATTCAGTTCTGCAAGCCATCAGCATAATTTAACCAACACGAGTTAGCGGGGGTGAGAAACTATGTGGACACTTTTATCAATATCAGCTTCTTTTTAAAGAAAGCCTGATAGGAGACTATTTTATGATCTCTAGTTGAACTCAGTAGTGAGCTAATAATCAGAAAGTGTGCGTGTTCCTTTCAGAAAGAGTCGCACGTGCCATAGCACACTTCTTCCAGTGAGTTGTCCTGTGGCCTGTGACGGATTGAAACTCTTTCTGATCAAAAGTAAATGCAAGCTGGTAATCTTCCTGTGGAATGGGCTCCATCTGAATAAATTGGTTCTTTAATGGAGAATGAAATGAACATCCAGTTATACACACAGCGACCATGTAAAGGCATGGACTGAGCTCTCAACTTGAACTAGTCTGAGAATTTCTCAAGGAGACAAAGGGTGGTGCTGAGGAGAGCAGGGACTCTGATTCGCCTTTGCAAATATTTTCCTTTCCTATCTCTGCTCTTTGTCAATCTCTCTGGAGTCACCAAGGCAGTCAAGAAATGGACAGTTTCTTTGAACAAATCATTTTTGCCTAGAAATCCTGCAGGACAGGTATGGCCCGACTTAACTGCAAATGATAATCTAACAATGTCGTCAGGCGAGTTTCGTGGGACCTGAAGGAGTATAAAGCTATGTGTGATCATAGTATAAAGCTATGTGAAAGTGATAAAGAACTTCGGTGTGATGAGAGGGGTAGGGGGGGAGCTAGGGTGGCAGTGTTTCCTTTGACCACTGGCATGGCACAGAAGGTTAGAATTCTCCACAGCTCACCATTTGGGTTAAACCATCCAGAGGAACCCAAATCTCGCCTTGAGCTGACTTATAACTTCGTCTTCTAGTCACATCTCCAAAGATAATCTCAAGACTACAAAGCTCTGAATTGCAGCAATGTCTCCCCGGCTTCTTATGCAATCTCTTCAGTTGGCTTCTTACAGAGCATTCTCATGCCTGAAGTGGGCAAATCCCACCCTGTTTCTTCCATCTACCTGTGGGATAGCCTGCTTCAGGAGTGCCCATGTCCCTACCCTGGGCTTGCCAGGTCCTGACAGCTGTCACTTAGACATGTCCGCATCGTGTTATTTCCCTGGGACCAGGCAGTCTCATTGAGAAATCCGTGAGCATCCTTCTATGCCAGCTCCCACCTACCCCAGCATTGCAGCCACCAGTGCTAACCTCCTGGCATCCTCTTCTTGGACACCGACACTCAGGCTGAGACCTGCTTCCTGACAAAGGTGCTTCCTTCCTATCTGGCACATCCCAGGCCAAAATCACGTTTCATAATGTCTGTCTCCTTTTGTTCTCCAATGGCTCCTTGCAGCTCATGTCCCTGTTAGCACACCTGGGCCAGAGCTGGCTCCTGGAACAAGAGAGACTTGTCAGCAAACTTGCCTAGGATGTCTCTGCAGGAGAAATCTTGGGACTAGGACCTATTTGGAAATACCAGAGATAAAGTGGGAAAAGAAATGCCAACACCTCCTTTCTGAACAAGCCAAAAACCCGCATCGGTCCTTAGAAAGATGCCAGGCTTAAGGGGGTGGCAGGCACCTCTTCTTGGTAAGAGGACCTTGCTCTGTGTGTCTCATCCAGATTTGAGCAGGTCATCACTGACCTCAGGACATTCACTGCATAGCTGGGGCCAGCACTTGAGGGATGTAGAAAGGCCACCAAATGCCTGTAGCATGAGAAGTCCCTCCCTTTGGTCTATCTTTTTAATCGCTAAGAATGTTGATTCATTCAAGTCCAAACTTTCGCTGGCACCATCTTGGCCTCCCATACCCTGCCTTGGTCTCTCATGGTCACCTCCATAAAAGCTACAGATGAGTCAGCAAGATGAGAAAAAAGGAAAGAGGTGTGTTTCTGGCTCCTGCATACATGACTCTGAGCAAGGAAGGACTGCAAACAAAGGCTTCACGCTGAAACTAAAGGGTGTGGGGAGCTTTACTGCACGGGGCTAGCAAGGTTGAACCGGCATGTTCAGCAGGTCAGACATGTGTACTTCCCTTCCATTTAATAATTAGGAAGGAATTAAGTCCCCACTGAACTTCAGGGCAGCTTCTCATGGTTCTTGTGGGAAGTGCCACCGAGACAATGCCAGGCTTCGAAACTCTTGCATGTCCTGACCAGAGACCAAGAGCCCCCTCATCCCCTTAGTTACTCATGGTCTAGAACATGTGTCCCTTACGTGTGGCTCTCCAGTTGGTTTTACAGAAGGTTGATTTTGAACTGAAGCAGTTGAATACCACAGTGGCACCTTTGACCCAACCCCCTACAGTGTGCTGTGGCCTCAAAGAACTACTCTCCAGAGCTATTAAAGACCTATGCAACTAGAAGTTTTCTGTATTGGCCCAAGACAATGTTAGCCTTCCCATATCTCCATGGAATGCTGCTAGGTAAGAGGCAAAGACTCCACCCAAAACCTGGAGTTCTCAGTGTCCCCTCATGGACCAACAAATACTTCGCAAGAATCTTGAATTGTTACTCTTCATATGAAGCTTGAACCATCCAGCAAAACATTATGAAATCTGATTTCTATCTTTCTGGCATAGGGGACAGTGTGGCATTCGGCTATACAAGTACAGGCACACAACACCGTGGAGACAGGTTTCAGCCTGTTTCTGCAACTTAGGACCTCGTTAAATCATAGGAGACAGAAGTGCTAAGCAGGCCTGCCCTGGTTCAAATCCCAGCTCCATCAATGATTAAGTATGAGCCCAGGGCGAACTACTTGATCTTGTGCTTGGCCCCCATCCTGTTCAAGGTGAATGATAGTAACCTCTGCCTCCCACGGCCATTGTAAGGCTTAAATTTTATTTGTAAAATGTTTAGAAGAATGTACTTCCTAAAGTGTATGTTGAGGGGCTGGGGAGAGAGCTCAGTGGGTAAAGTGCTTGCTGTGCAAGCTCCAGGGCCTGAGTTCAGATCCCCAGCACCCATGGAAAAAATCAGGCATGGCAGTGCATATCTATGACCCAAACACTGAGAGGCAGAAACACACAGATTCCGCAAGCTTGCCACCCAGCCAGTCTAAATGAAATGGTGAGCTCCAGATTTGGTGAGAGATCCTGTCTCGAAAAATAAGGTAGAGACACAATTGAAAATGCTCATGCTGGCCTCTGGCCTCCACAGTGTCTGTGTGAATGCATACACACTCCACCTCAAACATTGCTGAATAAAGTAAAGGTACATAAACAAAGTAAATGGTGATGTCACTTGTGACAGTCACTGTAACAAAATACCACAGGCTTAAACAGCAGTAATTTATTGTCCCATAGTCCGGAGGCTAGAATGCTGAGATTAATATATTGGCAAGATGGGGTCTATCTAAGGATTCTTTCCAGGACCTGTAGAGGGTCCCTTCTCTCTGTGTCATCACGTGGTTTTCCATCTGTGTCCATGTCCAAAGTTTCTCTTCATGTAAAGACACCAGAAATACTGGATTAAGTTGACCTTAATGACCTCATTTCATTTGTTTTAAGATTTATTTTTATTTATGTATATAGGTTTGTGAGTGTGTTGCTCTGTGTGTGTGTGTGTGTGTGTGTGTGTTTGTGTGTGTGTGCACCCATTTAACCTAATTTAATGGAGTCACTCATGAAAACCCTGTCAAACACTGTTACATTCTGAAGTACTGGGGGTTACAAAGCCACAGGACCAAGCAGCCACTTGGGCACATGGAAGGGAGCAACTTGCCTTTCCTTTGTATCTGTCTCCTTTATTTATAGCTTAGATACATTCTTATCTCACACTCAGTTAAAACTGCCCTCACAAGCTGTGTATTGTTCAAGGACTGCACAAGCAAGAACATTTCTTTTTCTTTACTATTCAGTGTACAAAAGATACGTAAAATCCACCATTTAAATCCTTTTCAGCTGTGTGACTTCATGGCAGTGAGCACGTTATTGTGTAATTATCACCACCATCCGGCTCTGGAGCCTTCTTGCCGTCCCTAGATGAGACTCTGTACTCATTAAACACTAGCCATAAAAAGGAATGAGGTTCTGACACATGCTGCACCTCAGGTGAACCTGGAAAACATTGTGTTGATGTCACCAGAGGGCAGGTGCTGGATGGTTCTACTCATATGCGGTTAGAATTGTCAAGTCGGTTTCATGGAGATTCAAAGTCAGTGGGCTGAGGACTGGGGCCAGGGAAGAGAGGAACTTAGTATTTCATGAGGACAGAGTTTCAGTTTTGTAACATGTTACCAGAAGTGAATAATAATGGGAAGATCGGGTGTCTTGCAGGAGGCTTCTTCCCCTTGCTTGGCTGCAGACATCCTGGTGTAACCCTGATAGCCCAATGCTCTCACTGCACTGGAAGCAGAGTCTTCATCCATCTCCCTGGGTCTCTGCCCTCACTTTGGAGAACATCTTCATGCATCAGCATCTACTTCTTGCGCCATCCAACCTTCCCCGGGCATGTCGCTCTCACCCCTACATGTTGTTCAAAGTTGCTCTTAGGTGACTGCCATGCTAAAAAATAGAACCAGCAAACAGGGGTTCTGCTATAGGGGTGGGTATGTGTTTGGTACTCAGAGAATATTTGCATTTTAGCAGTTGACAACTCAGGACAATCTCAGCAAGGAGTGGAGTAGGAGGGGAGGCCAGGCCTTGGGTAAGTGACTCCAGAATATTGGAGGGTTGGGAGGTGCCAGCCCAAGACACCGGTCTGCATTTTCCTTTTTTCCTGTTTCCAAGACAGATCCATAGATGATCCTGCATTCTGAGCATCCCTGAATGACCTCCCTGACAGCTGCCTCAGTCTCTGTGCAGTGTAGCTGTACCGAAAGAAAACACTTGAGATGTGCATAGATTACAGTCTCTATTTACAGAGATGCTGAGCTCAAAATAGCTGTTTGTCATGTATTAACTCTGAAACCATTTGCGCGTGTGCACACACACGAACCTGTTTTATTGGAAATGCTAAATATTTCACTGAAAGTGAGTTAGCAGAACCTTCCTTTTAAAACAACAACCTTTTGCATGTTTAATATGAATGCTGGAAACTTTGGAAGTCAGCCCTCCACTAAACAGCACACAGATCCTTCAGTATTGCCAGAGTTCAAGCCCTGGGATCAGGCCCCGGCTGGCATTAGAGCTGAGAAGATTTAGTAGCTGCTCTGGATACAGGAATATAAACATGTCAGCATCCCACAAGCATGGTAGCTCACCTATTGTTCTCAAATGAGCCGCTCAGAGGCCTGAGTGTCAGTCTCCATCCTCATGAATGGGCTTTCTGTTCTCCCGCACCTTGAATTATGTGGAGAAAAGATCTGATCTCCTTAATACGTTGTTTTTAATTGCACTTGGCCTAAGGGATCTGCCAACCCCCATCTTTCTTCTTCTTGCTGTTTTCTTGAAGTGTCAAGCCAAGGAAAGCAAGATTCTTTCCTTTCGAATACCTAAAGCCGCCCCAGTTAAAGCACTGACATGTAGCAGAGAAAGTTGAAAGTGAGAATTTGTTGTTATAGGGAAAACAGCACAGAGAAATCTCAAACTACAATCAGGCAAGTAAAGGCAATTGCAAACACCAATATGACGGGACTCCGGACACACCAGCCATTACAGGGAGAGTCGGCCAGAGCTCCTTCCAAAGGGCAATCCAGCCTCACAGCAGGAAGAGTTGAGCTAACACTCGGGTCGTCCCACCGTGTGTCTGGGATTCTGATTTTTTCCCCTCTGTTCTCAGGTGTCTTTCTTTTTCTCCTCACTTGTCATTTGTAGTAGTGACTCATGTTCGATGTTGGGTGAGTCACCTTCGGCTCTCCAACTTTCATGTCAACTGTAAGACGTACCGCACAGCTTGAATACTAGTGAACTCATTAAGGCACATCCCAGAGCCACAAGCCTAAATAAGATTCATTCTTGGTTTTTGAAACAAGGTCTTACTATGTAGTCCTGGCTAGCCTGGAGCCTGATATGTACTTCAGGGTAGTCTGGAATTGAGGCAATCCTCCTGCCTCTGCCTCCTAAATGGCTGGGATGACAAGCATGTATCACCATGCCAATGTCAATCTAAGGAAGTTTTATTAACAAGTGTTCTTTTATTTCTTGTATAAAAAATTTATTCATGAGTGTGTGTGTGTGTGTGTGTGTGTGTGTGTGTGTGTGTGTGTTGGGGGGGGAATAAGGGGATAACCTGCTATGGTGCTCATAAAAGGATAGATGGAAAACTTTACACGTTCATTTTCTCTTTCTACCGTTACGTAGGTTCTGGGGATCAAACTCGGAGCACCAGGCTTCCAAAGCAAGCACTTTTGCCCACTGAGCCATCTTGCTGGCCTATTGTTTTTTGTTTGTTTGTTTGTTTTTGTTGTTGTTTGATTGTTTTAAACACACCAAAAATAAGTAATATATTCAGTTTTCCTGGGGGGTAAAACCTTAGCCTCTATCTCGACTCTTTCTTAAGTTGAATTTCACTGTATTTTGAGTAGACCAAGCGTAGCCTGAGAGTGACAGGTCAGAAGAGGAAGACGCTTTTCCTAGGATCCACTCAAAGCTCATTAATTAATATTTCTACTAGAGAGCGATCCTAGTAAGATCTAATTTATCTTCTTTTGCCAAAACCAACATTTTAGCCTTGATAAACCATTTCTGAGGGTCTGACATTCCGATATCTGTGTCTGTGGGACATTTTACCATTACTGACCTCACCCTGAAAAATCCTTATTAAGCCAGTATGACTCAGTGGTACTGTGGGAAACAGTGTGTAAGGAGAACTCCATAAACACAATTCTCATTCCAGTGGGTACAAAAGGGAAACTGATGCAAAGGCACAACATGGCAGATACAGGCGTGCTCCAGTGGAGAGGGGATTAGGGGTCTAAGAAGAACAAGGTTGTGGAGAGCGCTTCTGTGGTAGAGCAGGTACTTAGCCTACACCAGGGTTTACTCATTAGCACCAAAAAGAAGAGAATTTGAAGAGGGTTCTTGTTTGATTTCATAACTGAACTCATTAAAAAAAAGAAAAAAGAATCAGTCAGTTCTAGTGGCCATGTCTTTAGTCCCAGCACTCAGAAGGCAGAGGCAGAAAGATCTCTATGAGTTTGAGGCCAGCCTGGTCTCCATGGGGAATTTCAAGCCAGCCAGTGCTATATAGTGAAACCCTGCCTAAAACAATAACAATAAAAACCTAAAAACAAGACGATCAATCATAGGACTATAAAAACAGAAGAGGCTATGAGTGTTGCCCAGGCTAACTCTCTTATATTACATAGGCCGTGAGGGTAGCCCAGGTTAACTCTCTTATATTACAGTTAAAAAGAGTGACTCTGGACTATGAGGGCAGCCCAGGCTAACTCTCTTATATTGTATTGTAATACAGTTCAAAAGAGTGACACTGGACAACTGAGAGATTAAACCAAAGTCACGGAAAACTGGACACAGACAGTTACAGACCGGCCCTCCCAGTTCTGATGGAGTGTTCCTCTCACCACACTATTTTGCCTTCATGTTTTTTCAAACACAGCCATAAGTTGTACATAGATGTTCTCTCAACCAAGATCCAAACTTTTCTTAAGGTGAACAGTTGAAGGATTTGTTTAAGCCAAGCATGGTGGGGCACAACTTTAGTCCCAGCACTTGTGAGGCAGAGGCAGGCAGATCTCTGAGTTCAAGGATAGCCTGGTCTACAGAGTGAGTTCCAGGACAGCCAGGGCTACAGAGGGAAACCCTGCCTCAAAAACAAACAAATAAACTAACAACAACAACAACAAAAAACCCAAACCAAACAGCCACAAAAAAGATTTGTTTAAGAAGACAAAAGATAAAAATGAGAGGCAAGAGGAAACAAGTCTGACAGAGAGAGAGAAGCTAAGTGGGAGCAGGGCTAGGCTGCCATCCTCCAGAGAGAAGCCCCAGGAGCTGCAGAGAACAGGCCGTTGGCTGAGTGTCTCTGGCAAGAAGGGCCTTGTCTTCGCCTCCTGGACTCTGGTCACTTGTGTTAGAACTGTGAGCGGCAAAATCTTTGCTATTGGGCTGTAGGCCACTCATAGGTATGTAAACATATATGTGAGCAAAGCTATTAGAAAGAGACTCCTTCCTCCCGGCCCCTCCCTTTTCCTTCTCCCTGCTTTTCTTTCTTCTCCCTCTCCCCTCTCCCTCTTCCCTTCCCTTCCGTTCCCCCTCTTCTTTCCCTTCCCTTCCTCTCCTCCTTCCCTCTTCTCCTTCCTGCCTGTCTGTCTTTCTTCCTCACTCCTTTCTTCTCTCATTTGGTTAAATTTTCTTCCCCACCTGAGCTCTATAGATGGGGTAATAGTTGAACTATGAGACTGGCTCTCATATGGACAGACTAGACAAAACTGCCTCTGCCTCTTACCTCTTCAGAACAGCTCTGTGGTGCCAGAGGATACTCAACCTTGCATTGGGCTCAGATTTTTATTTTTTATTTTAATGACAATTTTTTAAAATTTATTTATTTATTTATTTTTATATCTTTTTTTTTGATACTTTATTTACATTTCCAATGTTTCCCCTTTTCTGGGTCTCCTCTTTGGAAACCCCCTATCCCCTCCTTCTCCCCGCCTCTGTGAGGGAATTCCTCCTCCCACCTACCCGCCCACCCATTCCCATATTCCCACCTTGACATTCCCCTTTACTGGGGCCTCTAGCACCCTCAGGCCCAAAGTCCTCTCCTTTCTCCCTGATGGCCACCGAGGTGATTCCTCTGCCACATATGTAGTCCAGACCATGGGTCAATAGATGTGTATTCTTTGGTTAGTGGTCTGAACTCCAGGATGACCAGGGGGAGGGTCAGGCCCATTGATGCTCTTGCTTTTAATGACAATTAATACACCCTGATTGGCTGTTTTCTATTGCATTAAAAAAAATTATGCCTCTCCCCCCCAAAAAAACCCCCAAACTTTCTCCTGAGTGTTCATTAGAGACAAAACTGACTACTAAAATAAACTGAACAAGTTCCTGGCTTGGAAGCTCTGGGCTGCAAATCTGTTTTTGTTTTTTTGTTTTTTTTGTCTGTGGAAAACACAATGAACTAATAACATATGCATATGACCATGAAGGCAAGAGTCCTAGTCATGACCCCTGTTGGCAGAGAGTCCCAGCCTAACTTAAAACAGATTAAAACAAAGCCCCAAGCTCTGTGCAGCCCATTTCTTGAGGTCTAAGACAACGTGGATGAGCATTCACCCAAACCATCCTCAATATGTAGAAATATCTGCAAAGCTCTGTGTGTTGGAGGTTGCTGTGTGAACGTTTTGTCTCTGAGCCACTGAACAGGTAGATGTTTAAATATCAGATGACAGCCTTAAGGTTTTTTGTTTTGATGAGACATTCCCCAATCGAATTGGAAACATTTCCAATTAATAATCGACACCAATAGCTGTCAAGAAAGCACCAGCCTTGGTTTACTCCAAGCGGACACGAGAAAGGAAAGGACTGAGAGATTGTGCAGAGTTCTGAGACCCTAAAACTTTGTTGGTTGTTTTTAGATTGTTGCCTGTTTTCTGTCTTTTCTTTTTCATTTTGTTAACATTAAAATCTGTTCTTTGACCTATTGGAATGATGAAGTTAGCTCAAATTGAGCAGTCGGTTTTTGCATACTTAGTCCCTGTGCTTGGAAAGTGGACACAGAAATCACTGGTACTCTTATGACCAGCTGGTTCTTGTTGTTTTGGTTTGGGTTTTTTTGACAAAGAAAATTAAGTGTATTTCTACTTAGCTTTCAGATTACTACCAACCAGACGGGGGACTGTACAGCACCTACTCTCTCCTCCTTGGTAGTCTCCAACTCCCCTGGGAAATCTTAGCCAGAAGAAAACCTCTTGCTTGATAGCGCCAGTCCTGATGTGTTTTCCCCTTTATATCCTACCTGTGTTCAGAGACCAGAGACAGCAGTCTTTTTTTCTTTTTTTTTTTTTAATGCAAACACCTGTATTTGATTCCCCCATCACATCCCATGCTCCATTTCTTCCTTTTAGACTGTACTGGGGCCATGACATTCTTGCACATGAGTATATTATGGAGCAAATCCTGGGCACAGATTTCTTTCTTAGCTCTGCAAAGGACAGCTGTATCCAACCCCAAACCTTCCTTTTCCTCTTACTCTCAAAGCCAGTCCCCATACATACTCACCACTCCTTGCTGCACTTTTTAGAAGTTAGCATCATTGGTCTGTTAGGTTACTTCTGTAGAATACTTGAGATTAGGTAATTGGTAGAGAATAAAGACTTAGCAGGGAGTAGTGTAATCCCAGGAGTCTGGAAGTTGAGGTATTCAATCAATTAGTTTGAGGCCAGCTTGGGCTACAGAGTGAGACCCTCATCTCAAAAACAAAGCAAGACAATTGGGTGGGGAGTTATCTTCCACACTTCCTGGGGTTCTTCTGGTGAGCACACATCCAGATACAGCCAGTAGGCCAGGCTTGCCTTGGCAGCAACCTACTGAGCAGTTACCCTTCCCGAAGGGAATGGCAAGAATCAACTGAAGGGGCCAGAACCCTTAAGACCTGGTCACTACTTACAGGTCTCACTTTGCACTGGGGATTCTTTGGGACACGTGAAAATTACAAGAAACTAAACTTCATCTTGAATATAATCAAATTTTTCTATGGAGCTATCACCTTTGCTTTAGTTGCATTTTGGTAGCATCTGAAGAAATGGAAACACAGGGCTGGCAGTATATAGAGCTCAGTGGTATTTGTTTGTCCAGCATGCATGAAGCCCCAGGTTCTATCCTCAGCACCACAAAATACCACTAACAATAACAGAAATACAAAATGAACATATTTTGTTGGTAGTAATCATAGCAAGCAGAATCGGGAGTTTTTAAATGTTTATCCAAAAAATATACACATGTATTCAAGCCAAACAAAATAACCCTAAGGAGCTATGATTCAAGAGGGGACAGGACTGTAAGATCCAGAGGTTAAGGAAGACCTGAGCAAAACTATCTCCTAAACACAACAGGACCGATGCAGTCCTCAGCTCACAGCTGCTGCAGCTGCCTGCACAAGACCAATATAAGATCAAGCCAGTCAACATTCCAGCATGGAGGGAGGAGGGGCTCATGGGCTCCCACCCTTAACTGAGGAACAGCTGTAGACAACAATGGATTGTGGAGGAGGGAAGAGTCAGTAGACCAACCAGGTTCCAGTAGGTGGCACCATGGGCGGGAAAAATTGAGATGGGGGAATTAGTTTGAAAATGATCAAAATACATTATATGAACCTCTCAAAGAATTAATATAATTTTTTAAAGGAACCATAATTCACTACACCACCAGCCTGTTTCTCAGCCACTTCTCCCCCACCTTCACCCTTTTCTGCTTCATCCACCCTCTCTCCTAGCCCTTCCCTTGATATTTCTAGCTGATATTTTCATGCAGTCTTTTCTTTGTCCCTCAGCTTTGGCGCCATCACAATCCTCCCCTTTCTTTCTTTCTCTCAATGTAATTTTATCATAATTTTAGGGGGTGGTGGGCATTTATTTGCGTTATATTACTGTGTAAACACCAGTCACAGCTGAGCCAAGTGTGTCCATCATGAGCATGGCCCGCCCCTTTTCTACAAGGTTGCTTTTCCCTAGGGTTGATCACCACCTCTTCCTTCAGTGCCAATGACTCTTCCCACCTTCTCCAAAGGAAGTCTCAGACTTCCAGCACAGACACAGCAAGCAATTGATGGACAGGTATCTCTCAGAGGTTGGAGAGACGTATCTCTCAGAGGTTGGAGAGACGCCTCTCTGGCAGTTCTAACAGCACCCCAGGCAGGATTAGCTGTTCTTACTGTGTGTCTGTTCAGTGTCAGCCGGGCCTTCAGTCATCTGCAGAATGGCCTTCCTTTCTCCAGGGCTGATTCTTCTGTTTCCTGGATTCTTGTCTCCTGTGTAATTAGTCCACACCACCCTTTTATTAGAGCACATCCTCCAGTAGTGACTTAAGAAAAGCTGAGTGGGAGCAATTCAAGAAAAGTTCTTTGGAAATTACCTTTAATTTTGCGGGAAAGACTACGAGAAGAGTTGTACACTAAATAGTCACCTTTCTCCTGTTCCTGACATTTGCCCATTTTGTTATTATTTGCCTTTATGCATATAAACAGAAAAAAGAGGCAGAGAGGAGGGGTCAGGAGAGAGCATGAGAGGAGGGAGAGAGTGCAGTTATAGTAAGCAAAACCGTTCTGAGCCATTTAGAGCTAGCTTCTGTTCCCTTTATTCCTAATTATCTATATAGTCTATGACTAAGAGTATTATTTTACGTATCAGCTACTCGGGTAAATGTAATACTGATATAATACTTTTATCAAATCTTCCCCTCCTCATTCTAACCTCAACTGATCCAGAAATGTTGTATGTATATATTTCTCAGGATCCATGTTGTGTTTACATCTAGGCTCCCGTGTTATGGTTCACGACCCTGAGTCTTCAGAGTCTTTTTATCTGAAACATTGCCACAGCCTAACTTTGTCTTCTATGAATTTAAAAATAAGTAAAGCCTCTCTCTTGTATTTTATAGAATTCTTCTCCTTTTGATGTCTTCTTGTTTTCTAGTGGTTAGGTTCGGGGGACACATTCCAGGTCAAAACACCACACCAGCAACCCTGTGTCCTTCTCCAGGCATCAGATCTGAGAGACACTCAAGGCCCATCTGTCCCCTTGTTAGTGATGTTGAGTTTGGTCACCTGATTAAGATACTGGCTTTTTTAGTTGGTTTGTTTTTTTGTTTGTTTGTTTTTGTTTTTTGTTTTGTTTTTTTTGTACAGTTATTGTTTTTTATCTCCTGCACTAGGTGGAAGACCCTTCAAAATGCTGATATCCTCTTAAATATCAAAGTTTCTTCCAGCTTTGCATCCATTAGTGATTTCTGCTGGAATCAATATTTGCTAATGCAGTATAATGGTTTATGACTGCCCTCCCTTCACCTAGACCACTAAATCCTCCACACACCTTCAAAAGCAATAGCACTGAAGTTTGCCTCATGAACATCCATCCCCACAAAACTATATGCTACCTTAGGGCCCAGCCTGTTGCCTAAGTAGTGGGGCCTCCTAGGGAGTTTTGGGTGACCAAAGGGAATTGTGGGCCCTGGGTTTTCTCTTTCGATTTGCTGCCATGAGATGAACAGGTTTGCTCCATTAACCTCTCCTGTCCTAATGTAACTAGCCCACACCAGAGGTTTAAAAGCAGTGGCTCCAGTCAACTGTAGACTGAAACATCTAACAGTAGGAGCCTTAATAAATCATTCCTCTTTTTTTTTTTTTTTGATACTTTATTTACATTTCCAATGTTTCCCCCTTTCTAGGTCTCCTCTTTGGAAACCTCCTATTCCCTCTCCCTCCCCCTCCCCCGCCTCTATGAGGGTATTCCACCTCCCACACACCCGCCCACCCACTCCCGTATTTCCACCTTGACATTCCCCTTTACTGGGGCCTCTAACACCCTCAGGCCCAAGGGACTCTCCTCCCCCTGATGACCAACAAGGCCCTCCTCTGCCCAGGATAGCAAAAGCTATTCTCAACAACAAAAGAACTTCTGGGGGAATCATCCTGACCTCAAGCTGTACTACAGAGCAGTAGTAATAAAAACTGCATG
>CM052700.1:30431374-30451376 GCA_028551405.1 Uromys caudimaculatus | reverse complement strand
AGAATGGCTAAGATCAAAAACTCAGGTGACAGCAGATGCTGGCGAGGATGTGGAGAAAGAGGAACACTCCTCCATTGTTGGTGGGATTGCAAGCTGGTACAACCACTCTGGAAATCAGTTTGGCGGACCCTCAGAAAAATGGAGAAAATTATTCCTCTTTAAAAGTTGATTATTTGGGGTGTTTTGGAACAGAAGTCTGGTGACTCCCTTTCTGTCTGTTCATCTGTTCACATCCACATACATCTACATAGCATGTGTTTACTGTCCATCCTTGGTGTGGATTCTTAGATTTTCTTCCTTCAGTGATTTTTAATTAATTTCCTTCTGTGACTTTAGAATTCTTGTTTCTCAAACACTTGCATGATGCTCTAATTTTCTTAACTTTTCTTGCCTTTTTTTACACCTGAGTCTTCTAGTTCTTTCTGAGACAGTTACTTAGCTTTAAGTTCTAACCCTTATATCAACGATTTCATCTTTAGTTATGATATTTTTAATTTTTAAGAGCTCTTGGTCTTTATTTCTTTTATTTCATGGATGCAGTAGGTACTCTCCCTATCTATCTATCTATCTATCTATCTATCTATCTATCTATCCACCTATCTCTCCCCTTTGTGTGACCTTCACACTGGCCACGTTACTCAAAAGGGTCAGTTATATCTCAGATAAAGCACAGGCAGGATCTGTTAAGTTTCTTTAGAGAACACAAGACATTTAGATGTTGGTCTCATGGTAGTTCCACCAGGAGAGAATCATCTGACCCTATAATTGGGGGAATGAGGGGGAGGGTAAGGCAAGACTCGGACAACTCATTCAGGGAAATGAGCTAATAGGAAATGAAATAAACTGGGATGCTGGGCCAAGGCAGGGCGTTGTCACCTCTAAGCATACCCTCCATCTTGCTTATAGTCCTGTGCCTAGAACCTCTGCCTATTTTAGTCTCTCCAAGCAATCTCTCCTTTCTTCTCCAGGGCAGTGAGGAGTGTTACTCAGCTGGGTGGACTAGAGGAGGAGTGAGAGGAACTAAGTGTTCTGGAAACAGTTTTAACCAGGCTTCAATTTTCCTGTTCTAGTTTCACTTCTGTTGCTGTGAGGAAAAAAAGAAAAACCCTGACAAAAAAACAACCCAGGGGAGAAAAGGGTTCCCTTGGCTTACACTTCCAAGTTACAGTCCATCATTTTGGGGAAGTCAAGGCAGTAACTCAAGAAGTTAGTCACATTACATCCACAAGCAAGAACAGAGAGGGAGCAAACATATCCGTACTCTCTTGTTCTCGCTAGTCCTCTTCTCTTCTACCGTTCAGGAGCCCCTGGGTAGGGAATGCCGCCACCCACAATGGCCTGAATCTTCCTACATCAATTAGCAACCAAGCTACTGTTCCCCAATACACAGACATGCTTACAGGCCAACCTGACTTAAATAATTCCTCATTAAAATTTTTCCCAGATGATTCTAGTTTTTATCAAGCCAGCACACTTTCCTTCCCAAGGAGCACCTGATGTACCAGTTCCTGGACTTTCAGGGACTCTGCAGAATGAGCTGCTGCCACTCTCTGCCACTTGAAGACTCCAGGCTTCAGTCTCTGTAGTCTACTGTCATCCCCATGGGTCCCAGGTCTATACTCTTTCCTTGTCTCCTTTCAAATTGCCTTTATTCTAGTGTTTTTCTGAGAATATGAAGTCCCCACTCTGACACTCTGATGGTGTCTCGAAGGGGAAAAAGAGGGGAGGGAATGTGTCTGAGCCACTCTGTTTCTCTGGAATGGGATTACAAACCTGGATCCAGATGAAAGAAGCAAAGTACAAAGTTACTGTTGGCAATGGCAGCCTCGCACACTCCTTTCAAACAGGACCTGCGCTGAGTGTTAAGTTTGTTTTGTGGTCAGAAGGAAAGACATGCCCTAAAAGTCTCATTTGTGGTGAGATGTGATACAGCTGCTCAGGGGAGAGTGTCAGAATGTGAGGTTATGTTTTGTTTCTCCACAACACACACACACACACACACACACACACACACACACACACACACACACACACACACACTTCATCTATACTACTCCATACAACTTCACAAGATAAACCTGGAAAAACAGCAATTTCAGAAGGCCGGGGAAGGGAGAGCCTCATATCAATGATTACTATTTCACTATGTACAATGAAAATCAGAGGCTGGGGAGATGGCTCCATGGGTAAAGGGCATTGCTAAATACACATGAACACCTGAGTGTGTTTTGTAAAATGCCGGGGGGGGGGGTGCACACCTGCCTTCCTAGCACTGGAAGGCAGAGTCAGGAGGATTCTGGGACTCATTGGCCAGCCAGTCTATCCAGTCAGTGAACTCCAGGATCAACTAGATGCTCTGTCTCAAAAAAATAAGGTGTCGGGCTAGAGAGATGGCTCAATAGGCAAGGATGCTGTTGCCAAATCAGAAGTCCTGAGTTCGAGCCCCAGGACCCACATGGTGGAAGGAGAAAGCCAAATCCCACAAATTTGTTCTCTAGCCTCCACACAGGTTTCATGTGTGTTCCATGCACACACACACACATACACACACACACACACACTCACACACACATGCACGCACACACAAACACACACTCACACGCTAAATATGTAAATATTGAACATTTTTTAAAATAATAAGGTATAGTGCAGTAGAGGAGGTGTCGACCTTTGACCTTGACTTGTGCATGGCAGGCATGTGCAACTCATACATACACCACCAAATAATGCAAATACAAAACTAGAACATAGGAGCTGTTGGGGGAGGTGCAGGCCTGTAATCCTAGCACCTGGGAACCTGAAGGAAATGGATTCTGTGAGTTTGAGGCCAGCCTGGTCTACAGAGTAAATTCTAGGACAGCCGGGGCTACATGGAGAAACCCTGTCTTGAAAAAAAACAAATAAACAAAATAAAATACTAAAACACAGGGAGTGAGTGGGTAGGAAATTCCACCAAAAAGAGGTTAACAAACACGTCCTGGGTGCCTCTTCTATTTGATTGCTGCTAGCAGCTCATTTCCTGGGCTTCTCTTGCTAGGTTACCATTAACATCTGCAGCAGGTGTTTGACAGAGACCAGACTAACTCAAGTTACTGTGTGGCCCTAGGTTGCAGAGCAATTAGGAAGAGTAAAGTCCCCGGGGTGCAGTTTGACTTGCCTCACAGGACTTGAGAGTTAGGTCATAAAATATAGCCCGGGTGTCTGTCCATTTTATGATTCCATAGCTTACTAGGAATTCTGAAATTTGACTGAATTAATGACAGATTTGTAAACCCTGGCTGGTGTGTGTGAAATCACGGCTGGCATAGTTGTGTTTACTACTCTAGTGGGTGATGCCAAGCAGCAAAGGGCAAATCTATTATATGACTCACTAAATGGGAACAGGGAGAATCTATGTATCATCCAGTAAAACTTAACTAAATCTGAGTCAACATATACCATCAAGGCAGAAAGGATAATGCCCATGACAGGTCCTTCCCAGGGTTTATGGGCCTTGGTGTAATGTGTAACTCCAGAGGCAAGAAGTTGCTGCTGAGGTTCATGAGAAGCATTGTCTTACAGGAGATCTGCCCATTTGTGATTAACTTACACAGCAATAAACTGAGCATGATCAGAGAGGGAGAAAGAGAGCTGTACAAATCCCTCAGAAAATACCAGCAGAGAAGCTCAGCTGTACAGGCAATGCAGTTCAGCAATAGAAAACCTGCTCAACAGGTTCATCCGTGATCAAGTAAGATTTACCCCTCGGGAGCTGAAGAGACGGCTCAGCGTCTTAGAGCACTTATTGCTCTCACAGAAGACCCAGGTTCAGTTCCCAGCATCCTCATGGGCAGCCAACAGCCATCTGTAACTCCAGATCAAGAGTATCTGATGTCCTCTCTGGCCTCCTGTGGCACACAGCATGCCACACATATAGACAAATGCATACAGTAAAAGCAAATATGACTTTTACAAGAAAGGGTGCTGCTGGAGGGCAAGGGTGTCTCAACAGATGCTGACCACCGTGTGTGCTAAGCTGCATTAGCCAAATGCATGATAACAGCATGTGAGCAATCGACAGTAGCAGAAGAAGCATTTGACAAAATGTATGTGGAGCTCAAAGCTTCTGCCCGGTAGAGGCGGAGATGATCAACAGTAGAAACAGCCAATGGGACAGGAGGTGATATTTGCACATCACAGCTCTGAGGAGGGCTTACTATCCAAAATAGGCTAGAAACCAGCACCACTCCATAGCAAAACACAAATATAATCGACTGAAAAGCAGGGAAAAGACAAAATGAAGACGTGCAAACGGCTATGAGGTCCATGAGGAAAATGCCCAGTGCCATGAGTCAGCCGAGAAACACTGATCAAAATCATCTCATCTCATCCCTGTCATAGTATCTGCTACAACAACGAGGATGAATGCTGAGAAACAGGGACATGTGCACACCACGTGAGAATGTGCAGTCCAATGGAGAACATACAGAGTCCCCAGGAAACTAAAATTTGAGCCACATACGATCCAGCATCTAGTCTATATTTAAAAAGGTTTAAAATCAGTATGTCTAAGACGCATGTGCATGCTCATGTCTGCAACAGCTGGGCAAGACGCAGGCTACGTGTGCATGAGCCGGTGAAGCAAATGTGGTGTGTGTATACCATGGAGTGAGTCCTTACTACCTTCCCTACAAAGAAGGAGTTATCATTTTGATGATGAGTCTAGTATATTGAGAAATAAACTGGAAGTTGGGGAGAACCAGACAAATCGTCCTGTATGGTCTCACTTATGCATAGAACCTAAAATAGTTAACTCATAGATGTAAAATGCAGAATAGTAGTTTCCAGGGGTTGTCGGGGAGATTGATGGGGAAGCACAGATGCTGGCGGAAGGATTCCAGATGAACGGAGTTAAGTTTTAGCAATCTGTTGTACTGTGTGGTGGCTGTAGTTACTGATGCGTGTGTATTTTGAAGTTGCTAGAAATAGTCTTCCTTCCTTTCCACAAAAATCAAGTTGTGTTCTATGTGGCAGCAATGCCTTTAATCCCAGCACTCAGGAGGCAGAGGCAAGAGGATTTCTGAGAGTTCCAGAACAGCCTGGTCTACATAGTGAGCTCCAGAGCTACATGTGAGAGTGTGTCTCAAAATGAAAAAAAGAAAAAGAAAAGAAAAAAAGGAAACTTTGAGGTGATATACATGGTCATTAACTTGACTTTCCCTGTACCCCATGCACCAACCAAAAGATTGTGCTCTAAACACACAATTATTTTTCAGTGAAAAGTTAAAATAAACAAAGGATATTGTTTGCTGGACGAGTGGCAGAGGTAAAACAAGTTTAATTCTAACTGTTGGAGAGATAGCACAGCGGGTGACTCTCATAGAAGATAAAGCAGCTGCTAGAGCAGTGGCTCTCAACCTGTGGGTCACGACCCCCTTGGGGTTGTCACAGGGGTCACTGACGACCATTGGAAAACACAGATATTTATATTATGATTCATAGCAGTAGTAAAATTTCGTTCATGAAGTAGCAACAAAAATAATTTTATGGCTGGGGGTCACCACAACATGAGGAACTGAATTGATAGGGCTGCAGCATGAGGAGAGGCTGAGGACCACTGCCCTGTAGAATGTAACCTGAGAAGACAGAATGTTTCACTCCTTGAGCTGACCTTCCACAGTCAGGAAACCACTCAGAAGGGATAATCAGAGCAGAATGTAAGGAATAGACAGGAGGAGAGTCATTACACTTGTAGAACTGGAAAACTTTTAAGAATCTAATGTCACTGTATCAAAGGAATTTCCTGCAGATTCTGCGAGGCCTACGCATTATGCAGGGGTAACCTCGTACTCCGGGAGAATTGTACGAGCATGAAAAAACAGGAGACAGGAAAGGTTAATGATCAGAGCAGGTCCCTCTACTCTGGTAAAGTGAGGATCTGTTAGACACAGAAAATAATCTGAGGACTGGTGTGGTATAGCTCTATTATAGAACACTCACCTAGGATGTCTGAGGCCCTGGGACTCTTCCCTACCACCAGACCAATCATAACAATAAATAGGTAATATTTTTATTCTTAAAGTATTCTATCATAAGCATGCAATATTTGTTTGTTTATTTGCTTGCTTGCTTCCTTCTAGACAAGATTTCATTATGTGGCTTTGGCTGGCCTGGAGCTCTCTGTGTATATAGACCAGGCCTCAAACTCACAGAGATCTGATGCCTCTGGCTCTGGAGTGCTGGGAATAAAAGTGGCTACCACCACACCAAGCTTGTTTTATTTTTAAATTATGTTAGGTATTGTGTTTGTTTCCCCAGTCAGGCAAGAGCACATTCTAGGCCCTTCTGGTGACACACGGGCATCTATGATGTATTCCTCCCTTACTTCTGTAGTTGAATCTCTCTTCCTAGGTTTTCTCCTTTCTTTTCAATTCTGCTGAATTCAGTCTCCCCAGACATGCTGTGTTTGTTCCTGTCATAGTTCTCATCTCTCCACAAGTTGGGTGTTTTGTGTGACTTTTTCTTCCCAGAAAGCCCTTGCCTCTGTGTCAAGAGCAGAGAAGCTCATTCCTTCAGAGGAAAGAGTACTAAGAACAAGACAGGGCCTCCTAGAAGCTAGGGTGGTATCATTCAAAGCAGGAGTTGGGGGGCCAGCACATGGAAGAGCTCCACTTAGGAGAATCCTAGAAACACGTTGAAATGAGAGGCAGAGCCCCTTAATGCTGTACTGACACCCTCCCGTGGCCACTTCCTAAACATATTGAGGATGTCTCAATTAATCTGGAAAGCCAAACCAGATTCTGAAGTTAAATTCGAAGAAAGAAATGGCTTGCAATGACTGTATGGGTGTCTCTCTTTGTGAATTTGTCAAGTTCCCCATCCTCATTGAATAAAACCCAGCACCTAGGTACCCTCTCTGTTGAGCGTGATGTAAATATAAGCTTCCCAATCTTTTTTGTATGGTGTAGCTCATGAAACATGACTTTCTTTTATGGCATCCAGGGGTTTATCTCAGGCCTGTGTAGACAAAGATGACGAGCCCTGGCTCTCTGTGGGCCCCAGGCCTGGCTGGCTTCCCTTGGGGTTGATGTGATCACTATCACAGCCCACCTGGCCTGTGCTGTCCCAGGCAGCAGAAAATCTAGTCTGCTTGTGAATGTCCTCAGGGGGTGGGGGGAGACCAGAACATCTTGCCTCTCTTCCTCAGCTACATTTACTATTTAGTTTTTCCTCATTGACTATCAGGAAAGCAGACCGAGCTTCTATATCAAACCACATATTCTAATGTTTAGGCTACTGCTGTCTTTTTGTTACTTCTATGACACTACATAGAACCCAGGCTTCAGGCGTGTGGGCAAGTGCTCTGCCACTGAGCTATATTCCTCAGCCCCATGATTGTATTCCTAAGACTGCTGTGACATCCTAATGTGACAGAGACCTTACCTAGAACCACCCAACTCTGACTGCCATCTGCAGAGATCTCTGGTAAAGGTATCTCTTTCAGGAGTCAGCAAAGCTCGAGTAGCCTGTGTGTGTGTGTGTGTGTGTGTGTGTGTGTGTGTGTGTGTGTGTGTGTGTGTGTGTTGGGGTGGGAGAGCTGCAATAGAGCCTTCCAGAAGAACAAAAGGGAAGGGATGAAAGGGTACCCTACCACTATTTCCTGTTTTTGTTCATTGAGAGTAGACCAAGATCTGCCATTTTTACTCTCTGCTAAAAACCTAGTCCTAAAATTGGCTGGCTTTGTGGGGCAGTGGTGGCACATGCCTTTAATCCCAGCACTTGGGAGGCAGAGGCAGATGGATTTCTATGAGTTCAAGACCACACTGATCTATAAAGCCAGTTTCAGCAAGAGCTATCTAAAGAAACCCTGTCTCAAAAAACAAAAAACAAACAAAAATGGCCTGCTTGATTTTGGTCATCATATTTCAAAGGAATAAAAGGTATGGAAAAGGTATGTACAGAGATTCACAATCCAGTGCTTGTTTTAAAGTCTTATTATTTATTTGTATGTGTGTAAGTCTGCTTGAGTTTGTGTGAGCACAGGAGCCCATGGAAGTCAGACTTTCTTCTCTCTCTTCCTCTTTCTGTGAGACAGGGTTTCCCTGTATAGCCCTGGCTGCCCTGGAACTTGCAATATAGACCAGGCTGGCTTCAGACTCATAGAGACCTGCCTTCCTCTGCCACCCAGCTGCTAGGATGAAGGGTGTGTGCCACCATCTCATGCTAGTACTTGCTTTTAAGGGAATACTTTTAAATGCTACCCACAAACCACATGTTTTCAATTTCTTTTCACCCAAAATAGAAAAGGATCAAATATTTTAAAATTTTAATTAATGAATTAAAATTTTCACTTACATTTGTTGAGTTTATATCTTGGCCACTATAGGTGTTATATCAATAGACATATATAGGTGCCTCCAACATACTGATTTCACTTCCTTTGGTATTTCTGGATTGCTTTGAATTTTCAGAGAAATTTCTGGGATGATTGGCAGACATGGCAGGCTTACAGATGTTGAATACAAACTTTGGTCAAAAGGATAGAAGCATTCACTTCAACCCACATGTGAAGTTCAGAGGACAACTTTCAGGAGATTCCTTCCACCACATGAGTCCTGGAGCCTGAGCTCAGGTCTTCAGGCTGGTTAGCAAGAGCCTCTACCTGCTGAGCCATCTTGCCAGCCCATCAAATACTTTTTTGACTCTTGGGATGGAGTGATACATGTCTGTAATCGCAGTGGTTTTAGAGGTGGAGGCAAAGGACCTAAAGTTAGAGGTCAGCGCAAGGAACAAATATAAACAAACAGACAAATAAAAACAAAGGTGTCTCAGTTCTTTAAACTTGCTGCTCACATGGACTCTCCTGAGCAGTTAATGGGAAGGAGGTGTGAAACTCCTTGTCTTTTTGCCCTCACTTTCTCCAGGGCACACAGGTGAGAGCCAAAGACTGTGTAACACTACACGGTGCTAAAGGCTCTACAGCTCCCTGTAGTTTTACTCTTGGGCTTTCCTAAAGTGAGACACTCCCTCTGCCCCCCCCCCCCACATTAGAGAGCAATCATTTCTGGCCTTCCTCACTCCTGTAGTGAGAGCGACAACCTCAGAGGTGGTTTAGGAAGGGGACTTTGGCTCCAAAAAGAATTTGTCAAACAAAGACTGAAAACATCCAAAGTGCTCAGCATGGCATTTTTATGGGTGTATGCTTTGTGGAATAGTTGCCACAATCAAACCAATTAGTAAGCTAGATGACAAGACATCTGTAATCTCAGTGCCTAGAGAATTGAGAGTTTGAGGCCAGCCTGGCCATCTTGGTGAGATGTCATCGCAAACAAAGCGAGACCCAACACAACACAATGCGTCTATCATTGCTCTTACAGTTGCTCATTAGAGTTCCTAGACTTATTTTATAACCAAAGTTTGTATTCAACATATCTCTGTAAGCTTGCCACGTCTGCCAATCATCCCAACCCTTGCTCTGTGACTCCCGACTCCTTTTAGACCCTACACATACATGAGGTCACGCAGTACTTTCCGTTTTGTGTTTATTTTTCTTAATATCACATCCTCCACATTATATCCTTATCCAAAAATGGACTTCTTCCTCTTTTCGTGGCTGAGTAATATTACACTGTTCGTATGTACCGAATGGGTTAGATTGACTATTACCAAATGCAAGAGATAACACAGGTTGGTGAGAGTGCAGAGAAAAGGGACTGTTGCTCACTCTCTTTTGAAAGCAGAAATTGCTCTGAAAATTCAAAGCAATCCAGAAATACCAAAGGAAGTGAAATCAGTATGTTGGAGGCCCCTACCCTCATATGTCTATTGGCATAACACCTATAGTGGCCAAATATAAACTCAACAAACAAGGAGCAAAGAAATGTAGTATATACAACTTAATCCAGACTCTAGACAAACATAACTTTTTTATCACATCCTATTAACTCAAATTAGTAATATTTGGGATCTATTTATTCCTCTGGTGCATACAAACCGTTATGTGCCTGATGGTTACAAGGTGAGCTGTTCAGGCAGATTTTATAAAGCTGTTTAGTCAGTGTGCTTGCAGTTTGCATACCTTCCAGCAGGTAAGAAGTAGGACCCATGTTCTGGCTTTATGTAGGGCAATAAGCTTGATTGTGGATAACCAGAGACAGGGACAGCCCACAGGTCAGTCAGACATGTTTGTCTTATTGTGAAATAGCTCCATTATATCTAAGAAGTCCTAGGTGTTTAGCCAAGAGAACTGAAAACACATCTTTACATAAAAACTCATACTAACATATTCACAGAAGCTGAACAGTGAAAACAATCCAAAATTTCATCAACTGAGTTATGGTGTATCACACAACTTTCCACTGCCGGGAAGAAGAAAGCAACCTTTGTATAATTCATAAAGAGAAAGTTATTCTGGCTCACATCCTCGGAGGAGTCAGTCTCATATTGGTTGTCCACACCGTTTTTAGGGACTGTGGCAGGCAGTTTATCATAAGCCAGGGCATCTCCTCAGTGGCTCCTCTATCCTAAGGCATGGAACATCCAGTTTAATCAGAATTTTAGATCAACAATGAGTATGTTTAATTTTTTAAAAAAAATATACATCTTAAATATTTCATGGAATATATTTACATTAAACGATTATTAGATGTTTGTCTGAAATTTAAAGTTAAATTTAACTACGCATCTGTCTCAGGGTTCCTAGTGCTGTGATGAAACACCATGACCAAGGCAACCTGGGGACAAAAGGGCTCATGTCAGCCTACACTTACATCACAGTCCATCACTGAGGGACACCAGGGCAGGAAAACAAGGCAGGAACCTGGAGGCAGGAGCTGAGGCAGAGGCCACTGAGGAAAGCTGCTTGCTGGCTTGCTTCTCGGGACTTGCTCATCTTCTTCTCTTATAGCACAGGGGTACCACCTCCCAGAGTAACCTGGACCCTCCCACCTCAAGAAAATGTAGAACGTAGAACTACTGTATGCAAAGGTGGCCGTTTTAGAAAACAGAGAGACCATTGATCTCAACAGTCGAGGTGCTCCATTCTGAGCCAGATCAGAGCCTCCCTAACACTGGGTGGAATTAAACTGAGTGTGGAATGTGAGGTGTCCCACATTCCCTTCTGTGAAGAACACATTGCCTTAGGCTAAGATTGGGACATTTACTAGAAAAGAGGGGAGGGAGGGAGGGAGAAAGAGAGGGAGGGAGGAAAAGCTTAGCTTTTTCCTTACTTATATCTAATTAGTTACTAAGTGAAAGACATTTTTAAAACTATAGATAGTCTTTAGTTAGGCTTGGGGTCTAGCCCCGTGATTAATCTCTACATGTGACCCCTGTGAGTTCAGTTCATTCTCAGCATCCTAGTTAAGTAGCAAAGGAGAGGGAGAGTTAAGTCCCAAAGACAAAGTAAAATATGAGTAGCCCGTCAGTGAAGCATGAAGGTTTGCCAAAGGTTAGATCAAAAGGTGCAAAGCTTAAAAAAGGTTGTGACTCATTTTCCCCCGGTCATCAAAAAAATTAAAAACAAGGGACTAGAAGGGAAACTCAGTGGTAGAGTGTTGACTTGGCACACATGTGGCCATTGGCTCAGTCTTCAGCACATATTCCCCAAATCTTAACAGTAAGTAAAGAAATAAGAAAACAAAAATGGCATTTTACTATCGAGGGTAGGAACATTAATTTCTATTTCCTGTATCTATTTTTATATGGGTTTGAATGTTTACCTCTGTGTGTGTGTGTGTATGTGTGTGTGTGTGTGTGTGTGTGTGTGTGTGTGTGTGTGTGTGTGTGTGAGACGTGTGTGCAGTGCATGAAGATGCCAGAAGATGGCATCAGATCCCCTGGGACTAGAGTTATAGACAGCTGTGAGCTGCCATGTGGGTGCTGGGAATTGAACCCAGGTCCTCTGCAAGAGCTGCAAGTGCTCTTAACCACATAGCCATCCCTCCAGTCCCTCATGTATCTATTTTTAAACAAATGACTATAGACATTTCAGAGGACAAGTTCTTTATGTAGTAATAAAAGTAGATTCTAAATGTCTTAACTGAGGTGTGCACATATTCAAATTCCATCTTACACGTGCCTGGTTATCTGAGGGGAAGTGTTGCAAACGACGAAGCAAGAACGGTGAGAAGCCTGTGTAGGGCTGTTGGATTTAGGAAGAGGTCTGGAAAGGAGCCAGTAAAGTTCTTGGCTTTCAATAAGACCCCAGTGACATGTTTCATTTTGATTTCTGAGATTAATTAATTATGGGAAAAATCTTAGCATTTATTTAAAGGGTCACATGGGAAAAGTTATATACCAGGAAAGGCCCGGCCTGAGACTGAGGGGCATTTCCAAAATGGGATGACTGGCGTGTGGAAAATTACTAGGAAAAAATAATGCCTAATGTTCATGGTTTCCAAATTAGAAGGGAAATTTTATTTTTGATGCCACTGTTGTGTTTGAACCTTTATAAACTTTCCTGAGGGGAAGAACATGGAGTACTTTGAAAATGAAAACTTTTCTGAGTTGTTTGTTATCTAGCCCGATGCTGGACTTATGCATGTAATCATATTATTATATATTATAATGCATATGGAAAGGCAATAGGTTATACCATAAATCATGTAAATGGAAGAGAGAACATTCCAGGGCAGTGTCAGGCAGTGATACACATAGAAATGGAATGACTGAAAAATAAAGCTGAATGAAGAAATAAACAAACATTCTATCATGCAGGAACTGGTTCCAACAAGGCCTGACACATTTGTTAAGACCACTGAAAAGGGGGGCAAACCCTACTTGCTGCTCTTACAGAAGATGGAGTTCCCATAGTCATCCATAGTCTCGGGCACTGCATACATATACTGGGCATACGTACATCCTGGTGCACACATGTAAAATAGCAATATATAGATCTTTCTTAGTTTTGTTTTATTATTTTAATTATGTATATTGTGTGAGTGTATACATTTGAATGAAGGTGTCCATGGAGGCCAGAGGTACTAGATCTCCTGAAACCAGAGTTGTGAACCGCTTGATGTGGGTGCTGGGAACTGAACTCTGGTCCTTTGCAAGAGCAGTACATACTTTTAATGACTGGGCCATTGCTCCAGCTTTGAATTTGTGTTTTAGGATCCCTGAAAAAAAAAAAAAAAAAAAAAAGGTCTTTTTTAGTTGTTTGTTCTTTTGAGATAGAGTCTCACCATGTAGCCTGGGATGGCCTCAGAGTCAGCCTCCTTCTGCCTATGTGCTAATAAAAAAGAAATTGTAAGATCGAACCACCTTTTTCGATCATTCCACACATTCCAGATGTGTGTTCATTATCTCACTAAACCCTACACGCAGGAGTAGTTCACAACCATGCAGCAATGATCATTTTTAAAAAGAAATTTAAAATACAAGAACAAGACTAAGTCTTGGTTTCTTTTCTATGTGCCTGAAAAGAGTTTTATATACTGAATTTCCCTCTTTTTTTCCAAGCTGAACAATATTTGAGCAATTTTTCTACCATGACATATACCTAACAAATTATCTCAGGGGGTGGGAGATACACAAGCAAAAGATCTCGTCAGGGAGCTAAACTTTGACTTGTCTTCCCTTCCCTTCTCTCTTCTCCTTAGTCTGAGGTTTGAAGAAAATAAACATAATGGCCAAGTCACATGTCTGTCACATCCCTAGGTTCTCTGTCAGCTTCCCTTTTTATCGCTTGCTTTCTTCCCTGTCAGAATTCTTTAACAACTTCCAAATCATTTGTAAAGGTCATAGTCACAGTTTGTCCCACATTAGCAACTTTTGCTTACAAATGCTTTAGTCATAATCTGACACCCGTCCCCCCCTTCATTTTTTTTTTGTAAACACGAAGTATCTCTTTGCCTGTCTGCTTACAATTTCAAATTTTGCAGCTCTCCTCAGAGATCACCTCACATTTTCCTATGGAAAAAGTTTTCCCCCAGCCTTCAGTTGTATTCTGCAAAACTTTCTCCTTGCTTAAAATTTAGCAGTGAAATAAAAACCTGTGCGAAATACCTCCTCAACAATGACTGTCCTGTACATTCTAGCATATTTGTGCCAAGAACAAAACTTTCACTTTTATGCACAGTGGGAAATTGACTTCAATGCCTTTCCCTAATTTAGGGTGAATATTTATTCAGAGGCTGCATTTTGTTGGCGGTGCATGGGGATACAGGTGCAGTTCCTTTCGAGATTTCGCATTGTCTGGAATGTTCCATATTATGGTCCAAAATATACTTTGCATTCCCCAATGAGAGGAAGAGCTTGGAGGACTGGGTGATTTTCACAAGAACTGGTGCTGGGTTTTGGAATTCTCTAACGCAGTTCAGTGTCTGCTGCATAATCAATGTGATGTGCACACCCAGCTTAGGCCTTTGCTGGTTTACAAACTCTAGAACTACAGGCTGAATTTCTACAAAATTCAAAAACTGTCAAGAAAAAGAATCACCTGGACTCTGTGACCCAGAGTGAAGAGCTTTTACACAATGAGGCTTTGTTTGGCTTGCGTTTTCAGTGCATTGAAAATCCGACGTGTGCTGCTTGTGAATGTTGTCCTACAGGGCCTCTGTTCTAGCGCTGTCAGGGCGGGGACAGGAGTGGGGGAAGGCTGTGAGATACTATTTTCCCCTCACAAGCTGCTCAGGATTTGCTTATGTAAAATCGAGCGGGTAGAAGACACTTCAGGAGTAAAACCAGATGGACTCAGTGTGACAACGGTATGTGTAGAGCAGTGCTTATGCTCCAGCTCAAGTTGCTTTAGCAGATCTTTGAAAGGAATTAATTTCATCCCACTTGCTCCTATGAGTCCTCACCAGGAATTTTTACATTTTAATCTCAAAGGTTAGTTATTGGTGGGCAAGCATTCAGAAAAGTATTAAGAGTGTTGAGAAATGGTCACCGGTGGGTTTAAATTATGAGTGCTATTTCTTATTTTCCAATACCCCGTTAGGTTTCAGTAAGATCATAACAAACTAAGTCTTCTCATCGAAATGTCATCATGATATAATAGTGGTGGATGCCTGGTATCACAAGGCTTTCTTCAGACAAATGCACTCTGCTTCTAGGCTGTCACATCTCCAATCTTCAATATCAGCTAATCCAGGAAAGCAGATCCGCTCACATCTTCCAAGACAGACAACTTACTTTGTGGAGATTTTGAACTTCCTTCCTGACCTCCATTGAAGTGGAAATGGGTAGATGTTTTTACTCTTTTCTCCTTCTTTGTATCTAATATTCCATCCCCCAACTGCATGGATGGTCTGAGGGACTCCCTTCAACTAGGACATTTTCTTCACAATTTTCAATCAAATTTATCAAAATGGCGCCACATGTTGCCCTTTGGCCTTCATTCTTCCCCCACCCCTACACATTAGCTAATTCTTTAAGCTGGGAATTTTTTTTTGCATGGGTCTAGAAAAAGAACACAGGGACACTGTTGCCAACTATCAAGGAGTAACTGGGGGTGGTATTTTTGTAAGTGCCGTGTAGATGTGGAGGGCGGTTTCCGCATAAATATAGTTTGGTTTCTCAGGCAGTTCGTGGCAGAAATTAACACGATCTCCCACAATACAAAAAATAATGTCACAAAGGTGAATCTAAGATACATATTGACAATAAAGAGCTGAAAGGACACGGTGGGCGAAAGTCCTAACTAACTTGAAAAATATTTAACTGAACAATGATGGAACAGTGCCAGGTGCTAAAAGTCACCAGAGATAATTTTAATTGTTGTAGGCATAATGGTGTTCAATGACAGCTGTTTTGGAACAAAAAGGTTACTTCCTGCAAATTTCAGTAGGTTTTCTCCTAAAATAAACACTCATTGATTGTTAAAAATTACCAATTGTCCTTAATGGCAGTGGACACTGACGTGGGCTTTAAACATGGAGTAGCTTCTCTGTGTTCACTTGTAAACATTATCTGGAGGAAAAATTAAAGGCATAATGTGGCCCTGTGTTATTTCTCCCTATGGAGAAATTACAGGGCTCTTATGTAAGAGAAGTCATTGAAAAAAAGAAAAAAAAAATCAGTCAAAAACTCCTTTGGAAGCTGTTGCAACTTCCCTACTAAGCCCAGCCTCCCTCGTGCTTTTCCTGTTTTTTAAAAAAATCAAAATGACAATAAGCATTTTAAAATTATAATTGAAACAGTATTCATGGTAATTTAGCAAATTAGTAAATAAATGTATGAGTATTAGTAGTAATTTGGCAAATTGGTAAATAAATGTATGTGTTGTGTGTTGGCGCAGTGCTACTAAATAAAGGAAACCACGTTAGATGTATTTTTCTACATGTCACAAATTCATCTTTATGTTTCTTGACCTAAGACTATAATTGTATGCACTGTTCTTAAGTGACCAAAGTAATTGATTTACTTTTTTTTCTTCTGGTGCTGGGCATGGAGCCCAGGGTCTTGAGTTTCCATGCACAGCAAGCACTGAGCACTGAACTGTGTGCTCATCCTGCTCTGTGTTCTTAGAAATGTTAAAGGTACATCTTGATAATTCTTTAAGTAAAAGGAGTTTGGGGAAATGCAAACATAGAGGTTCCATTTCCCAAGTTTTTGGTTTGAGGCTCAAGGCAAGTATTTCATGCATGCTAGACAACCACCCTACCCCTGAGTTACACATGCAACCTTACTGTGTCACTTAGCCACATCCCGATGCTAATTAAATATTTGTAAAGAACTCAGAGAAAGTTGAACACTTTTGACATAAACAGAAAATTTTTAACTAAATAGAAGTATGAATTACCCTGGTGTGTGTGTGTGTGTGTGTGTGTGTGTGTGTGTGTGTGTGTGTGTGTGTGTAATTTTGACACTGTACTCCATATATATAATTATTTTGTGTCAATTAAGAAATTTATAAATGAATGAATTTGTGGCACTAGCTACTTAGGAGATTGAAGCTGGAGAATCCAGAATTCTAAGCCAGTGTGAATATTATGGGGAGATGGCTTCTTAAAGAAATTAAGGCAATTTTTCAAAAGTTAAACATACACAGAGTTTACCAAGTATATGTTTACATGTTCTGATTTAAGGGGCACTTTTTAAGTGAAAAATTCACAGAATTATGTACTTCAAATAATCTATGCTAAACACAGATAAAGGTATACATATATTAAAGCATGTGTGCATGGAAGTACATTCTTAGAAAAAGTACAGACGAGAGACTTGGGAAAATGTCTCGTTCAAGCAATGAAGTAAACATTGGTGATAGGGTGACACGGACAATTTGTTTTAGCAATTTCTGTCTTTCTTTCAACAAAAACATAGCCATGCAACAAAGAATAATTATTTTGAAATGGAAGAAATAAAATAACCCATCATGGCTGGCCACAGATAACTCTGAATTCTGGATTCCTTTTGCTTTTCAGTGCTGAGAACCAAATGAGGACCCTGCGCATGCTCAGTGAGCACCGTACTGCTGCCGCGCATCCCAGCCTTCCGTACCGCTGCCGCGCATCTCAGCCCTCCGGCCATTTCTTCGACAATTCAATCTCCGTCAAAAAGGTCAAAATCTTCGGAACTGAGCAAAACTATCACCAGAAGCAGTCAACCAACAGGTCTGAGTATGGACATGCTTGTACATACTAGCGATAAGAACACAAAATTAGTAATGAAACCCTTTTTGGGTGTGATTATGGGAATTTGATCTAAATATGTTGGCATTTTAGGGATGAACTCAGAGGTCAGGATGCTAATCTCTTCCAGAGGCACAGCAGGGTCAGAGAAGGCGCCTCACTGGGAACCAAGGAGCTCTGGGTACTTCAGTCCCACCTGAGGACAGTAGCGGGTGGAAAGGGGAAACAGAGAGGAGTTCAAAACCCCCTGAGGGACACCCTTATCACTCACTAGGAGGCCTGGTGTATACATCAAAAAAGTTCTGGGATGTGAACAGGAATGAAGTCATCTTCTCTCTAAATTACACTGATTATGTAATCATAACCAAATCTCCGTGCAAGATCTCAGTGTATCCCGGCTGAGCATTTATCCTTTGTTTTGATCCTTAGAATTTGAACCCAGACCTTTGTACTTGGGCTACTGCTGAGCTCCGCCCCCTGATCAGTCCCTCTCCTTTTCCACTTTCTCTGCTCTTTCTCCTTGCATAGAACGTGCAGATCTCCTTTCTAGTAAAGACAAAGACAAGAAGACATCCTGTTAAAAGAAGGAGCTGTTTCTGACTCTGTTGCCTGCCTTTGTTTAGATCCCTTTCCCCTTAACCACAATAGAAGATGAGCCCAGTCCTGCTGCAACAAGATATGCCAAGGTGGATTGGTATCTGTGGGAGGTATCCCTTTTTCTGAGGAGAAAAGGAGGAAGGGAGGATGGCAGGGAGGTGAGGTGAGATGGAGGGACTGGGAGAAGGAGGGAAAGCTAGAATCTGGATGTAAAATAAATAAATAAATAAATAAATAAATAAATAAATAAATAAATAGGAAAAAAATCTCAAAACTTCGGGGGGGGGGGAAGACATCGAGATTTATTTAGTATTACCTTATAATCTGCCCTCAGTATTCCACCAACAGGACTCAGTTCCTATTCAGTATCTGTGCTTTCTCAAGACTGTGGTGGGCCAGCAAAGGCCAAAAGCTCCCCTCAAAAGCTAGATGAGCTCACCTGAGTCTACCTCTTGGCGGACTTGTGTCATAAGTCTGAAAGAAAGAAGGAAAGGAAGGAAGGAAGGAAGGAAGGAAGGAAGGAAGGAAGGAAGGAAGGAAGGAAGGAAGGAAGGAAGGAAGGAAGGAAGGAAGGAATAAATTGAAAAAAGAAACAAAACCAGCAAACACTCATAAAGAAATCTAGGTGGAGCCCAGCCATGGTGGCTGAAGCTGTAATTCCCAATATGTATGATGCTGATGCAGTGGAATTGCTAAAAATTTGAAACCAGGCCAAGCTACAACTGTAGTCTTTCTGTGTCTCTGTTTCCTCATCTGTAGTTTTAGGGTAATGATTTTAATACTAATAAAGACTAAAGTTAAAAACTGACAGTCAAACGGCTCATCCGACAGTGTCTGCAGCAAACTGCCCCGGATCGTCTTGTCTCTCACCAAAGCCACCACTTGACCTCACTGTCACCTGACAGTGCTATCTTCTTCTCTCTACCCCTTCCTCTTGGGCCCTCTCTCCCTTCTCCCCCATCACTATTTCTTCCCCCTCCTCTCCCTTTTCCCTCCCCCCACATCTGCCTTCTCCTCTCCCTCCTCTCTCTCCCCCACTTCCTTTGGAGACAGGTTTCCTTAAATCACCCAGGCTAGCAGTGAACTTGAGAGCCTCCTCCAGTAGCCTCACAAATGAGATGACAGGCCTTCCCCACAGTGCCTGGGCCACACCCTTTTTTCTTCCTTTCTATCTCTTCTTTCTCAAGCTTGCCTTCCTCCTACATTAGACCCTTTGAGAGAAGCATCTGTCTGTCATGCTAACAGAGCACAGGGCAGAGGGACACACTCTGTAGGGTTGGACAGCCAGCCCTGGCCCAGCCTACCAACTCAGCTCAAGAAACCACGTGGCTGTCTTAGTCATACTCCTATGAGCCTAGAACTGAGCCAGATAATGGTGAGATGGCTCAATAACATTCCAAACAGTTTACCAAATAGTCAATTTGCTCTGAGGTAATTAAGAGTTAACTCTAAACTAGAGTCCAAGGGAATCTAGCCAAGTCAATAAATTACTCGCTGTTTACCGAATACCAACTGTTCCCTCCACACACTGAATATGTTTACGGTTTCCACAGCTTGCTTTCTTACCAAGAGCTATGGGGATTACACTTTTTTTTTTCCGTGAGAAGGAGAAGATTCTTTTTTTTTTTTTTTTTTTTTTTTTTATTTTTTTTTTATTTTTTTTTTTTTTGATATTTTATTTACATTTCCGATGATTCCCCTTTTCTTTAGAAACCCCGTGTCCCCTCCCCCTCCCCGCCTCTGTGAGGGAATTCCTCCTCCCACCTACCCGCCCACCCATTCCCATATTCCCACCTTGACATTCCCTTTTACTGGTGCCCCTAGCACCCTCAGGCCCAAAGTCCTCTCCTTTC
>CM052700.1:30361180-30430874 GCA_028551405.1 Uromys caudimaculatus | reverse complement strand
CAGTCTCTGTGGCCTGGTGAGTTGTGGGGCGCGTCCTTGGCCCTCTGCTGAGTCCTGCAGTCTCCGGCGAGGGATCTTTGTCCCGGCGCTGATCAGCTGTGGGGCCCTGTGGCCCAAGCTGAGGTCTCCGGCCGTCGCCCTCCGAGAAGATTCTTTGTATGAGATAGCATCTTAAAGTGACAGCTCTCAGATGGCTGGGAAGACAATTCTCTGCCTGGACTGAAGCTCAGACTCTGCAATTCACACAATAAAACACAGCCTTGGATCTCGATCCAGCCTATACCTTGAGCTCTGGGATGTTTTGGTTTTTCCATCACAGAGATGACCCAAAACTTTCTTGTGTATAAGAAGTGTTGAAATGTGGAAGGAGGAACAGCATGTGGATTAGAAATGAGGAGATTTTGACTTTATTTAAGCCTTCCAATTCAGGAAGACTGACAGAGGGAAGAGTCCACCTGGCAATTGTTAGAGGACCTGAGTTCAATTCCCAGCACCCAGATTGGATGGCTCACAACTGCCTGCAACTCTAGCTCCAGGGGTGTCTGACACCTCTGGCCTCTGCTGACGTCTGAACAATGTACACACATACACCTTGTTTCTAAATGGTAAAAATAAATCTTAAGAATACTTCCAGTTTAAAATTATGTCTTTCCAACCCTACAGAGTGTATTCTTCTGCCCTGTATTCTGTTAGCATGAAAGACAGAAGCTACTTGCAAAGAGTCCAATTTAGGAGAAGGGTGAACTTAAGAAAGAAGAGAAAGAAAGAAAGAGAGAAAGAAAGAAAGAAAGAAAGAAAGAAAGAAAGAAAGAAAGAAAGAAAGAAAGAAAGAAAGAAGGGCATGCCCCAGCCTATTAAACTCATAAAATTTTTAAACTGGAACCTAACATTAAAATATGTTTATTTGTTTGTTGTATGTGTAAGTTTCTATTCTCCAGTGTGAGATGGGTTAAGGACCTGTTAAGTTCAGTGGGTATTAGGTTTGTCTAATCTTCAGGTGCCACAAATAAACAGCATTGGTCTCTACGTAGTGATTCATCTACAAACATTACCAATTCCCGGCCTACGAGCATTTGATATGTAAAGTTCTAGGACTTGAGACTCTTCCTGTTTGGAAGAGTGTGTTATTTTGAACATAATAATAATTCAATAAATGTGTAGTGAATCACTGATTAAATTTAGTGTAGAAAATACAATTATTTGGGCTCTTTTGAAGTCAGCAGAGAAACACTGTCAGAAAGTGTCACAGAACAGTGATGTTAGAAACCCTCTGGGTCTAGGCACAAGTTCCAACCCTGGACCACAGTTCGAAACTGAACAAGTCTCTGAATGCTTTTTGAGCAAAAGACAACGCTATATAAAGGAGCTGAACATACACACCAGAAGCCTGTTCTTTGGATTACTCAGACAGCTGGGCCTTTGACCCCGATACTGGGGAAAGCAATGGTAAGCAGATCTCCAATAGCTTAAGACCAGCCTGTTCTATATAGAAAGAGCCTGTCTCAAAAAAAAAAAAAAAAAAAAAAAAAAAAAAGATTTTGCTAAAAATAAAAGGCTCAGGGATGGTCCACTCAGGAGAATGATTTGTGAGTGTAAATCATGATGACATCACAGTAATATGAAGCACTTGATTTCAGATTCAAGATGGAAGACTTGAGTAAAGCCATGTGCTTACCTATACTCCCTGTTCCAAATGCTCTTGAAAAGATCAAGGCCACTGCTGGACACTTTTTCTGTGAACTAAAGAGAGACAGGCCCTTCTTTTAGGAGGATGAACAAGGGCCTTGGATTTCAGCCCCTTTTTGTGCTTGGCTGGTTCCTTTCCTGCAATCACAACCTACCTAATACAAGATTGTGGAACAAGGCAGGTAAATGGCAAAGGCTAAAGGGAAGACAAGCACGCCTCTACCTGCTAGGGGGAGGGTACAGAGACAGGCTGCTTCTCAGCTTTCTTGTTAGGTTTTTATTGAGATACAATTCATATATAATAATAAAGTTATCCTTTTCATTAATTATTTAATATATTTATTTTATCTTACTATGTAGCCCAGGCTAATCTTGATTTCACAGTTCTACTGTCTGAGCATCCCTAAGGCTGTGATCCACTATGCCCAGGTTAAATGCACGATTTAAGAAGGCTTTCATATAAATCGTCAATGACTCTCTCATTGTAGAGCAGTGGTTCTCAACCTTCCTAATGCTGCAGCCCTTAAATACAGGTCCTTGTGTTGTGGTGACCCCCCCCAACCATAAAATTATTTTTATTGCTATTTCCAAACTTTAATTTTGCTACTGTTATGAATCATAATGTAAATGTCTGTGTTTTCTGGCTGTCTTAGGTGACCCCGTGAAAGGGTCATTTAACCCACACGGGGGTCTCAGCCGCCGTCCTAGAGTATTCCATCACCCTTGAAGATACTCTGTGACTGTTATCTGTCATTCAGTTTCCGTCCCACTATTCCTAGGAGCCACCCATCTACGTCCATCTCCTTGAATTCGCCTGCTATGGTCACTGCATTGTAAAAGGAATCTTATGCTCTTGAGGCCTTTGTGTCTGGCTTCTCATACTTCGTGTGTTTGGGGTCATCCGTATGGAAGTGCCTGTTAGTGCTTCATGCCAAGGGCTGGGGATGAACGTGTAAGGAGAGTACCTGGGGCCCTGAGGGTACCGGCTTAGCGCTTTACCACCACTCCTGCCTCCCTTTTCTGGCTGAATGATGACCTATCCTAAGTCAGCTGTGTTGTCTGCTTGCCTGCTGATGGGCATCAGTGTGTCCACTCTGCCATGATTATGGATAATGCTGCTGTGGGTACGCACGTACAAGCTGACTTCTGTGGAGAGGTTTGTATAACCTCTGGCATTCAAAGGCACCTATACATACGTGGTTCATATAAAAACTCATGCACACATACATGTAAATATGCACAAATAGATTTTTTTAAAGACACATAAGCAAATGTATGTGCACTGGGGGGGACTGTAAAAGCAATATTATTAAGAGAATAAGTGGATTTTATAAGAGATTAATGCCAAAAAAATAATTTGGGAAGAGAAAAATATATCCATGCAAGAAAAGGCACTGCCAAAATGTTTTGTCAATAAAGTATCACCCACCCCCAGTACATCATTCCACATCCCCCCCCCCACTTCACACTACTCTACACATTTGTCTAAATATATAAATGTGATGCGTGACGAACCTACTAGTCCCCTGAACATCAAAAAATCCAGCAAAAAATGCAAAACAGAGCTCTAGTCTCTGCCAAGTCATCACACCCCAAAAACAAATTCCAAACTACACATCCTCAATATATGAAAAATGCTGCTTCGGTTGTGAGTGCCAGGAGTGGCACCCCAAAAATGGCCACTGCAGCAGCAAGAAACGTGGAAGCCACTTACCTCACAGGTCTCAGCTTCTGGTGTAAGAAACAGGCACCCAGGTGTGGGAGTGGGGGCCAGGAGGCAAGGGTGGGGCTGGAGAGGGGACCTTTCCTGGAAAGGAGGGGATTCTGTTATTTAAAAGCAGGGTAGAAGGAAGCTGAAGCCACACCCTAAGAAAACCCAGGTCGGAACAATGCAAAATGGAGGTCCGTAGTTCCTGAGGAGCAGAGTGGGCAGTTGGGTCCAAATGTTCCTAAGAAAACAATATCTAAGTAAAGTCCAGATCAATAGCTGAGTCTGAGAACTTTCATACATAAATGCCAAAAATAAATATGAAGGATAAGCATGTGACTTTTTATATTTTTTTAGTCTTTGAAAATGTCAAACATTTGTACACTATATTTTGACCATTTTTGACCATATCTACCCACCAAGACCTTCTTCTAACTCCTCCTTCTGCCCTCACCCTGTCTTCCTTCCAACTTCACTTCTTTTTATTACCATCATTATTCTTGTTACTGTTGTTGTTCGAGACAGAGTCTCTCTATGTTGCCCTGGCTGCCCTTAAACTCACTATGTAGACCAAGCTGATCTAGAACTCAGAGAAATCCTCCTGCCTCTGCCCCCTAATTCTGAGATTAGAAGCAAGAGCTACCGTTCCTGCCCCTCTCTTTTCTTAATTGTCACTAATAAGCCCATAAATATAATTGATGCTGCCCATATGTGCACAGGTGTGGGGGCATCCACCAGAGCTTGGGCAACTTACCAGTGGGTATAAAAAGATAAATAAAGCTTGATCTCTGCTCTCTAGATGCCTGCATCTCAGTAAGAATAAGAGACCCTTCCAGAAAACCAATACCAAAATAACATGCATCAGACCAGAGGACTGCAATCCACACAGAGACGTTCACATTTCTACCTCTTCTAGAAGGCACAGCACACATACAGCAAATGTCAAAGCAATGAGCACAGTTTGTAGCACAACAGTGGTGGACATTAGCCCTGAAGTGTGTGTGTGTGTGTATGTGTGTGTGTGTGTGTGTGTGTGAGAGAGAGAGAGAGAGAGAGACAGAGAGAGAGAGAGACAGAGAGAGACAGAGAGACAGAGAGACAGAGAGACAGAGACAGAGACAGAGACAGAGACACAGAAAGTTTTATGTGCTCTATGTGTATGTAGTGCCAAAGGAGGCCAGAAGAGGGCGTTTGATTCCCCTGGCACTGAAGCTACACTTCATTATCTTGTTGGCAGCTGCCTGATTTAGGTGCTTGAATCCTGATCCTCTGCAAGAACTTAAGCATTCTTAACTACTGAACCATCTCTCCAGCCTAGGCTTGTATTTTCTATTTTTATGTAGAATAGGTAATACATAATTATAACATGTTATATCATATTATACTAATAATTATAATCTATTATATATATTTTAGAAATATATACATTAGAAAAATATGCATATGCACATACTTAGCTTTATAGTATAGCCCAGGATTTAAATTCACACACACACACACACACACACACACACACACACACACACGAAAACACTTCCATAAAGAAATCTTCAATGTCCAGCTTTTTCAAGATTTATTTATTAGACCAGATTTGTTTTGCTTTTTAAATATCAGAAAGAAAGAGATACAGAGGTAAAATGGAAAGTTAAGTGGTAGTCCTGGAAGAGAAGCAACACATAAAAGCTGTTCTGTGGGGCACTGACATTCATGGGTAACTAGCAGAAAAAGATTCCCAATTCTTTTGCGTACTTGATGAGTAACAGTTTTTTCAATCCTACCAGGAGCCTGATGTGGTGTTTTCCCATGTTATCCCACCAGTGGAATTTTGACACTGTATTCTAATTCCATGGTATAAGTGAGGAGACTAAGCTTCAAGAAGATGAATCAGGGTCACAGTGAACAAACATGAAAACCAAGTACTAAAAACAAAATTCTTGTTAACTTTAACAATATATACACGGAGTAGGGGGCGGGCGCGTCCTGTGTGCTTGTTCTAAAATCAGGTCTCACTGTGTAGCACTGCCTGACTCAAAACTCAGTCTTCCTGCCTCAGCTCTCTGAGTGCTGGGAGTACAGATGGTTTTTTTGTTTTTTGTTTTGCTTGTTTGTTTTTGAGATGAGAGGCTGGGTGTCAATGTCAAATTGGGAACTGCAGGTAAAATTTCATAGATAAATTAAAACAAAAACAAAAAACACAACCAAACTTCACATTTAGGAACATGCTGAGAATTATTCAAATGGTAGACATGTTTGTGGAAGCATGTGTGTGTGTGTGTGTGTGTGTGTGTGTGTGTGTGTGTGTGTGTGTATAACTTGTTCATTGTGTTGAACTGGTTTTGATGTTTAATTTTGAATGAAGATCTTCTAAGTCTCTCTAGAAATTATACTGGCTGGAGATTGGTCGGTGTTGTCTGAGATAAAAAAAGACAAAAGTCAGTGTCGTGGCCAGCAGCTGTAAAGAGCAGAGCAGTCCTCTCTGGAAAGATGCCTGTGCTCACCTTCCACACAGTAGACTGTTCTCTCTAAGGCCTGTGCCATTTTACAGGACCGCTGGAAAAGAGAGAAAAATAATTTGTTATTTTTAAAATCCTCCCCCTAAAAAGTTAAGTAATATTATTTTTAAATTCTTAGGGACCGTCCCATTTAAATATAGTCAAAGTAAATGGAAATCAAGTCACTTCTCATCAACTGTCACTACTCAACCTGGACCCTTCCCAATATAATAAACACAGTGTGCAAGTGTGGACCTGTGGACAAAGTGCCACTCTTTAGACAAAAGTTAATATGTTGTAAACTTCAATGGAAAAAAAATAAAACAAACAATAAAAAAACACGAGCATTTCTTTTTAATGCTATGGGGCGTCAGCACCAATATTTGGAAGGAATTCTTGTGGTTGGGAAACTGAATCAGGCACAAGCTCTTGTCTCTAGAAACTCCATATGGACCATTTTCCCAGTGTGTGTATACTGCTGCAGGGTGGAGACCGTGTGCTCCCTGCCATGTTATCCCCCACACTTAGCAGAGAGCCTGGCACAAAACAGCACTCAATAAATGTTTGTGGAATGAAAGAATTCTGCAAGTACAGTTTATACAGTGTTTTCCCACCTTTTAAAAATGTCATCTATGGCTAAGAAATCCATGTGGTCCCAACTCCTGGTCCACACAAACATACACATGCAAAGACTCGGAAGCCACACTTTCTCTCATATGAGAGTCACATTCTGAGACTCTGTGTTTTCTATTCTGTTCTTTTCATTTGATTTGAAAAGTATGGGCTTTAAGTCACTAAACTGATTTCATAACCCACTAATGGTGATCCCAGAGGTTTGAAAGTTTACACTGTTTCTTCTCTATCGTTTACTCACTGTCTTTGTAAGACTCACTAGCCACAGACACTTTGAAAATAACAGAAGTTTTGATCCAGGAGACAAATTGTTTAGAAACAATTCAGATCAACTCTAAACTTTTGCACCTTTTATGAGTTCTCTGTGGTGGAATTTCCCCTTCACAGCTGTTGGTGAATTATGGGAATTTCCACCGCTAAAAGCTGATTTGCCCTTACCTCATATCATATAGAAAATTTATCTCAGGATGGCCTATATTTAAGGGCCAAACCAAAAAAATTCTCAGAATGAAACCAAATAATGAATTTTATAGCTTTGAACTTATCTTTAATATGACAACAAACTAAAACTAAAATAGATCTTTAAAAAGATTTAAAAAAAAAAAAAAGCTTATGCTTTTCATTAAGAAAGTGAAAGGACAGACAAGCAGGGCGTGGTGACTCACAGCAGTAATCACCAGGACTCAGGGAGCTGGGACAGGAGGGTCTCCTACTGGAGGCTAGCCTGGGTTACACAGCAAGCTCATATGTGTGTGTGTGTGTGTGTGTGTGTGTGTATATATATATATATATATATATATGGATTTAAAGAAAAAGATACCTTATAGATGGGAGACAATATTTGGAAATTGTATATCTCAAAAGATACTTGTTATATATATATATATATATAATATATATATATTATATTATATTCCATATAAAATTAAAAAAACAAAGTGATTTTAAAATGGGCAAAAGATATGAATAGTTTTTTCTTCAAGAAGGCTCATAAATGGCCAGTGGCTACATGAAAAGATGGTCAATGTAATTAGTTGTTAGGGACATACAAATCTAAACAGTAAGATGCCACCCGTACCTATAGATCAGCTAATTTCTTTTAAAAAGTGCTAGCAAGCATGTGGAGAAATTAGACCCCTCATGCATTGCTAGTGGAAAAATAAAATGCTATTTCTCATTTCTACAGGCAATGTCTACATTTCTTGAAGACATATTGTTACCACATATATGCAATGAAATGAAAACACACACACAAATAATATTGCCCATCACTATTCATAGTAGCATGCTTCATAATGCCCAAAAACTAGGAGCAGGGCTGGGGGTACGGCTCAGTTGGTAACGTGTTTGCTTTGAGAGTTTGATCCCCATGACCTACATAAAAAGCTTGGAGGATGGGTACACAAACTTGTAACTCAGGATTGGGAGGACAGAGAGAGGAAGATTCTCAGAGACTTGCTGCAGATAGTCTAGACAAAGATCTCCATGTTCAGTGAGAGATCCTGCTATAAAAACAAGATGAAGGAATCAAGAGATGGCTCAACCGTTGAGAGCACTTAAGAACACTTAGTGCTCCTGCAGAGGACCCAGCCCAGTTCCTAGCACTCATACGCAACTCATATTGCCCATAACTCCAGTGCCAGAGAATCAGATGCCCACTTCTGTCATCTGCATACTGAACCACACATGCGATGCACATATATACACCACACGGGTGGTACACATTTATACATAAACAATAAAATATAAGGTGAAGAGCAATTGAAAAGACACCTAATATCAACCTCTGGTCTCTACATGTACCTACATATACACGTGTATACACACAATCATGTGAACATAAAAAAAAACCAGCCTAAATATTTGGATGAGCAAACATTTACTATGTCATACAATAGGATATTATTTTGTAATATAAGAAATGAAATACTGTCAGGCATGCCTCTAATTCTAACCCACTGAAAGCAGTAGGATTACAAATTCAAGGCTAGCCTGGGCTGCATAAAGAGACACTGTCTCAAACAAACAAAGGAAGGAAATAATACCAGCTCCAGCCCGGGTGGGCTTTGACAACTTCATGCTAAGTGAAAGAAACACATTGCACAAGACATCATAGTGTAGGATTCCATTTATAAAAAACGTCTAGGATAGAAAACTCTATCCAGACAGAAAGTACATGGATAGCGAACCAAGGGCCAATGAGAATGACTGTTTATGAGGAGGAAGTTTCTCTATAGGGTGATTTAAATGTCCTAAAATTAGGCTATGATGATAATGACACAATTTTGTAAAGAGGCCAAAACTCAGTGTGGGGATTTTGGAGGTATGGTATTTGAATTTTAGATTATGTGAATTATATCTCAATAAAGATATTAAACTGACACAAGTGGTGGACAAACCTAGGAGAATAACAGTGAGTTCAAGGCCAGCCAGGGTGACATAGCCAAACTTTTCAAAATGTGTAATCAAAAGCACAAAACAAAAACCAAACAAAAGTAGATTGGGACTCCTGGGTGAGCAAGAAGATGGCTACATACTTACTATGTACCTACTGCATACACGCATACTTCCCACTGAGTGTGGGATGCTGACCCAAGCCAACATGGTCACTTAATGACAGGCATAGAAATGGAGTCTTTGCATGGTCAGTCACATGGCCTGTAGAGTCCCTATATGACCCTGACCTGTGTCTTGTTATTGGAGGGCTTAAGGGTGGGAGGACATGAACCTGTTGATTCAAGCTCTGAACTTCCTTTATAATGTCATCCTCACAAACGTCTGGTGAGGATGTTTTGTACCAGAAGAATAAAGAATTCCCTAACTCTCAACAAATAAAGATGCTGAGAGTGGAGGGGCATCCTGAGCAACAAGCACAATTATAAACATCCAGAGGTCAGTGCCTCCCAAAACAGAGCCAAACAGAGCAAGATTTTCATAAATAAGACCGGAAAAGGATCAAAGAAAGGCCTCTGGCGTCCTGGATATCACAAGCTTTCTGAATGATGGAGAGAGCTGAAAGAAGGCAAGACCAGGAACTGCCCATCATGTGCTCCTGGGACAAGATGCTCCAATACCCTAACTTAAAAACAAGAGATAATCAAGTCCTCTCCACCCTGTGTGTAAGGCCGCCTATGCAAGAAATGGTGCTAAAGAATTTTAAAAATTCAGTGAACAAGATTGACAAATAGTTTGAGGGCAGGAGAGATTGCTCAGCAGTTAGGAACACTTAGTGTTTGTCAGAGGACCCTTGTTCGGTTCCCAGCACCAACCACCTGTAACTCCAGCTCCAGGGGAGCCCACGCCTCTCTGTTCACCTGCATGCACACACAATTGTTTTTAAAAAGGAAATTAAATGATTAACACTAAAGTCAGTTTATGAAGGTGTTCCCCTTCATAGCATTCTAAGATTAAAAATAAAAAGAGAGAACCTAAATACACTTAACATATATATATATTTCATATATATACACTTCATATATATATACACACACTTAATTTATATATATATATATTTGCGTGTATTATGTATGTGTGTATGTGTATGTATATGTATATATTAATGTTACAGAAAAGTACATCTAGAAAAAAAACAAACTTTCACGCGATGGTCAGGGCACCAGCCGGGCCATGGGCATCGGTCTGAGGGACACGGGACCTTCCTGGGTCGCCTCCCAGCGGCTGTGAGGAGCAAGGCGGCCAGGTAACCAGCGCAGGGCGCCGGGCGCGGGAGGGCCACGCGGGCCTCGTGGGCGCCGGCCTCCGGGTGCCGGCACGGGGCCTCTGGCCTCTCACTGGGCACTGCCCCGGGCCCGGCCGGGTCGCTCGGCTCTGCTCCTCCGCAGTCAGGCGTGGCCCGTCGCACTCGGGAGCGGCAGCCGCCTGGGGCGCTCGGGTCGGGTCGGCCGCACGGACGCACTGCGCCCGCCAAGCCGCCGCCTCAGGTCAGAGTCGCCCCGGGCCACGCGGCCAGCCGGAGGGACGCGGAAGAGGAGACCTGGGGCGCTGCGCTGGGGTACCGGGTCGTGCGCAGCCTGAGGGGACGGAGTGTGACGACAAGGTGACCGGGCTGAGGGGACGGGCTGAGGAGAAGTCATATTCGGACAGGACTCTGTGAGACTGACAGCCTGACGGGGTCTCGGCTGAGGCGACGCGGGCTGAGAAGTCACATTCTGACAGGATTGTGACAGACAAGGTGAGGGGGGCTTCAGCCTGTGGGGACTGGATCTGACTGGCTAGGTGACTGGGTCTCCGCTGAGGGGACATGGGATGAGGAGAAGTCACACTCTGACAGGACTGTGTAACTGACAGCCTAACCCTGTCTCGACTAGAAGGGACCCGGGCTGGAAAGTCAGTCACACTCTGACAGGACGGAGCTTGACAAACAAAGTGAGGGGATCTTGACTGAGGGGACCCGGCTGAGGAGAAGGCATACTCTTGACAGGGCCAAATGTGACAGACAAGGTGACAGAGTCCGGGTCTGAGGGGGACGTGGGCTGAGGAGAAGTCACGCTAGGAGAAGAGCGAGAGAGCGTGATAGCGGGGCGGGGTCACGAATTGAGGGACAGAGTGAGGGGTCTCTGAGGACAGGTCACCCGCCTAGAGAGCCGAGTGTGACTGACAGGGTGACTGTCCTCGTGAGGGGCACCGGCCCGTAGCGGAGGGCCACAGTGGAACCACCTCAGCTTCCCTGAGAGGGTGCGCAGGCAGGCGTGTGTGAGCTCGGAGCAGGGTAGCCAGGGCGCCAGACCCTGACAGGAAACCCAGGTCTCCGCACGGCCCAGAACTCCCACGAAGACCGCATTGTGCGGGTCCTGGTGACAATTTTCAGAAAGGGGGCTCGCCGGCAGCCACCGGGCGCCCCGAGGCACTGGGGGTGGGGGGGAGGAAGGGTTGCCGGTGACCCAGGCGACTTGGCCCGAGGTCCCCGCCCGGGGCTCGCCAGGTGTGAGGAAAGCGGGGTCTCTGTCGCCAAGGACCCGCCCCGCCAGTGCCCCTCTTCAGTCTAAGGAGGGGACGAGCACAGGGACAGGCTAACTGGAGTAGGCAGCCCTCATGATAGGGGTGGAAGGTGGGTGTGTAGCTCCCGGTGCTTTATGGTTGGGATTGGGGAGGAGTCTAAGGTGAGGAGGCAGAAACTGGGAGTAGCCTGGGCTGCTTTTATATAAGGGACAAGAAGAGGTAAAGAAGGGGCCTGGACCTCTGCTGGGGATCAGAAGGCTGCAGCACTAAATTCTTCTTAACTCCCATTGAGTAGGTGAGTGGCCCCATCGTCATCGCGTTTTTTTTGGAGGGTGTTATGAAGTGGCAAAACTGCCCCAAGTTCCTACACATCAGGATGGTTTGGCTGTGTCCTTGTACTGTACGAATCTGCTTCACTTCTGATGCTAACGGTGGGAAGGTCGTGGCATTTATTTCAGGAGAAAACAAAAGTTAAGTTTTCTGTCAGGAAGAGGCTAAAGTTGTTCTTCTTTAGCAGGATGAAGGATAAAAATGTAAAATTAAATGATCATTTGAAAACAAAACCAGATGAACCAAGTTGCAGGATAACTAACAGTTGGAAAGCCTCTTGATTTGGAGTTGATTATTGTAATGTCACCTCTTTATTATCATGCATGAAGCAAATTGTTAACCGGAGTTATTAAATGAATAACTTAGTCTTGGACTTGGGCAGGTCTTCCAAAGAAATCAGGTGCTCTGTGGGAGTCTTCCTGTCCATAGCTATGTGATCAATTGCTGACTAAAAATGTAACTAACTCCAGGTGCCATGTGATTTAAAACCTGGCTAGAGTAGGAGCTGACATACACTATGATTTCTCAAAGAGATACTTCTCTTGAAAGTTTGACGGAACTGCTCATAGATGCTAAGAGCATTTGGAGCGATGTTTCGGAAGACTCGGTTTCAACTTTAAAATAAGTTCTCTGTTGTCTTATCTTCAACCACATTTGCTCTAAAGTAAATGTTCGAAATATTAATTTTAATATACAAACATTTGAAGTCAGTGTCATACCTTAGTTGGAGTGAAGCATATTATAAAGCCGTCTAGTTTTATTTTACTACGTGTTTTGTGTAAATTTGCTCACTTAAGTGCTACTTCATATTTAATTTGCTGAGAATTGTATCTTCAGTGAGAGGATCTAGAAGCAACTGGTGGTCATCTCAATCTTTTGCAGCTCACTAGAAGGAAAAAGATTGTTGACAGTTTTATTTTTAAGGAAAAAAAATCTTTTTCATATGTAAAAGTTTCAAACTCTTAAAACTGTTGAAGAACAATGGCGCCGGTGAAGTCTAAAGTTCTGGACACCTCTAGGCCGAAGAGTTTTTAGCTGCTGTTTCCTCGTTCTTTTATATTTGAAAAAATGTAAGTTCTTTAAAACACGTTAGAACTAAAAGACCCAGAAGCATCATACACATCAATATTTAAGACTACGCTGACATTTTTGTGATAACTATTTTTAATAATTAAGTATATTTCCTCTAAAGGAACTGGTTTTCTTAACATTCATGTCACTACATATTTCAGAATCACTTTAACAAAAAGGGGAAAATTACACTAAAAAGAAAATCATATCTCTAGTTTCAAAATCCCTATATTTAAAATCCATATACGAAAAGAAGTATGACTTTAAATTTTTGATGTAGAAGTGGATTACTGAGTACGCAAGTGACTGTTTTCAGTTAGTAAGTTTTACATATTTAAATAAACGAATTATTTTCACTTTTAAGTCTCTGAAAAGAGTATGCCATCTGTCTTGTCAAGATCTTTCTGTGTGAGGAAGCTATGTAAAGGCACTGTGAAAACATATATAAGGCTTAGCAACGTATTTAAGTTACTTTTCAGATTATGATGTGGCTGCTAATAGCAGAAGACTTTCATAAAAATTTTGTTAAAATAATTTTTCCAAAAGTTTCAATATTGTCACAGCTTTCACTGGGTCTATAGGTGCCCGGTGTGTATGGCACGACATGTGGTCATTTTAAATTGTGTCTTTCTGCTGAATCTATTGTCATGTGGACTTGGAAATATTCTCTATGTCATAAAGTGAGGCAAAAATACTGGAAGAAATTTTTTTTGCTTTCATAGGATTCCACTAAGTAAATATTGGTAAAAGATTAAAAAAATATATTACACTAGTCAAGACAATTTGATTTAAGTCAATAGTATGTAATTTTAAACATATGCACAGCCCACAAATTGTCAAAGTGAATTTCTTTCTTGTTTTTCTTATTTTTGTGTCAAATTTCCCTGTTATCTATTACTTAACTTCACTTTCTTAATCCCTAAACACAGCCAAAAGGGCAGCGGCATGGCCGCTTACAAAGGGCGTTTGAAACGGAATTAAGTTGACCAAAAAAATAACAAGGCCAGTTAAATCTCTGTCTCGATACTAAGGAGACCTCAAATACTTTATAGTAGTTTCATAGCATAGGAGGTTTTTGAAAAATTATTTTTAAGAATTTTTTTCCCTGTGGGTTTTTTTGTTTTGTTTTGGTTTTTTGTCCACTACTTGTAGGGTTCTAACAATACAGAGGTAGATTTTGGAGCGCTATACATTATATATTTTAAACTATTACTTAATACACTGACTTATTTAAATTTTATTTCTCCACCACAACTGCATTTATAAGGAGATCTCAAACACAATAGGCCATACTTTGGTGAAATGTACGGTTCCTGTTAAGATAATATCTACCACTAGTCTAGGATATCCTTAAATCATTATCTTAAGACCTAGGTTTATTCTTACTATTTCTCTTCCATTATACATACATATTAATATTTTAATCAAATATTCTGTTTAGAACATGGAGGTTTATGCTGCTTAACTATTTCAATTATGTTCTTTCTAAGTATGTAAAGTTAGAAAAACTTAAAATCATTAATTTTTGTTTCTATTGGTTTGCTTTGGGTATGGTTTTAAGACTTTTATCAGCAAGCCTGGATATCATTTAAGAATTTAACTGAGCTGATATCCTAAAGACAACCTACACAGCTATCTAGGTCAGCACTGACTTGTTCGTAAGTCTGACTGGTTTGCTCTCTTACTACCTTTGAGGTAACCGTTAAGAAAGATAAAAATGCCTGTCATTTTATAGCCAACTCAAGAAAAATTTATAGAAACATTCTGTTTTCAGCTTCAAATTATATTCTTTACTCACTGATGATTTGGGACAAAAACAAGCATAACATTTTTTTCTTCCGTCTTGGTGAGTCCTTCATAGACAAGTGGTCTTTGTGCTAGTACTAAGTTTCCAGGGTGGCAGGTTTGTGCATTTATTTGATAAAGCTCTGCTCTTTATGGATTTTTATGGCATACTTCTGAGAGGGTTGAGTATGTTATCCAGGGGAAGTTTATTTTACCAAGCATAGTGGTCTCCTTCAGCTCCATAGTTTACTGCCAACACCTAAAAGACTAAATAATTCCTTGTGCTAGTCATTAAAACTGTTTGTTTGTTGCAACAAACAATAACCCAAATTAGTCTTCTAAAAAGCTTGACAAGTCACTTATGCCTGCTAATAGGCCATTCACTTATCGGCAGGCAGCAACTGGACAAGTATGTAAATGACCACACATTTGAAGCTCTCCATAATTAACTAATACAGATTATTGTAAGAGACTTCCCTATGCAAGAAATGGACTGGGACTGGATGTGGTAACATGGGCCGATCCCAAGCAGCATCGTGGTGAGCGTTGTGCTTGCCTGACAAGTGGGACAGAAAGAGAGGCTTGTGTGCTGCACAAGTGATTGCTGGGGAAAATTGCTCTGGGGCTTGAACTGCAGGTCTCTGGCAAAAAACAAAACAAACAAAACAAAACAAACAAAACAAACAAAGCAAAACAAAACAGAACAAACAAAACACCTCAAGACCTGGAATTACCAGGCCCTAGTCGAGGCAGAGCTACAAGGTTGGGCCTAGGAGGCAACGAAAGGCTCAAGCTGGTGCTTATAAGTAGGGGCGAGTGTCTTTGTAGATTTCCCTTTGGGAGTGGGAGCCCATATTCTCATTAACTTCTACCCTCTTATTAGCAAGTACTGTTGGGGCTTCCTAAGAGTCTTGGCTCTTCTTTCAAGCACTGGAGTGACCAGGACAGAGACTGAGAAATCTTTTTTGATAGAGCAGAATGTATTTTTTTTCTCCACTGTATTGTTCCGGACACAAAAGAAAGATGTCATCAATCCTTGTAACTTGCATTGGTTACAGTAAATTTAAACCTTTCAGGCAGAATTTAAACTAGATAATAGAATGAGGCTTTGTTGCATTTAATCATTTTTTATTTATTTAGGTATTGGAAGTCAAACTCTGGCCCCTCACATGCATAGTAGTACTATTGTACTACTTTGTACAGTAATACCCCAGGCTCCTCGTTATTGATTTTGTGCCGTATGTTTTGCTTTGAGATACTGGTAATTGAACGCCCATGACCTTGCATGTGCTGGGCAAGTGCTTTATCACTCTTCAGCAATTGCTGTTTATAAATGTTATATATGCATGGTTGTTTTGCCTGCATGTTTGTCTGTGTAGCAGTCTGGATTCCTATGAGGCTGGAAAAGGGTTTCCAACTCCCTGGAACTGGCATTATAGACTGCTGTGAGTCACTATGTGGATGCTGGGAATTGAACTTGGGTCCTCTGAAAGAGCAGCAAGTGTTCTTAACTGCTGAGCCATTTCTCCAGTCCCACCTTATTATTTTTAGAAAATAAGTTCACTGCTATGTTCAACTACTTTAAAAATCTGTAGACTCATCTGGAATTATAATATGGAGATAAAATGAATTGAAACAAATTATCTGACCTCTTGGAAGAGTTCAGATTGGCATGGACCTGGGAGTGAGGAGTCCTCTTCAGTTTGTGGCAGATAAGGACAAGGGCAATCTGAAGGAAGTGGAGAAAAGGGGAATACCCTGAGTAGGAAGGTGTAGGAGTGGAACATACAGATCCTGGTCTTCTCTGCTCTCAGGCACAGGTTGTACGCCTACCATGTCCTAGAATGTAAGATTAGGTTGAAAGAATTCACCCTGCTTCTTGGTGACATCTCAGGCTATTAGAATCACTGAAATTCTAAGGTTGCCTCTCACTGCTGTTACTCTTTCTGGCCCCCAAGTAACTTGTGGGGAGAATCTAGCAAAGGGAATAGAGACGTTATTCTTTCATCCTGTGTGTTTAAGCAATACATCCTCCTTTATAGGGAAGGCAATAGGGAAACAGAACTGTGAGAATGAGTGCTGGAGTGAAGAACTGGAAAGAACTCCTTAACCTTGACCCCACCCCTGCAGCTGTCATTCCACCACTAAAAGTGCTGTTGTCATACAAAGGTCTGGAGTCCACTTTAAAGAGCCAGTGTTCTAGGCAGAACAAACTGACAGCGGCACTAAAAGGACAAAAAAAAAAAAAAAAAAGCATGCTTCTTTGATTTCTTGTTGCCTGAAAACACAGGTAACATTGATGAGGAGTTGGAAAGAGAGATTAGAAATCACATTTGGTGAATGCCTCTAACCACTGCACTTAGGAGGAGGAAGGACAGGATTGGGAAAGAGAGATTTGCTCACATGTGGAATTGGATAAGGGGAGTTAAAAAGGGGGAGGGAAAATAAGGTAATATGTGGCCCTTGGCAGCAAAATTTACATGAGACCAACTATGGGGACCAGCAGTGATAAGAAAAGACAAATGATTTATTTCGACGTGCATACATATTTTTTTCTCATAAAAATCAAGACAAAGACCTAAGAGATGGCTCAGTCGGTAAAAGCTGGACAAGCTGAGTTTGGTCCCTAGGACCCACATGGTGGGAGGAAAGAATGAACACATACAATAAATGAATTCAATTTTAAAAATGTAAATCAAGACAGGTTGCAGATGTTCCTCAAACTATTTTTCTACTCAAAAGAAAGCAACCAGTTATTGTGCAATAGCATTTTACCTAGGAAACGTCATCAAAGTTCAGAGCTGTGAGCTGGCAGTTAGATAATGTAATCAAGCACTATGCTATCACCCTTCCTCGGGTCCTTTATTTCCTCCACAATGTCACACTAATCCCTGCTGTCTTTATGAGTTAGTTCCAGCAGACAACCAAAGCACCTTCCTAATAGATCACAGTGAAAGGGGTTTTTCAATCACTTCGGTGGGGAAAAAAATTACCTAAAAAGAAGAAATGATGCTTAATGTGTTGGCAGATCCATTTCACACATACTCTGCTTTCTTCTCTTTAGGCTTAAAATGGTTACAGCAACTCAATGAAGCTCTGCTAGAAAGTGAAGCTTGGTGCCTTGTTAGTTCTGTGACTCAGATAATTGGTGGGATTTGTTAAGAGTGGCCACCTTCACACGCAGTACTAAGCATACTGCTTACCTATCATTAGTGTTTACACAACCTTTTCAGTCTATGAACCTAAATCTCAGAATCCTAAAGCATTACCCTAGTATATATTGTCTCTTTCTTGCAGTTGACAGTTACCCATGTAAACAAGCTTTTGAGTGTGTGAAAAAGTGTACCCATATGCATGTTTGTTTGGTTTTTTTTATTGTTGTTGTTCAATATACTGGATAGGGTCTATAAAAAAGAAAACAAACATGTGAATGATATAAATATGAGTGAAGTTGAAACTTCAAACAATTATTTGCATATGTCAGAATAATTCAGAAAAGTAGAGCGTGCACTCAGGCGAGCATTTGGCAATGGAAGATTGCTATATGTTTCCTTAAAGCATTTGGAATAACTTAGTAACATCCTGATTTGATTTAAAGGCAACATAATATTTTAAATTTGGGGTTCAGCAGTGTTCAAATTTGCTGGCTTTTAGGATGTTGAAAGTAATAGATGAGAGGTTTCTTGAAGGAAGGTACCAGTGGGCTTTTATTCATCTTTCCATCTCCAGCGTATAGCACAGTGATTAGTAGGTGTTCAGTAAATTTTTTTCTAAAAGAGTAGGGAGGACTTGGAATGTAGCTCAGTTGGTGGAGTGTTACCTAGCATGCAGAACATTCTAGATTCTATCCCAAACATAAACAACTTGGAATCTTAGCACTCAGGAGGTAGAGGCCAGAAGATCAGAAAGGTTCACCATAGCCCTCAGCACTACACAATGTTTATTAGGTTATACTTGTTTATAGACTATGTAAAGTTCCTTGCCATATTTCACTTTATTCATAGAATCCCTGGGAACTATCCTGTAAAACTTGCCATAGCTGGCTTGTTGGATTACTTAGAAAAACTCAGTGCTGTTGTCTATAAGTTTCTGTCAAGGTAGACCAACTGGTTGTCCATAGCTCCTGTTGCTATAGGCTAACTGGATTTCTTAGACAGGGTCTCGCTGGTTCTTTTTGTCTTTGAGTGGCAGTTAGGAACCCTGAGTCTCAAAGACTGGATTTTATACAACCACAGAAAAGAATCTAGCCCTGAAAAACTTCTCTGTTAAGTAAATAAAGCTATTTTCCCATTCCAGTTTAATAAAGGTTGATAATAAGCCCTTCCTAGTGATTTTTAGCAACAGTTTTGTTTCTCACTCTAAAATTCTGTGATTTGACAATTGCAGCCAGGGGTGTGGCTCAATGCTAGAGGGGTTGTCTAGCATGCAAAGTCCTGTGGACGACACATTATGATTTAGAGGCTGAAGAAATTCGTATTTACGTATCTCTGATGTCACTGTAATTTACTTCAGGCTGATTAGAAAGCAGTTGAGCAATGTGTTGCACACTGAAATGCTATACCGTCACTTCTGAGGTTTTTTCCAGAGCAGCAGAAGATCCAGGAAAAGCCAGATACAAGAACTTCATAAAAGCATTGTTATAAGAACCCATATTTGAACTGGAAATGGTGGTATATACCTGTAATCCCAGCACCTGAGAGACTGCGGCAGGAAGATTGCATGTTTGAAGCCAGCCCGGGCCACATAGTAAGATCCTACCTAAAACCCATACTTGAAAGTGACACAGATATTTAGCAGCAGAGAAAACAGTTAACTTTTTAGTTTCTCTGTGATCCTGATCAGTAAAGATCAAGGCAAAGCGTGAGAATCCTCTAGCTTGATTTTTGAGTTTTTCTGTTTTACCGAAACATTGTTTCACACTTAGTTTTATTTAACATATTAGATTTACCTGTGCATTTTTTTTCATGATTTATTTATTTGGGAAGGAAAAAACCCTTAAAATCCATCTTCTTTTTTTTTTTTTAACAGCCTCATCATGTTCGCAGCCTTACATAAGGTTCAATTTTGCAGATGGCTTGTGATCTTTTTGATCTTTAGTTTATGCTGTCAAATAGAGCTTTGAAAACAATTTCTGGAATTACTTTCTCTTAAAGCTCTCCTCTTTTAATTTTTTTCTTAAAAATATATGTATGTATCATGCTCTTAGTTTTCTTTCCCTCTCTAAAACTGAATGACCTCATGTGAGAGTTATTTGGCTTTCCAACTCCTGGCAGAATGTTGACTATGTAATCATAACTAGTCCCTGATACAGAAGCCTGTTAAGGTAAGCTTCCCTTATCAATGAGACCTTGGTATAAAATGTAGTAGAAATTCTGAAGAAAGTGACTTGAAAATAGCAAGGAGTATGTTTCACCAAATCCCTGTGAACAAGCAAAAATCACATATATTTACATATATATGCATGCATACATGCAAAGTATGGTAATAGTCCTTGGACTTTACTTTTTTCCCTATTCTAGAAATTCCAGGAGGAGAAATTAACTGCTTTTGTCTTTACCCAGGTTATATGTTCTTGTTTCTTTCTTTGGGAATATATATGTGTGTGTGTGTGTGTGTGTGTGTGTGTGTGTGTGTGTGTGTGTGTGTACTTACATATATTCAGATTTATACATCTGAATTCATAATCAATATGTATGTGTGTGCATTGTGTATGTACATACATATGTGTATGCATGTATGTATGTATGCTTTTTTTATTGGTCTTGTGGCTCAGAATACCCTTTCCATCTTAAAGTACTAAAACATCTTCTAGAAGTCTTATATCAATGATACTAAACCTTTTTTTTCCTGGCCTCTCAAGTTCCTGCTGATTTAGTCCCTAACATCATTCATGTGAACTGTAGTTAACAAGACTTCAATTTCTAGATCTTAGAATCTTGTGGTAGGACAGTCTTAAAGTGATGACACTTCAAAGAGTAAATCCACCAAAACTTTTCTGTGGAGGGCTGCAGTATGAGACATCAAATCCTGAGCATCAAACATGCCAGGTAAACTGTTCACCACTGAGCCACCTCCTTAGCCCCCATATCCTATGTAGAATGACCATTCCCTAATCAAGTTATTATAACTATTCTGTATTTCTGAATTCATAACTTGCCTTTACCAATTTTTTTTGTATTAAAAGTGACAGAAAATGTTTTATTGACCACTTAAAAATAAATTCTGAACATGAATGAGGGCAGTACACAAGGAAAACACATTTTAAAGGCACTTATGTGAAATCAAATAGACTATATTCTTATCTACAGACAGTGCTGTGGAATGTTGAGGGAACATTAACTTAGGCATAAACAAAACTTTCAGACCTGGCGAATGTTACCAGTGTGTTTATTGTATCCCACAAACTGTACCCTTGTTGAATGACCACTGACTTTACGAACCACGTATCTTTACATTGAGATCAAAACCTGATTTCTGAAAACACAGCCACGTGAATGGTGAGGCTGGAGCTTAGGAGCTAAAGATCACTACGTACCAACTACAAACCGGCATCTAGCACTGGGTAGTTAAGGCCTGGCTCAGTCAGAGATGTGAAGAGACAGTGACTGAACTTATAGCGTGTTGGCATGACCAGCCACATAACCCATTCCATGTGTTCACTGTGCTTCGCAGAACAGTCTCCAACCCTAGCAAACATGCACAGATGACTCATATAGTTTTGATATGGATATAAACTTTAAAAACCAGCTTGCAAAGACAGGATTTACCCTGACCACCAGCTTTTGAATTCAGAGTATTGAAACTGTTTATTTTATTTTATTTATTTTAATTTTTTGATACTTTATTTGCATTTCAAATGTTTCCCTCTTTCCAGGTCTCCACTTTGGAAATCCCCTATCCTCTCCGCCCTCCCCAACCTCTATGAGGGTATTCCCCCACCCACCTACCCACGCACCCACTCCCATCTTCCCACCTTGACAGTCCCCTGTACTGGGGCCTCTAACACCCTCAGGCCCAAGGGCCTCTCCTCCCCCTGATGGCCAACAAGGCCCTCCTCTGCCACATATGTGGTCCAAGCCATGGGTCCCTCAATGTGTATTCTTTGGTTGGTGGTCCAGCCTCCAGGAGCACGGGGGGGGGGGGGTCAGGCCAGTTGACACTGTTGCTCCCTCCATGGGGCTGCAAACTCCCTCAGTTCCTTCAGTGCCTTCTCCAACTCCTCCATCTGGGACCTCACTCTCAGTCCAATGGTTACTGTGAAGTGAAACTTGAGTATTCCGAACTTTTGGGCTAATATTCAAACTGTTCTTAATCTCGACCTAAAGGAAACAGAAGTGGAAGACACACTCTTAAGTGTAATCTGATACAGTCTGTCTTCTATATCACAAATTACATTTGCTGGTTTTTTTTGTGTGTGTGTGTGGGATTTGTCATTTCTCTTTATTTTCATGTTTCTGTCACGTATTATTAGAGTATAGGGGTGTATATCATAGCTCTTGATTTTTTTTTAACCTATCTGTGCACTGTATACCTTCTCTAGTCCTGGCCTGCAGCAGGGGACAGATGCATCCTAAGTATTTTATATGTACTTTAAACTTGACTTTAAGAAAAAGCATGTGCTTTTTCACCATCATTTATACATGATTCTTAATAGTACTACTCCCCAAATTTTTAGGGAAATCACTGAATTGATTTTTTAATGTTAATTAACATTCTGTGTAACATTTTTAGGACACATGGAATTAATATCAGAAGAAAGTTTTACTCTGCTCACCCTGATTCTCTAGAGCAGGTAAAGTAAGGCATGAGAAAGGGAGAAATGTTAATTATAGACTTCGGCATTCTGCATTAGCTCATTCAGAAGTCCTGGTCAGAGGAACAGGCTCCATAATGGCCTAGAGGCCTGAGCCCTGTTTTTACATTCCTCTTTGTAGCCTCTCAACAGCAACTGTGACAAATTCTGTGCAGTACTACAGCTGGAAATGGTCTATTACAATGAACAACACAAATGTTGCTGGGACTTTTATCCTTGCATCATATAAGACTGATTCCCTTTCATACGTTTTGCTAGGTTAGGTAAAACACCATCAGATTTTGACCTCCCCATTGGTTATAATAGTTTCCCCCCCACAACAGGGTTTCCCTGTGTAGCCTTGGCTTGGAATTTACTCTGTAGACTATCCTGGCTTTAAACTCAGAGATCTGCCTGCATATGCCTCCTGAGTAAGGGGCTCAAAGCTGTATGCCACCATGTCCAGCTTTTAATAGTAATTTAATTGCTTAGATATCTGATATATTAACCACAAGTACTATCATCATGGTTATTAATAGTTAATCTTTTCCAAAGAAGATCTGTATTTATGAACAACTTCAAAGTATCAGACTGAGAAACTGATTTGTATATAAAAGCAAATACAAAAGATGAGCCTCTTTCAATCATTGCCTTGTGACATCTCTGGACACCCAGTTCTTCCTGGTAGGCCTTCATCTGTAGATGTGGAATGAAGGTAGGGGTCTGTTTGCTAAAGATGAATACAGGAAACTTGCACCCTCTCCACCCTTGGGCAACCTGCCATTCTCCTCCTGTTCTCACACCTGCTCAGCTACTAGGGCAAAGAAACACTGGCTAGATGCACACCGACCCTTTGTTTCCTGAGAAAGAGCCCAACAGGAAGGATAAAAAGCCCAAAGAGGTTTGAGATGCGTTCTCATTGAATATCCAAACCTCAGTTTCATTTTAGTACTCTTTCATGTCTTACTGAACACAAGCAATTAAACCCCTGCACACAAATTGTTTGGCTAGGTTCTTGACTCAGAGAAAGACAGAATGCCTTATCTAGAAGACGAATCCACCTAAGTCCAAAAAGAGTACTGTTGAAATGGTTAACCAACAACCCATCGCAACATGATGATTCAAGTCTGAAAATGAGTGTAACTGAAATCAAAGGCAGGAGGGAGTAGCTAGGGAAAGCCCTGCAGAGGAGAATTCAGAAGGTCAAGAATTAAGAGGGTAGCCAGATGAAAACCAATACAAACATGAACAGAGAAAGAAACAACAAAGGAGCCAAACAGAGTAAGTCACTTCACAAAGAACCGAAGCAGATCAGTGGGGTTGCTGCTTCATGGACATAGGTTTCCTTTGGTGATGAAGTTTTAGAACTAGATAGAGGGAGACTGAGAGCTGCCTTTCATTCTTTTTAATGCAGTACTGAGAATCAAACCCAGGCCCATGTCAAACCACATAGCTATACCCATCTGCACGGCTTTTCCAGGGTTCCAGGGTTCTAGCCAGTGACCCTGGTCTGACCACTGTACATTGTATACTGCACATGTATTGAAATATCACTCTGTACCCTACGCTGTATATAATCATTATGTATTGACTGAAAACAAAATATAATAGACTGTACTAGACATTATATCATATTATATAATACATATTATATAATACATAGTATTACATACATTAATCATACTATATACCCTGAAATGGATAATTTTATGTTTCCTTAAAAACTAGTTAGTGGCTTGAGATAGTCAAAGAGAAAAAGAAAAGAATCTCCAGTGTAAGAAAACCAAGTCTTGAATAGTGACTAAACACAGCCCCAGGGGACCACATGAAACAACTGGAGGTAGAGACAGCGCCAGAAAATGAGCAGTCAGAAACAGGGTTGGAAATGTAGATCTTTCAGACTGATGATAAGGGTCTGGAATGCTGATGGAGGAGTATGGGCTTTGTCTTAGCAGTGAGGAGATTCCAGATCATAAGAAGCTGGAGATGATTTAGTCAGAAGATTAACCTGGCAGCTGTCTGCGGAGAAAGCCACCAGGAAACTGTTAGAAAAACTGGACATAATGTGCGGAACATCTGTAGGAATGAAAACAAAACCCCACCTGAACTGTGCTTTTAGACAAAGTCATAGTCTACACACTAATGCACACTGACCTGGAGCAAGGGAGGACAGCTTTGAGGTGACATTGTCATAGGATTCAAGCATATAATTTGACCTTTCATAAAAGTATCCACAGTATACTGCAGAGAAAATGCCCTTCACCTCAAATTAGATGCACACTGGCCTGAGGAAAAAACTATTCTGGGACTTGTCATAGATTTTAGGGTATCCTCTCTGTGTGTCACTTTATATGTTGGACACAGAGCTATAATAGTAAGCAAGACAGATCTGATCCCTTTCTTTATGGAACTGTCACATAGCCTTTATTTATCAAAAGGTAGCCAGACATTAAAGAGAGTCATAGTTTAGCTCAGTGTAAGTAAGGCATTGTAATATCCATAGCTACCCAGTAGTGGGAGAGGCTGCTGCAGGGCAGAAAATGCTTTGTCATTAGAGCCCAAGGGAGTCTCTAAGATGGCTTTCCCTACTGAGGAGAAATGAACTAGGCTCCACCTAAATCTGAAGTGCCAAGATTTTCTTTCTGTGCTTCTTTCATGCTTTTTTCATAATTAGCTAATTTGGAACATTAGCATAAGCTAGGTTTTTTGCTTTTTCATCAGTACTTGTAAATAAGCTTATGTAAATGTCTGTGCAAATTAGATTTTAAATGTATTCTATACCTAGTTTCACAATTAGATTTGTGTGTGTGTGTGTGTGTGTGTGTGTGTGCGCGCGCTCACGCGCGCATTGTGCACGCCTTGCTGGGAACTGAAACCAGGCCCTCCTATATGCTAAGCACATGCTACAATGAGCCACACACCCCCACACTCTGTAGTTCTCCAATTCTTTTTAAAGAAACTATTATTTTCCAATGCTTTCTCAGCCGTTCATTTATTTCCAATTTTAATATTTATAGTAAGTTCCTCTTTCACGTGATGTTTTTCACAAGCAATGCAAATTTCTGCAGAAGTGAGTTACGTAAATCTAAGTCAAGATGCTGACCTTTAAATCATTTGTTTTTTAATCCTGTGATGTAATGTCATGATTGAACAAGTCCTAGTGTGACTACCCACTTGGGGATATCTTTGGGGTACCACGATGTAATGTCATGATTGAACAAGTCCTAGTGTGACTACCCACTTGGGGATATCTTTGGGGTACCATGATGTAATGTCATGATTGAACAAGTCCTAGTGTGACTACCCACTTGGGGATATCTTTGGGGTACCATTTTTTTTCATTTTAAAAAATCAGTTCTTTGAGTATTTCATACAATGTGTTTTGATTGTATTCACTCCTTAGCTCTTCCCAGATCCACTTCTCCTTTGCTGTCCATCCAACTTTGTGTCTTTTTTTTTTTTTTAACACATCAAGTTCAGTTTGTGCTGCCTATATCCTCTTGGACATGTGGCCTTCCACTGGAGCATGGTAGACCTCCCAGGGATCATACTCTTAAAAGAAACTGATTCTTCCTCTCCTAGCTTCAATAGGTCCTTAACTAGGAGTGGGACGTAGTACCTATCTCCCTTTTCCATGCTGGAGTGGGATGCTATTTTGATGCATTAAAATAGATAGCTTTATTGTTTAGCCTATTTTACTTAGTTATCATAAATATCAAATTGTTTCTGTCAACATCTAGTAACTAGCCTTAGTACTGATTAGTTGCATTTCATAGCACTGTAACTTAGATTTTTATATATAGGAGTGATATCTTTAGTATATTTTCTGAAATGCTGGAATGTTTTAACCCAGATGAGGGACATTCTTTTCATAGGAATTGTTTTAGTGCTTATAATAACAAGTAACAGGTTATCTGCAGAAGAAAAAATTAATTTCATTTCATATCTAGTAAAATACCTTGTTAAAAGTTGACCCCTCCCCCTTTGTGGTATATGAATAAAACAGATTTTGCTATTTATCAAAATGCATATAAAATTTTTGACATGTGCCTAGAACATTAGCTGACATATAGTAGGCACTCAAATACTTATTGAACATTATTCAGTTATATGAAGTGATGTATATCAGACGTCTCAAGTAAAAAGTTCGTGTCTGAATAAGCATAGTGGTAGGGAGTTTAAGATTTGAGAAAAGCTAAGGCACTTTCCTTAAGGTGATGTTTAGGTACCAATGTGAAAGTTCAAGTTAAATAGTTTTGGTGGCATATTAATTTCTATGTGTTATTTTAAACGCCAATGAGAACTAATTCTGGTGATTAAATACAAAGTGAATAGCTTAATTTGAGCACACACATCATTACCACTGAATGTCCAGAACCTCTGGGCCTGTCCTCCCTGTCTGCTGCCTTCCCGTCTGCCCTTTTTCCTTCCCTCCTTTTCTCCCTTTTTTCCTATTTTGTATCTCCCACTCTTCTTTCTTCCCTCTGTCCCTCCTTCCTCCTCTTTTCTTCTCACTTCTTACAGTAGCTCTGGCTATTAGTCCCTCTTTCTTGCCCTGATTTTTTCATTCCTGATGCTTCTTATAGTTTCTTTTCTGGAGTTTTACAACTACTTGTCTTCTGAAGATTCTTTCTCTGCACCTCTGTTTCTCAGTGCCTATTATTAGCTCTTTTCTTGGTCGAGAACTGACTACAGCATAAAAGTAATGTGTGCTTTTAATCTACTAAACAAAAGATCAAAAACGGAATAACTTTGTTCTGAAATTCTTGCTGCTCTTTCTGACAGAATGTGGTTTCCATTGGTTGATTTCCAAATGGGTTTTTTAAGTGTCAAATCACTAATTCTCAAACTATCTGAAAGGAGTCACTATGCCTTGACTGATGTCTTAGTTAGGGTTTCTATTGCTGTGCTGAAACACTATGACCAAAAAGCAAGTTGGCAGAAGAAAGGGTTTATTTAGCTAACACTTCTACAGCACTGTTCATTGAAGGAAGTCAGAACGGGAGCTCAAACAGGACTGGGTTCTGGAGGCAGGAACTGATGTAGAGGCCATGGAGAGGTGCTACTTACTGGCTTGCTCTTTATGGCTTGCTTAGCCTCCTTTCTTACAGAACTCAAGACCACCAGCCCAGGGAAGGTACTACCCACGATGGGCTAGGCCATCCCACATTGATCACTAACTGAGAAATGCCTTATAGTTGGATCTTATGGAGACATTTTCTCAGTTGAGGCTCTTTCCTCTCTGATGACTCTAGTTTGTGTCAAGTTAACATAAAACCAGCCAGTACACCTGCAAATGCTTATAAGCACAGTAGCTTGTTGAGGTAACTTCTGACTGTCTCTAACAACTTTCATTTCTAACCTCTTTTTCCAAATAGCACAGAGAGCAGATGATTCTTAAGCCATTGATTTCTTCCCTTGTGTCTTCCCTTACATGTGCAGTTACACAAGAGAGTCATCTGTCGTGTTCATCCTGTAGCTCCTTGTCTAGAATGCCAGTAATAAATAGCAGATGCTTAGCAAATAACTGTTATTTTACTATTTCATGGCCAAAGTCTGATTCTATTCCCCAGTCCTCAATAGCTCTCATAACTTTCTTGTGTAAAATTACTCATCGTGGCAACTTAGCTTGTAAATTATTCATAAATGAAAGTCTATGATTTCCTGCTTAGAGCTTGGTTGGTTGGTTTGTTTGTTGTTTTTAACCATGCATTGTCATGCTTAGTCTGTCACATATTTAAATCCTTAGCCAAAACGTCACTATCCATCTTAAGGATTTTTTCCTAATTAACTCAAGCACCAAAAAGATAAGCTAGTTATTGAGGGTTATTATTAATATTTATTGATCAGCAACTTTGTTTCAGGCTCTATTTAAAGTACATTGATAAACTATCTTATTTTATTCTTCCAACAGTCATATATTGTACATAATGCTAAGGCTATACACTGGGATGGGATGTACTTCAGTTGACAGAATACTTGTCTAGCATGCATAACACTATGGGTTCCATCCCCAGAACTCCTAAACTAAGAATGGTGGCACATGTCTATATCTTAGCCCTTGGAAAAGCCAGAAATCCAAGGTTATCCTTAGCTACATAGTGAGTTTAAGGTTAATCTGACCTACAGGAGACCCTGTCTCAAAAGAAGGTGAGTGTATGTTGTATATTTCATGAATTATTCAAGTGAGTGAGAAAATAGAAATGGAGATAAACTAACCTGCCAAATAAGAAAAGTAGGACTTGAACCCAAACAATCTAAACCAGCCACCAATTCCTGCACAAGAGCCTAATTTTACATTATCTGTGTTAGCAGAGAATGAAATATCTATAGCTACATGTTCAGTATAGGCACAGGATTTTTAGAATGTTTATTTGTGGTTATCATGGCTACATATGCTACATGAGTTTAGGCATCAAATGCCACAGCAGGAATGTGGAGGTCAGAGGATGGTTTGTGGAGTTGGTTCTCTCTTTCTACCTTTGCATGGGCTCCAAGGGCTGAATTCAAATCATCAAATACATTACATGCTGAGCAACATGTTAATGTGTTTTTAAAAATATATTTTTACTGTGTTGTTGGATAAATCTAAGAATACAAAATCCTCAGACATGGAGGGATGGCTACATTTTAGTTTAGAATAAAAATTACTAATTTGTGTATATTTGCCTACTTCCTACCTTCCCCAAACAGACTGTGATAGACATTGTATGATGGAATAAGAGCACTCTCCTACCTTTAAAAAAAGATACAACACACACACACACACACACACACACACACACGCACAGAGTCTTCCCATGTCAGGAGCTATGGCTGAAGAATTAGAAACTACATATTAGTAGACATTCCACATTCAAGAGTAGAAAGAAGAAAGCCAATGAACTTGTAGTGGGTAATAGAAAATCTCAGGAAAAATGGGTATAAAAGACTAAGAAGTATCTGGAAGGCAGGGCAGAGCAGCAGTATGCAGGGCCACTCAGGTCAGCTTGTAGTTCCTTAATTGTCAAATCTCAGGATTTTACAGTTGTTAGAGACAGTAAGTATTAAATCATGTGAAGTTATAATCAGATAGGATATGTGAAATAGAAGAGTAACAGACATACAAAAAAGTATATTTCCTAGTTCTTACATTGCTGAGATGTCATCTCATTGTGCATCTGTGTGGTGGACATCCTACCTCAGAGACATCATGTTTGAAACTTGAAATCCCTGTCTCATAAGTTCAGAAACCACAGCATTTTCATGTCAGGAGAGCTAATTAAGCATTTTTCTAGCATGCCAACGGAAAACAGAAATCAAGAAGTCTAATGAAGCCGCTGGTAGCTAGTTTCAGTAGAAAGATGTGTGTCATCACTCCAGTACAATGTGCAGAGGAACAGAAAAATGGCAAGTGATGAATCCAGTGTACAGTGAGGTTGATGTCGATGATGTTGTTATTTAATTGTGAAGCTCAAAGAGTACTTATATCTTAGTTTTTTATAAATCTTTAATACACACTATATATACACACATTTATTTTCTAGTGAAACCTTTACTGTTGGAAAAGGAACTGGCTATTTATAGTAAATGCACTGTCATATTTCACAATTAGGACCATATTAGTTGTAAGTTTAAAACTGATTGTTGTTATTAACTGCCAGGCAGTGGTGGCGCATGCCTTTAATTCCAGCACTTGGGAGGCAGAGGCAGGTGGATTTCTGAGTTCGAGGCCAGCCTGGTCTACAGAGCGAGTTCCAGAACATCCAGGGCTACACAGAGAAATCCTGTCTTGAAAACAAACAAACAAAAAAAAAAAAACCTTTCATAGTTTTTAAAAGAAATGTTAAGAACAGGTCCTTGAGCATACTAGGCAAATATTGTACCACTGAGGTACATTACCCCAGCCCAAAAGGTAGAACTATATAGAGTACTGTTTTTGTAGTTTGAAATAATCATATGGCTCATTTTAATTTTTTTCTATTGCCATTATATGTATTTATCAAATTTTGGTATTAAATTGCCTTTGCTTCTCTGGGATAAATTCAATTTGATCACAGTAGTTTATTTTAAGCATATGATTGAATTAATTAGTTTTACTTATAGTTTTAATTTGATATTAATAAGTAGGGCTGACATTTTTCAATATATATATTTATATATGGGGTACATGCACATGGAAAAGGTTAGAGGACACTTGTGGAACCCGGCTCTCTTCTCTCACCATGGATTCTGATGGCACAGCTCATCAGGCTTCCCAGAACACCCTCTGCACAGTCAGCCATTTCAACAGCCCACCCCCATCTTTTTAATGTTTTCTTTTGTGGAGGAGGGAAAGGGGTCAAATTTTTGTATCAATATTATGGTGCTTACATAGTTAATTTGGTCACAGTTTTTTATAAGACAACTCTTCCTGCAGCATTTTAAAAGATCACTTATAAAATTGCCTTTTGGGAGAGTCTTTTGTTTTGTTTTGCTCAGCAATGATGGACATCAAATCCAGGGTCTTGTTGGTGGCAGGCAACTGGTCTACCACTGAGTTACACCTGCAATCCTTTGGGGGTTATAATTCCTAGATAATTTCTCAATGACTTCCTTTTTTCCCCCTATCTCTTGGGTCAATTTTTACTGTTCGTTCCATTTCAGGCAAATTAATCTGGATATATTGCTCTTGGCCTGCATTAATATCTACTGTGATGTGTAGAAAGTCCTATTTCAGGACTTCTTATATGAACTAGTTGAATAAGTAGGCAAAAATAGCCTGGCCTATTGAGAGCTTTGTGAAACAGTGATCGTTTCTTCACATCCTAAGTCTCTGGGTTTTAAGGATTGTAAATGGATTGACCATCCTATGAACATAAAATAAACATAGAATGTGAGGAGCTAGATACACTGTCCTCAGATTGTCTCTCCTGGGACATCCTGTGTCTGTAGACTATGCCTTGAAGACACAGAACAGTCTGAGTGAATCCAGAGAGTAGGATAGGGTATGGGTGATGCTTGGAACACTTCATGCCTCCAGAGATAGTATTAGCTGGCCTTGTTTTCTGTTCGATCTAACTCTTGGGGTCCCAAACCCTGAATAGAGAGCAGTTTCCATATTTTTGTGTATTCTTTAAGAGAGAAAAGAACATGAAATTGGAGGGGTAGGTAAAAGTTCTGGGAGGGTATGGAGAATGGGAGAGAATATGATCAAAATATATATATGAACATTTTTTAAAATTACAAATAAATTAAAATTACTTTCCTTTTTGTTCAATTCTTAGTAAAATCATGTATATTTAAGGAGGAGCAGGAGTATGTGTCAAGTAAATTAGTATTGCTTGATTTTAACCAAGGAACTTTAAATTTTTTCAGGTAGTGATTTTATTAATTATTTATTGATATTTTTCTTTTATTTTCATACTTCTGAATCTTTTTCTATCTTAAGTGCTTTTTTGAAAGTCATAGTGGTGATTTCTTATAGATAAAGTAGTTTCCCATATGTTAAAATGCAAGCTATAATAAGCAGTTTGGTTATGGATGCTGCTTACACTATTGACAAGCAAATTTGAATATTTATGTAAATCATTATGATGGGGGTCAGCAGTCACTGCCAAAAATTCAAAGCATACAGGCAGAAAGTGCTGACCGCTTAGCTCTTCCTATAGAGACTGTCCTGTTCTGAGAACAGAACTGCAGTTTACTACTGGTACTGAGATGGCATTAAAACTCTCCCATTTCCAAGCAGCAGTACTGCACAGCGATGGGGGATAACAACAAGCAAAGCTCACTGGCTGTAGCTCATGTTCTTTCATGTTAGAAATAACAGAATGAGAAAACCGTTCATCTTCATGATGTAACATTTTACACCATGCATCATGTAGCAGTTTCTGTCAGTTCCAAGAAGTCGAAAGAGCAAGTGTTGGAGTTTTGTGTGTGTCAGACTGTGCATGCAGAATGTTGGGTCTGCATGCCGAGGCTCTCTGGCCCTCCTGATAAAGGCTTTTGGCACCGGATACTGTTTTGTCTTTACAGAATGTCCTATTCTGGGCTCCCTGAGCCCTTTTAAGAGACAAGGATGTGAATCATTATTTAGACAATCTGCTCCCTGGACCTTCCTCTGAAAAGTCTGCTTAGTCTGTTGTGTGCTGCATCTCCCATGCCCAAGCAGGCTGGGTGTTCTACTGTATCTCAGATTTCTCTAGTAAGTAGCTTCCAGTTGAACTCCAATTTCAGTAAACATCAGCTTTACAATGTATAACTCTAATCAAACTTACATCAGACAATATGGACAGTAGGCCTTCTGATGTGTAAGCCACACTGAGAGCTCTTAGCTCCCTATCTTTTGAGGTTGCTAATTCCTTTAAAGGTCTAGGTTTTCCTAAGTCTGGATGGAGATGTAGTTATTATTAACTTGATAAGAAAATGGGTTTAATAAGAGAGTTTGCATCATGTCAGTGACCCTACTGGTAAAACAAGAAAAGTGGATTAAATACTTATCTGTCTCTTTTGTGCAACTATTCTGAGGAGAGTTTTGGGTACTGCAGGATCCATGATGAGTCATGTAATGGTATGTTGGTTATTTCTAGAGAATATAAAGCTTTACATGCTGAGGGAAAGCAAATACTGGGGATGAAAATTAATGTGTATATTTACATTTTGGCAGACTGGGATATCTGACGATTTAGAATATCAACAAATTTTCAAAATATTTTTCCTTTTTAATTATCCAGATTTGAAAGAACTTGTGCACCACTGATATCCAAGGACATATTTTTAAAACAAGGACCACCCTTTACTGGTATGTATATCAGAATAAATTATATCAATATAATTAATAAGTTACTTTAAAATTGTATTTTAAAATTCTTAAATTTTTTACTGCCTCAACACTTTGTCCTACGTAATTTGCCAGTTAGTTGGTGTTCATAATAACATAGTTGTCTAAGACAAAACAAAGATAAGAAATTGGCCTAGTAGTTGCATTATAACACAAATCTTTAAAAATAACCCTCTAACCTCTTATTTTCATACCCAAGTAATGACTCCAAGTGCATTATTTCAGATTCTTATACTTATGATTGAAGTTAGATAAATATATCTTGTCTGGCCCTCATAGGCTATACAACCCTAATCTCTGGTCAGGCAGAATAAGCTCATATATAACAACATGTTCTTTTCAAGGAGGATTGCTGATACCTACACGATAGTCGTTCTCCTTGGGACTGACTAGCATGGAATATGGCTTCAAGGCCCGTGGATAAAATTCTGTGATGGATCCTAGTGTGCTGAGGTAGTTTTCAGTCCCCACATGTGTCTTTTTGCTTGGAGACATAACTCTGAAGCTTTATGTAGTTTTAGGACTACTGATTATAGTCAACAAGGAAGGGCACAGCATTGCCCATGTTTTGAAACCTAGATGCATTAAAAAAAACTGTTAGGTAAATACATTCACAAGTTAATGCAGACTGCATTAGTGTGTGTGTCAGTGCATGTTCTTTCATTCTGTCTTCTGAGAGGACCTAGATAAGAGCCTCCCCAGTAGCAAACCAAACTGTGGTGTTCAAACGCCATTTTCTCTCAGAAGAAAATGGAGCTCTTTGTAGAAGAGGCTGATTCCAAAGCTGGGACAGAAGCAGTTCAGCATAAGCCTGGAGGCTCATGTGTTCCAGAAGTCAGGCAGGGTGAGCTCCAGAGAAGTCAGGGGTGGAAAAGAAAGCCCAGCAGCCAACACTGAGACAATTTGAGCAATAAAAACACTAGCTGTGGGACTGCATTATAGCTCCTCAAGTGAACTATATGTAAGAGTTCTGATCAGTGTGAATAATCACAGAGGAAATGAGAAAATGAAGGTGGAGAGAATGATGACTCTTCTTTACAGAAGAACTTAGGAGGGAGTGAAGGCAAGAGGAAGTTGTCAGAGAGCCCTAGCAACTGTTGCTGCAGGCGGGATCTACCAGTGAGCACTGACTTTGGTGGGTGGGTAAGAATGGAAGAAAAAACAAGATATTTGCACAGCTTCCAAGTATTTCCCCAACATGTGTTAATTACACACAGGAATGAAGAGACTTACAGTACAGAGTCCTGGCAAATACCAACCATAGCCAAGCAGCCAAGGTCTGTATCAACAATAGTAAGATTCAGTGAGCTCTCTGCTCCGTGGGGTGTCCTGAGAGAGACACGGGGATATATTTGGTATTTTTCCCAAAACTCCATGACCTCAGCTAAATTATGAAGAAGCATTAGGTATAACCTGAATAGAGATAGCTTTAAAATGCCTGAGCAACATGCTTCAACAGCCTCAGAAGCATAAAAGACAGGCAGAGTTGGGAACCGTCACCCACCTAAAGGAAAGCAAGGAGACCTGGCAAGTGAATGTGGTGGATCCTGGAGCTGAAGAAGGACTAATACTAGTGGGAAAACTGGAGAAATCCAAATACAGGGGAGAATATCATTGTGTCAGTATATCATTTTTGATAATTGTGCTAGGGTTTGAATATGTGAACTGTGGGGAAAGATGCATAAGTTGGAGATCTGTTGTCTTTTTATGTTTTATGTAAGCCTTAAGTTAAATCATTTCCCAGCTATAAAATGTTTTGGTTGTGATTTCATTATTATTATTATTATTATTATTATTATTATTATTATTATGTATTTCAGTTTTGGGATTGAACTCAGGGCCTTGCAAATTCTGGGTGAGCATTCTACCACTGTTACATCCCTAATCATTAAATATGAAACTTTAAAAAGTCACATGGAAATTGCCAAATAATCATTCCCCTTGGTTTTCACTGATTTATAAGAATAGTTTCTGCTGGTAATTCATAAACAAGCCGGAGGTATGAGGCAGGTGCATTCCCTTTCCCCAGAGTGTTATTTATGCTAAGGGCTAAGCCCAGCTAAATGCAAGCTAAGCAGCTTTCCCCCTCTGAGATGCACCCCTACCTCTTCACACTCTCTTTCTATGCATCCTAACCTCTTTCTCTACAACCCTGTCTCTGTTCACTCTACTTCAGGTAGCAGCCAGTTACTTGTAGCCACTTAGAAAACCCTGAAAACTCCACAGGAGTATATAGGACAGCCAAGCGCTAGAATATCTATCTAGGAAGTCTGTGTGTTACTCAGCACCCATAACTGGGGGTGGGGGGAAACAGATCCCAATTTCACACATCTGTACCTCTCTGGGAACTAACTTTTAGCAATTTATTTAATGCAGCTGGAGGCAGAATAGGATTCAAATGTTCAAACAAGAATCATACACAGGTTTTTTTTGGCTTTGTTGTTGTTGTTTGTTTGTTTTTTAATCTCATCCATGTGCTCTTGGTTCCCAATCTTTATTACCTAAAATCTTATATTTGCACAGCAAGATGGGGAAAGACTACGTGACATCAGAATGTCAGTGAGTGCAGTGAGTACAAGTAACACTGAGAGAGCTTAGCTCCTTAAAGGAAGCCAATAGCAGCATTAAGTTTGCTTTCTAAATTGTTTTACCTTAGAAAAGCCTGAAATGACTTAAATCAGAGAGACCAAACCCTTCGAAATGAGGCAAATATGCAGTTTGGCATCAGAAGGAGGGTTCTAAATTCAATTATTTGGCATGAGAATTAAATGCTAAGTATTTGGAATTTGACCCTGAATTTTTTTTAACTTGCTTGCATGTTTAACCAACTTAGTAAACTATATCAGTTAATGGTTTTTAGGTGGGAGGAAGAACAGCAGCTGTACCTAAAGCAGTTAGATTCATAGAAAGTGTAGCGAGGAGTACTGAGGCTGGGGTCGGGAGTCAGGCAAGAAAGTGAAACAGGAACAGCTGAGTTTGCAAGCGGAAAACGTTCTGGTGATGCCTGCTCACCACTTACCACCACCAAACTGACATTTCAGAGTGACTTAAAGCAAGTAAAAATAGTCAAGTATTGCTGCCATAATAGAAACAGGAAATTATAGTTATCTTCAGTAGTCACATTCCATTTCTTTGCTATGGTGCCCTTACCCTTGGGAAGGTTTTGTTTTTAAACCTAGGGATGATTTTTCTGAACATAATTTACTAACTGATGGTTTAAATGGCCCCTGTACCATAAATTGTGAAGTTCAAAGAAAAACCCAATGAGTTGCTTGTGGGTTAATTTACAACTAAGGTTGATGAACCTAAACAAAGAAGAAAAAGGCCCTGTAAGAAATATGTTAACAGATGGTAAGGGAGAAAAGAGTGTTGATTAAAGATATCCAAACTTGTTCGGTCCCAGGGATTTTATGACAGTCATTCAGCTACAGTTATACTAGGTAGAGCAGACTACAGTTCTGTAAATTGCTAATAGGGCACAGCAATCTTCTTAGGTTTCTTTATGCGATATAGGCAGTACTAGGAGCTGTCTCTGTGCAAGCTCTGCCTAACTGACCTGTTGTGACGGAATTCAGAGCCTTGGGCTTGAAGTACAGATCATACATGGCACTGAAACCTTAAGAGTGGGCAGTGGGTATGTTCACAACAGTATGTAAAGCTAAAACAAATTACTTAGGATATTAGCTAATGGGTTGGTTTTGTTTTACTTGTTTCTTCTTTTTCTTAACGTGATTGTGCTGGGGATTAGACCCAGGACTTTCCAGACTCTTAAGTCTACACAGAGCTGCAGTGAAGACTTATAGTCTTTTCTTTTCTCATTCATATTTTTTAAGACTCATTTTTATTGACTTTAATTATACATAGTTGTGCATGTGGAAACCAGAGTTGTTGGATCCCTGGAGCTAGAGTTACAGACAATTGTGAACTGCTTAGATGCTGGGATCTGAACCTAGGTGTTCTGGAAAAGCAGCAAATGCTCTTACCATTGACCATATCTCTAGCCCTTTTTGATTTTGTGAGACAGGATTTCATGTACCCTATACAAGTCTAGAACTTACTATAAAGTTCATGCTGTCTTTACACTGTGGCAGTCCACTTACCTCACCTCCAAAGTGCTGGGATTTCAGGCCTGTGTACCACCCCCCCCCCCAAGAATGAGTGTCATCACAAGGTTTTCAAATACAAACACAATGTATCTCTGTCACATTTATTGTCTCCTTTGTTCCTCTTATCAATTCCTTCTAAAAACACTTTTATTCTTAAAAGACTATGAAAATATGTTTAAAATAAACTATCACAATCACACAAAAACTTTTCTCCCATAGTTTTTCTAATTCTTGTAAGGTATCCACTTATACATCGCACTTGACTCATCTTACTCTGTTACTCAAACATTAACTGCCTGACTTTCAGTGTATTGTCATGGTAACAAGACTCTCCATTGTAGTGACTGTAGTGACATTACCTAACTTACTAAGCCAGGTTTTAGGTGCTGCCCAGTTTGTTTGTGTGTTTGTTTTGATTTGATTTTTTTGATGCTATAATGCTTATGCTATTATATATCGTGTATGTTCTGGCACCTATTTATTTAATTTTCAAGGTTGTCTGTCTTCTTCAGTTAAGAAGTATTTGTTAGTGGAAGTGCTTGGGTAATTGTATTGTTCTTGCTTCATTAAGGTACTCTAGTCACAAATGAACAGAAAAGTTGAAATGACTTCCCTTTCCTTTGTTCTCCACCTTGCACATACTAGGGTTACAGGCCCGTGCATCACAGGAACCAGCTAGTGTAAATGAATCGGCATTTACCTGCGTAACATGGGATTTTTAGGGTAGTGGAGGCCGTGGGGAGTACAGAGTTTACCAGGTTGTTAGGAATAATATAACATAAGTGATTTTGTTGTTCTTATTGTTTTTCTTTTTAAAAAATTCAGGCTTGGGGATGTTGCTGACGTGGTAGAATGGTGCACTGCCCTAGTATGTATAGCACTGGGGCCCCAGCCTTACAGTCAAACAAGCAAACAATCCTTTCAACCAGGAAAACCAACAATCTACTTTATAGCAAAGACTATTTCCTGAGGCTATACAAGCTTAAAGAAAGTATAGCACTGCTATATGTGCTGATGACTAAATCCATGTACTGTTGACTAAGAGGAAGGAATAACAGCTTCTGAAAATGTAGGTCTAACAAAGTAGAACACAACCCACCTTTGAAATTATATTTATTTAGTGAAGCATGATAATACAGGTCTGTAATCCAGCACTCAGGAGGCTAAGACAGTAAGATCTCAAGTTCAAGGCCAGCTTGAGCTACATAGGGAGATCATGTCTCAAAAATATCTTTTTGTCAGTTAAAAAAATTATTATTGGGAACTGGAAAAATTGCTCAGTGGTTAAGAGTTCAATTCCTAGCATCCACATCGTGTCTCACATAGTCTTCAACTCGGGGCTGGAGAGATGGCTCAGCAGTTAAGAGCACTGACTGTTCTTCCAGAGGTCCTGAGTTCAATTCCCAGCAACCACATGGTGGCTCACAACCTTCTGTAATGGGATCCGATGCCCTCCTCTAGTGTGTCTGTGCACCCGTATTTAAAAAAACAAAACAAAACAAAACGGAGAAGGACATCGTCTTCAACTCCAGTTCCAGGGGATCCAATGCCCTCTTCTGGCCTTGCTGGATACTAGGCACATACACAGTACACATACACACATACAGGCAAAACACTCATACACATAAAGTAAAAAATAAATAAATCCTTAAAAAATATTATTAGCTATTTTAAGGGGACAAGGATCCTGCTACCTTAAAGAATCAACTATTTTCAATTTATGATTTTAATATTTGAAAGAATAATTTTAAGGTTAAGAAAACATGAGGAAATTTTAAGACAAAAACATTTATAGTTAAAATGTATTAAAATGAACAGGAAAATATAATTCCTTTTTATTATTAACTCTTTTAGGGGTTAAGTCTCCTCTGTCCCTTATTTTATTTATCTTTAAAAAATAAAAATGAGTGTGTATGTGTGTGCATGCCTGTGAGCACCTGTCCTTTGGTTCCTGCCAATCATTTGTATGTTGCAAATAATTTATATAAATGACACATGTTGTATGTAAGAGCTACTGTTACTCCATGGGACTAAGGGGAAGCAGCTGTGATATCTTTCATTTTATTTTAGTTATTTTTTTACTTTAAGCTTATGAACTCCTTGTTCTCTAGTTCTTATGATCTGAAATCATTTAAATTATTTGATGTCTTTAACCTTTTATACTCCTTGGCAGGACATAGGAAATTAAGTGATGTAAACGTCTTTAATAAGCTTTAAAAGTCACAAGACCTAGTAGCCAGGACAAGAAACAATCAGGAATAAATTTCAGGGAAATACCATAATGGCATGAGTTTTGTTTTCTTTTGTTAGCAAACCACATGGCTTTTTCCTTTCAAACCCAAGAGCATGTAGCGTGGGCTTCTTTCAAGATTTCATTTTCATCTGCATCACAGAAATATAGATTTCCCTGAGTTTACTCACTATAATTTGTGATTGCTTATCTGCGAAGGAAGTACAACAGCTCCCACTGGGGAAATACCATGTTAACTGGATCCTAAAATAAGAAATCTAAGGGAAAGGTCACATCCTAATAACTTGTGCAAATCTAAATTCCCATGGAGCTTTGAAATCATTTTGTATGAGTCGAGTATTAACAATGTGTTATTGAATTTCTTCCAGAGAGTGTGGTAAAAATGAAGCACTTCTGTATCCAGAAGTGACTGCTGAGGTTTAAATTCAATTGGCAAGCTCTAGTTTTGCTAGTTTTCTACACTAAATATCCAGAGAAATCTAGCATGACTAATAAACCACAAGATCTGTTTTGGTTACTTTCACTGGAACTCTAAGGCCGGTTCCCGGGATGCCGTGGAATCGCATGCAGTGAGAATGTCTTTCCTCCTGCGGTGGATAAGCCTCATACTCAGTTTTTTACTAACTGACCTCTAGAACGTACTATATAATTCCAGAAAAATGCAGTCTGAGGAGCCAACAACTACGATCTCTTCAGAAAATTGGCTAGTTCTCAAAGACTTCAGGCCTCAGTTTCTTTATCTGTTGAGTAAGAAGGTGTTTATTTAGAGACTTAAGTAAGGACAAATTTATGGAAAAATTAGAAACTGTAGCCGGATTGTTCTTAGAATATTACCATAATCATGACTTTCACCACCCCCCAAAGAAATAAAAAGAGAAATAAGTCAATTCACTCTACTGTTCACACCATAGTCTCCTACAAACTCCAGCCTGACCCTACTGATAAGTCCAAGTCATTCCTGAAAATGGTAGGATTTTCATGAAAGTTGACACGTTATCCCAAGTTCAGAGAAATTTTGTTTACAACAAGGACTATTTTCTAAAACATATATTTTTTTTCTGAAGATATGTTGTTAGAAAAATGTCTTAGAAATTTCTTTATTTATTTGGAGTAAGATGCATTATTATTCTTGAGTCTCTCCTCAATTTTTACAAATTAAAACAAAGCACAGTGTGTGCCTTTTGTCTCTTTTTGGTTTTATGGGCTTTGTTCTTTATTTGTTGCCTATTTCTTTCATAATGACAGTGAACTTGCAGTAATTAAAGATTTATAGGGTTATATTTGGGTGCCTTGCCTTTTGGGACTCAGTCTGTGGCAAGAGCAAGATGTTTGTTAAGATTATTTACATATATCTGCATTCAACTTTTAATCTTGAGCCTCATAGTAAAATAATACCACACAATAAGAAATGCACACAGTTTATTTAGGGACTTGGGATATATGTATTGCTCAATGGCAGAGTCTATGCTTAGCATACCTGAGGTCCAGCCCCAAGCACCAAAAAATAAAAAATAAATAAAATTAACCCCCAAAAGCAACTTATTTGCTTAACTGTTTATCTGTGTGACAGGAGTTCAAAGAATTCCTGAAACTCTTCATATCTCTTTAATAATCATTACTTGGGAAAAATATTAATTTCATCCTTCATGCTAATTATTGTTAAAGCAAGGAGATGTAGGAGGCCTGTCTTGGCACCACTGCACATTACCAGAGTAAAATGCCTTGTACTCACAGAAGACAGCCACTCTTTTACAAATGGGAGTCCTGAGCCTGACAGAGCACTCAGCCCTGCAGATGACATCTTGCTAAAGAACATCTGGCCTGGGAGAGTGGCAGCTAGTATGTGCTAAACTAAGATGACAATTCTCCCTGAGTTATAGATGGTGGTGGGTTTACAGTCATCTTGCCGAGCCATATTCTTATTATGTAAACTCACTATTTTATCTACCAGACTTGGAACGAAAGCAATAGCAAGCATCTCAGGATACATACTTTCATATGCTTCTGTTCTTGGGTGCCAAATTCTACTCAGGCGGCAGGGGGAAATTCTTTCTTGCCTTTTACCCGATTCATTGCAAATATATCCCCGAATGAAGAGTCAGTTCATCATCTCATTTCATCTTTGCTGCAGAGTCACCTTCTGTGCCTCTCTAAAACTCCGAGGTAATGTTCTGTCCCCATCAAAGGGCGTGTCCTAAGCGTTGTGGCCAACTTCTCCATGTACTGTGGTGTGGTCACCATCAATGGTTCTGACACCAGACTTTCAACATCAAGTTCTTGACTGGACTAGACCAACTATATCCTGTCATTGTTGGTATGAGAGTGTTTTTCTATAGTGCATAGTGCATAGCTTAAGAACACAAACTATCTAGTACTTAACACATTTCCTAGTAAATATTCCAGTTATAAAATTATAATGCAACTAAAATTAAATTATTCAAACATTTTTGTTTCTAATAAATAAACATAGTATTATTAGCAGTCTTCTTTAAGAATTGTGTGTGTGTGTGTGTGTGTGTGTGTGTAGGATGAATGTGAAAGTCAGAGGTCAACCTCAGGTGTCCTTATTCAGAAACCATTCATTTTTGTTGTTATTACTTTTTACTTATTATTACTGTGAGTAATTGTGACTCTATCCATGATAAGGAGGTCATCCATTAAGGTCAAAGGACAATTTTGTGCAGTTGGTTCTCTCCATCTACCTTTATGTGGTTCTGGAGCTTAGACAGATCACCAGGCTTGTGGGGTGAGTGCCTTTACCCACTGAGCCCTCTCACCATTGGGCATCTTGTTTTTGAGACAAAATATTTCATTGGACTGGGACTCACTGAATAGGATAAACTGTCAAGCCAGTGAGCCCCAGGGATCGTCCTATGTCTACCTCTCCAGTGCTGGGAGTATAGGCATACCCATCACACTCTGCCTTTTTATGTTCGTGCTAGGGATCCCAACTGAGGTCTTCATGGTTAGCGTGGCAAGTACTTTAACAACTGAACCATCTTGCCAGCCCTTAGAATTTATTTTTATATTACTAACCTGAGATATAAAGCATGCTACAGAACTGCACTACTTTTTAAAATTCTGTGATTGACCATCTCTAATCTGAAAATCTGAGAGCTAACACGATAACACAATTAGAAAATTCCACACTTATCTAACCTCATGTGACAGGTTGCTGTTAAAAGACAGTATACCACAGATACTGTGTAAAACGACTTTCAGACTGGATCTAAGGACTACGTGAAGCACAAATGGGCATAGTCTTGAGTCTGTTATCCAAGATATCTTAGCATATAAGTGCAAATATTAAAATATCTGAAATTCAAAACACTTCTGTTGGATAAGAGATATTTATTCTATATTTAATCTGTGGTTATTTTATTTTATTTTATTTTATTTTATTTTATTTTATTTTATTTTATTTTATTTTATTTTATTTTATTTTATTTTATTTTATTTTATTTTCAACAGGGTCTTACTATGTTGTCTTGACTGGCATGGAACTTACTAAGTAGACCAGGCTGGTCTCAAACTCACTGCCTCTCTGCCTCTCTGCCTCTGCCTCTGGAATACTGGGGTTAAAGACATTTGCCACCATTTCTGACCCAACAGGCTTCAGTTTTCTACTCTTTGTGACATTTTGTTGTTGCAAATATTGAAAATAAGTCCCCAAAAAGCACACATGGGTACTTTACCAGTATTTTTCTGTCTCTATGATTTAGGGTAAGGAACAGTCAATTCACAGGCCAATTCTGACCTCTCAGCTTCTTATAGCAAGGCTTCTAAGCTAGAGCCAGATTTGTTGTTACTAGTTAGATTGTTGCTGCTGCTGCTGCTGCTGCTGTTCCTATTTGCCCTTGGACTTCTTTTACATATCTAGTACTGTGCTGGTCAGAATGGCATTATGATGTATTCCTGGCTCACAATTTTGTTTCAGAGACAGTCCCAAGGAAGGAAGAGAATTAACAATAGAACCTGGTGTGTGATTGGGGAACAGCATGGTAAAAATCCATAGGAGAAAGCATACGTGCAGAGCCAAGATGCTCAGCACCTGCCATCTGGGTTTGTTAACCATGAACCCTACAAGAAAGATGTGAAGTTAGACATTTTAATGATAAGGTAAGAGTTTTAAGGTATCAGTATACCCAGAGGGAAGGCTTTGGACTTGATCCGGGATTCAGTGGGGAACATCAAGGCTTGGGATAGGGGAGTGACAGGATCATAGCTGTGCTCAGAGGAGACAAGTGAAAGACATCTCAATATCAGTGACACAGTGTGGTGATTGAATACACAGAAAGAGGATGAGAAAAGGTTGAAATGGCTTTTTTTTTTTTTTTTTTTAAGACAAGATCTCACTATGTAGCTTTTGGTGGCCTAGAATTCAACATGTAGCCCAGGCTGGCTTTGAATTCACAAAGATCTGCCTGCCTCAGCCTCCTGAGTGCTAGGATTAAAGGTGTGCAGCATCTTCCCTGTAACTTTTGACTGATATATAGAGATAGAGGTATAAAAAAAAAAAATGGGAATAGAGTTGTGTTTGAGGAGGAAGATGAGCTGCTTCTGGATTTGTTGAAACTGAAGTGAAGATGCAACAGCTGATAGAAAGGCCCAGTGTAATAAAAATGTGAAGATATATGGCGGACCTTCATCTTAAAAGTCAGAAGTAGACATGTCAGTTTGCATGTCTTCAGTATCAGTGGAAAAAATTATTGACAACGAGCCCCTAAGAAACAACTCAGAAGCTAGGTGGAGCACACATACCTATAATCTCAGCACTTAGAGAGGTCAAGATGTGAGCTACTCAGGGAATTCCTGACTAGCCTGAGTTACACAGAGAAACCTTGTCTCAAACTAAAATCAAAGAAGCAAACAGTTACTCAGTAAATGTCTGTATTTTGCTGTGAAATGTTTTTTGGAAGCAAAAAAAAAAAAAAAAAAATCAACATCATCTCCATTATACTTAGCATACACTATAGCATATGACACTTAGTAGCTAATCAGTAAGTAAAATGCCACAAAGAGGTTTTATGGTATTTTTTCTTCTTTGCTCTCCTCTCAGTCCCTTTCTTGAAAATTTAGGGGCTTGTTAATCATGTCTCCTTAGTTGCTTTGCATGACTAACTGGTTTTGCATGATTTTAATCGAGTTTTTCATTTGGCTGCTATGTTAACTTTTGTTGAAAAGAAACTAAACTCAGGAATTGACTGAATTTAATGAAAATTTGGTTTTTAAAAAATGCCCCATGTAGTAACTTAAATGTTAATTTGATTCTTAGTATTTTCTACCTTTAGTTAATTTAAAATTTTCCAAGTATGATTTTATTATAAGAAGGGGTTATGTTTATATTGTCATAGAAAGATTTTCTAAGAAAAAGAAATCTCTGTCTAAACCAACCTGGTTTAAGAAAAAACTATAACCACAAGAAACCACCCCAAATTTAGTAATGCTTCCCACTAAACCCATGATTTGAGTTGTCCTCCAGCTAGCCAAGAGTTTCCAAATATCACTAAAATACCTTATACTTATTATGGATTCTTGCAACCCCACCCAAACCCCAAATGTGGCAGACTGAATTGAAAAAAAAAAAAAAACAAAGTTGGACAATATAGTTTATTGCACTTACATTGAAAATAATTTGCCAAGATGAACTGAGATCTAGAGGAAGTGCATCTGAATTTACAGCAGCTCAGTGATACTGAATAACCTTCTGCAGACCACTCCAGAACCAAGCCAGCCTATAGCTTCTATACTCTGTACAGTGGGGAAGTTATGACTGCAAGTGGAGGCCACTGATTCTTTCCATTTTCTCTGATCAGAAATGAGTGGACTCAAGCATTTCACACTTATCAGGCCAGTTCCAGCCATCTGGTGATTCCAAACATCTTTGTCTCTTTTTCATTATGGAGTTTCAAGCTTGGCAGGTTATCTCTGAAATTCCCTTTCCCCCAGGTAGAAATTTAGAGTATTTGTTTATATAAAGAAAAATGCAGATTTTCATAAATGGCTCTTTGGTTCTTGGGTAGAAACTAAAACCCCAAGCAGACAGCCAGGCAGCTACAAACTGAAGGCTCGTTGGGAGCTGCTGAGAAGGCTGGTAGAGGCAGCCAACCTGCAAAAGTACTTGGTAATTGGTAATGGTGTGTTCCGTTTTAGATATTAGCTTCTTTTCTCAACATGGACTATCACATTATTTTAGAAGAGTGGCCTATTTGTTGTGATATATACATAGAAATAACCTTGGGCGAACTTACTTTGCAGTTTGAGGGGTGAAGTGAAAAAAACATACTGGCAGAAGAGGCAGAAACTCATTGTTTTAACCAAAGCTACATCTTCCTCCCTGGCCAGGGCATTTCAGTGGTTCATTTGCCTCCCCAAGACAAAGAACCATGGTGACCTTCCGTGTTAGGAGTCTGTACACCTATAAATCAGCAATCTAAGTGGAATCTTGGCAGATGAGACTTTACTCAGGAAACCAGCATTTTGTTTATATTTAGATAATTTTAGCACATGGCCTCTGGGCACATGGTAAGAACTCCAGTAAAAAGAAGTCTAAAGAACAGAATACTTGCTGTGAGTGGTCACCTCCACCCTTTTCCACTCAGTTTGGTCCCAAGTAGCCTCAGAAGTACAAGAGAGGAGAGGGTGAGTCCAGCAGCTAGTGATGTGAACTCTTAAGTGAGGAGCCAGAACCCACAGGGAAGGAAGACCACGGAGTATTAGGAATGTGGCTGGTGAAGTTCCAGCCCTGTCGAGAATAGCATCCCTTCTCCATAGCAAGGAGATAAAGGTGAGTGAACGTCTTGTGGTGTAGTTGACTTAGATGTGGGCAAGTCCTTCAGACATAGTCTTTTTTTTAAAAATGGATATTTTCTTTATTTATTTCAAATGTTTTCCCCTTTCCATGTCTCCCCTTCAGAAATGCCACATCCCATTCCCCTCTTCCTGCCTCTATGAGGGTGCTCCCCCCTCACCCACCCACTCCCATCTTCCTGCCTCTATGAGGGTGCTCCCCCCTCACCCACCCATTCCCCTCTTCCTGCCTCTATGAGGGTGCTCCCCCCTCACCCACCCACTCCCCTCTTCCTGCCTCTATGAGGGTGCTCCCCCCTCACCCACCCACTCCCATCTTCCCGCCCTGGCAGACATACAGTCTTATCACAGCTGAGGTGTCAATCCCAGATCAAAGTTGAAATTGGTGTCCTTTGTCATTAACCAACAAAGCAGGCGAACTGAACTAAGACTGATGGCAAAGTGGACAGTAAAAGAACTGCTTTTGGAGTATGCCAGAGAGGCAGTCCTGCTGTCACTTTTCTTTCCTTGGTTCTGAGTGTCATTCAGTCTCTACTGTCACCTTCCCTAGTGAGGAATAAAAGATTACTCAGAGATCAGAATTTTTAGACTTGTAGTTCAGATTGAGACCTTTAAGATTTACTGTAAGGATGATTCATGATTTATTTGCCTGGGCACAGGATGAAGGTGTGAGCTGCTCTGGGTAGATTAACTCACTCTGGGACCACTGACACTTAACCAGATCAGCAGGTGGCAAGTGCTTACTCAGTACTTACCCGCTGAGTTCTGTTTGTGGTCTGGATATGACCAGCATGTGCTAGTATGCATGCTCTGCCTTGGAGTTGTACCTGACCTCACTGCTGATTCCCAAGTACTTTTTGATTCTCTTAGATCACGATTCACACAGAGTTTAAATGGTTAGTCAGTAGACAAGCTGTTCATCTCTCCTTTTTATGGTAGAAAAATATATTAAACAAAAAATTACCATTTTAACTAAACTCAGGGGCATTAATGATATTCACAGTATTGCACAGCTGTCCCTTATATCTATTTCTAAAACTTCTCTGTCATGGAAACTAAGCTATGTACTGCTCGTTGCTCACCCCTAGCTTTGAGGTGATCTCTCTTCTGATTTCTGCCTTTTAAAATTTGCCTATCCCAATTATTTCATATCAATAGGAATCACACTATATCTGTGGTTTTACTCATGATTTGTTTTCCTTGTCACAATGTCTTTAAGGTTCATTCACATGTCATAGCAGGTATCAGAATACCATTCCTTTTTGTGTCTCTGGCTTATGTGTGCATCACATTTTATTCATTCATCTGTTGAATGAACACTTATGTTGTTTAACTTTTCCTTTGCAAATTACACTGCAATTACTTTTTATTTTCACGTGTATGTTGGAGTTTCTGCTTTCATTCCTTTGAGATACTTAGGAGTAGAGCCACTCAATCACATGGTGAATTAATCCATTTTTAATTAATACAACAAAATAGACAAGGTCGAATACTTTGAAAAGAAAAGAGTCTTTAGCTCGCAGCCCTAAACACTTCAGAGCATAGTTCTGGCCTTGATTGGGCTCTGGCAAGGACCTTAGAGAGTACTATCACAGTACAAGGGGTTAGGGCGGGGGGGGGGGGGGACTAAGGGGAGCAACGGGGCTGCACAGAAGCCTGGGCAGGGCAAATCTTGCTTTTTGTTTAACAACTCTCTGGGGAGCCAGGGCCCCAGGAGAGGTGCCACAGTCACTTTTGAAGCTGTGCCCCACCATCTCCCACATCTTTATAGTCCCACCACCATTTAATATTACAACACTGTGGACCAGACTTCCAACACATAAACCTTTGGGGAGGAACAAGCTGTATCTTTTTTTTTTTTTTTTTTTTTTGATACTTTATTTACATTTCCAATGTTTCCCCCTTTCTTGGTCTCCTCTTTGGAAACCACCTATCCCCTTCCCCTCCCCCACCTCTATGAGGGAATTCCACCTCCCACCCGCCTGCCCACCCACTCCCATATTCCCACCTTGACATTCCCCTTTACTGGGGCCTCTCCTCCCCCTGATGGCCAACAAGGCCCTCCTCTGCCACATATGTGGTCCGAACCATGGGTCCTTCGATGTGTATTCGTTGAACAAGCTGTATCTAAATACATACATTTGGTGATTCCATGGAAGTTTATTGCTTTACAACATGTTTGCCTTGAACTTGCTGTCTTCCTGCCTCAGTCTTTCAGTTGTACTTATCAGGCACAATTGGCTTATGTTTTTTTTTTTCCGAGAACTGCCAAGCTGATTTCCACTACCATTTCAGCAATCTACATTCCAACCAGCAATATATTCAGATTCAAAGTTTCCATGTTCTTTGCAGCAATATAACAGCCATCCTGTCAGATGTGAAATGTTATCTCACCATGGGTTTTGTTTTGTTTTGGTTTTGTTTTGGTTTTGGTTTTGGTTTTTTGTATCTTGTGACTCTTGAGAATCTTCTCGTATCATTGGTTATTTATACATTTTTTTTTTAAAAAAAGTCCATTCACGTCCTTTGCCCACTTTTTAATTGCTTTGTTTGCTGTCTCTTGTTCTCCTTTTATATTTAACTTTGTTTTCTTTTATCCTTCTCCAGATGGTAAAACTCTCATGCCCTCTAAATGCAGGTAGCTGTTTTTATCGCCTCCACTGGCCAACACCATGGGAAGGCTGAGTGCTTTCATGCTGTTGCCTAACAGCCTTACCCAAGAGGCTGTTGCTCTTCAAATGCATTCCTTGGTGCAGTGGGATTGCTTGTATTTTTTCTAAGATTTACCTTCACAAGCCCACATGTGGGTCTGATTCACTGGGAAGAAATCTGGAAGATAAACATCTATTTTTCTCAGAACGTTGAAACTTTAGATCTTAAAGAGGCCATTGATGTCTTAAATGGGGACCCACTGATTCTTGCAAATCCACCCATGAATGTAAAAATACTGTGTCTTTGTGTCATAGCAAGTCATTTTAAAGACACAAGTTAAGAACATGTCTTTGGAGCTGGAGATAGCTCAGTGGTTAAAAGTGCTTGCTGCTCTTCTAAAGGGCACAAAAGGTTCCCAGCACCCACATGAGATAGCTCACAGCTATCACAGCTATCTGTAACTCCAGCTTCAGGGAATCTAGCACCCTCTTCTTTTTTTTTTTTTTTTTTTTTTTTAAAGATTTATTTATTTATTATATGTAAGTACACTGTAGCTGTCTTCAGACACACCAGAAGAGGGCATCAGATCTCATTACAGATGGTTGTGAGCCACCATGTGGTTGCTGGGAATTGAACTCAGGACCTCTGGAAAAGCAGTCAGTGCTCTTAACCACTGAGCCATCTCTCCAGCCCTAGCACCCTCTTCTGACCTCTGTGGGCATCCCTCACATGTCACACACACACACATACACACACACACACACACACACACACACACACACACACACACACACACATAAAAAATAAAATAGGGCTGGTTAGGTAACTTGCCCAAGTAGATGTTTTCATCAGCCATCTTTTGGAGACAGAAGGCCCGAACTCAGAGCCTGCCTCCTGGAGGAAAGGGCTTGGGGTACTTCTGGTAAAGGGAGACAGGGTGGTGAAGGCCTGGAGAAAGGAAGCTGGAGGCCAACACCAAACTCTAAGCGCCATTGTTCTTTGTTGCTGTGCTACTGCGATGAGTCCGCAGTGTGGTGGGGAGAACAGAAGGCAAGCAAGTTGTCACGGACTGGTGGTACCACGAGGGAGGAAAGGGGCATGCTACATTTGGAACGGCAGGTGACTTGACCTGGCCTTTGTTGGAAGAAGTGGTTTTTATACACTGACAAATTGATATGGAGTTACCTTAGGGAGTTGTGAGAACAACACGGGCAAAGGGATATGGAGGCTCTGAGGTGGAAAAACTGCTCTCTTATTGACTTAAAAAGAAAGGAGTCAATTGAGGCTTCAGAAAAAAATGGAAGCTTAGGTTTAAGACAGAAGTCAGCTTGAAGTTAAGGTGGGGTGGAGAGTGATGTTCTCTAATTGGCATCCTTGGAGGGTCCCTCTGGCTACCGCAGGGGAATTGGCTGGAAGAGATAAGAGCAGTTGGGACACCTGAAGGGAAACTGGGGGAGGGGAGGGGTACGTGAGAGGTGTCTGGTCTAAATGACAAGAGTAAGGAGGCAGAGAGGGGCCAAATGTGAATACTTAACAAATACAGTCCAAAGGATGTAGCTGTTGGCACAGACATGCGTGACCTTTCACAGACGGCCAGCTGGGCAGTGATGTGTCCAACTACTTAGAAAACAGGGATCAATGAAAGAGGATGACCTTAGGGGAACGGATGCAACTTTAGCTTATGACCATTAACTTTGAGTTGCCTGAGATATACATTTTATTACTTTTATTTTTTTACAGTCCAGTTGTTACCCCTTCCCGGTTTTGCCCTCCCACAGTTCCACCTCCCATTTCTCCTCCCTGTCCCCCCCCCATCTCCAAGATGATGTCTCCACCCTTCCACCCCCACCCCCTGCCGACCTCCCCACTCCCTGGGACCTCAAGTCTGTCTACAGTTAGGTTGAGTCTTCTCTCACTGAGTTCAGACCAGGCAGTCCTCTGCTGTGTATGTGTTGGGGGCCTCAGACCAGCAAGTGTTTGCTGCCGGGTTGGTGGTTCAGTGTCTGAGATCTCAGGGTCCAGGTCAGTTGATACTGCTGGTCTTCCTATGGGGTCACTCTCCTCAGCAGCTTCTTCCAATCTTTCTCTAATTCAACCACAGGGGTCCCTGACTTCAGTCCATTGGTTAGATATAAGGATCTGCATCTGTCTCAGCCAGCTGCTTGTTGGGCCTCTTGGAGGACAGCCATGCTAGGCTCCTGTCTGTAAGCACACCATAGCATCAATAATAGTGTCAGGCCTTGGAGCCTCCCCTTGAGATGGATCCCAAGTTGGGCGAGAAACTGGACCACCTTTCCCTTAATCTCGTCTCCATTTTTGTCCCTGCAGTTCTTTTAGACAGGAACAATTCTGAGTCAGAGGTTTTGACTGTGGGATGTCCACCCCATCCCTCCATTTGATGCCCTGTCTTTCTACTGAAGGTGGACTCTGTCAAATAAATATTTGTCTATGGGGCTGATCCTCAGAGAGAAGACTGATACAGGAACATATATCAGTACCCACACATCTCTGATTTTTCAAGCCTTACATGCCGAGGTAGTTTTTTGCCAATGATTGTCAAATTGAACAGTTTTCCAGTTCTTTTGATAGAGTCTTATGATATGAAGAGGTGGTCAACCCATGCAGGGAATAGACTGTTCTTGGGGAAACAACTGTTTGTTTGTTTGTTTGTTTGTTTGTTTGTTTGTTTGTAGAGCAGCACTGGGCTTGAACCCAGGGCCTCAAACATGCTAATACAAACACTCTGCCACTGTGCTCCACCCCTGGCTCCCATTCTTGGTAAATTAAATTTCTGCTCAACTAGAAGGCTCTTTCCATTTCCAGTTGTGTAAAATCTTCCTTCAACATAGTAAGCCATTTTTGTAGTTTGGTAAATGATATAAGACAAACTGAAATATAGATTAAATTTAGAGGGTTCCAACTTTTACTATCATAATTTTATTTTAAATAATGACATTTGACTGTAGGTATAAAAAACATAAAAGGTTATTTCAGGAAACATTTTAAGAGATGCTCTTTTAAAGAATTAGGTCACTTTTCAACCTCCGTTCCCTCTTTAGCATCTGTTCATTTTTTCTAAAGGTATGGAGACGGCTTTCTGAAGTCTTGCCACTGTCCTGCTGGCTGTGTGGTCTCCAGCCACTCAAATGATAAGTTTTGCAGAAGGGAAATAAATAGCTCCTTCATATGGCAGGCAAACATGAGGAGACAGAAGGCCGGACTCTGAGCCTGCCTCCTGAGGAAAGGGTCTGGGGTACTTCTGTACAGGGGACAGGGTGGTAGAGGCCTGGAGAAGGTAATCTGGAGAGAAAGGAAGGTGAACAGGCAGTGTGATGGAACTCCATCTCCTCCTAGACATGTGTTCAGAACATGGCAGTGCTATCAGACCCAGTGGACACTACTTGCACATGCCCAAGTAGTGAGGCAATTTGTACCCTGGATGATGTGTCAGAGATGTTGTGGACAGCAAAGCTAGTGGGCAGGTACTGCTTAGCCACCAGAGCTTCAAACTCCATAATATAAGTGAGTGAAGCCTGAGGGTTTATTCGAGTCTTCCCAGTGCATCACAGTTTTCAGTACAAATCAGTTAGATGTCATTTTTTAATTTAATATATGGGCTTTGATATAATTTCAGCCACTATGATTAAGTATGCAATGTATTCCTAGCATTATTGATTTTATATAAAAAAACATTTTTAATCAATGATTTAATATATAAGCCACTTTTTTCAAAATTATTTTGCTAGCATTAAAAGTAAGCATATGTATATATACATACAGTAAATAGTCATTATGTCTATATTAGGTTTGAGTGAGCTAAGTCATGAAAAGACTATACTAGGCATCTTTCAAATGCTGGTAATAACTTGTGTGTATGGCTATACATACATGTTTATATATTCATGTGCACATGTGAATATGAATGCTCATACATAGGTATGTGGAGTGTCTATGTTTCATGACTACATTGCGTGTCTTCTTTGCTTGGTTTCCACATTTTTTTGAGACAGGATCTCTCACTGAACCTGGATCTCATGGATTTGGTGAGACTGACTGACTTGTGAGATCCAAGGATCTGCCTGTCTCTACTCTCCAAACACCCACTGCTGGGCTTTTGTATGCCTTCCTTTTTACTGTCCCACTTTCCTTTTTAGATGTGTGCTGGAGATTTGAACTCAGGTCTTCATGCTTGAGCAACAAGCACTTTATTGAATAAGCCATCTCCCCAACTCTGAGTTTCCCTAATGTTTCCCTAATAAGGAAACATTTATACTTTCTGTGTGCCAAACACTGTTCGATTCAGGCTTCTTTCTTTTCTTGTGTTTTGTTTGAGACAGAGTCCCACTATGTAGCCTTGACTATCTTGGAACTCACAGAGATCCACCTGCCTCAGCTTCCTGTGTACTTGTGTCCTACCATGCCTGGCTCTTGCTTCTTTGCTTGCTTTTTCTTCTGCTTGCTTTCATCCTCCCACCCTTCTCTGTTGCTGAGAGTTGAACCCAGAGGTTCAAGGATTTTGAAGGCTTGAATCATACCTCTAGCCTCCACCTTATTTCTCTCAATCTTCATAACAATCACCTACAACAGTGGCTCTTAACCTTCCTAATGCTATGATGTTTTAATACAGTTCCCCATGTTGTGTTGACCCTCAAGTATAAAATGATTGCATTGCTTCTTCATAAGTGTAATTTTGCTACTACTATAAATCATAATGTAGTGTCTGTGTTTTCCTATGGTCTTAGGTGACCCCTGTGAAAGAGTTGTTCAACTCCAAAGGGGTCGCAACCCACAGGTTGAGAACTATTGGTCTACACTGATGAAACTGAAACTCAGTTTACACACATAGTTACACTACTAGTTGTAGAGGCAATGTTGGAACTCAAACCGTGATGCATTTCTTGAATCTATATCTATGTACCACACTGAAAGTCTGGAGACATGTACTCCTAGTACACACCTTGGCTAAACCATTTATCAGAACTTTAAAGCAAAATAATTTGTTTACCTGCATGGTCTCTCCCACCCTTGCCATACTCTTACTTCTTCTCCTTTCCAAACATTCCATCTTTCTTCTACATATGTTCATTCCTTCTGTTGTTAATCAGTCCATTACTCAGCCTTTATTCATACAATAGTAAATCCATATCAATAATGAAGACAGGAATGGGAAAATAACACCAGTGCACAATCACCTTCCTCCAGAAGCCACACTCCCAGAGTCTGTATCCTGCTCTCCGGGCAAGCCCTCCCTGAAATCCCATGACTTCCACTGGGACTTTTCCAACAGCCATCCCACTTGACATGTTCCTCTGAATCCCTGTGAAATTTTTTAATCTTAGTATTAGCTTGGCAATTAGCCAGGTCTACCTTTTGACATCTCCTCTGGTGTTGGCTCAATTCTTATTCAAATCATAAACCATTGCCTAACGTTTGACTATATTGTCACTTGCTTCTCTGGCAAGATTACAGATACTTTAAGGGCAGACTTAGCGCTCTTGTGTATTTCCCACAGTGTCTTGTAAGTAGCAAACAGTTTTAATTTGGTTGATTTTGAGACAAGGCATCTTTGTGTTTCTAAAGCTAGCCTTAAACTGCTAGGCTCCATCAATCCTCTTGCCTCAACCTCTGGTTCTCAGGATTTTTGTTGGTTTATTGTTGTTTCTGTGTGTCTAATTTTAGGTTGATCTGACACATCTTTAATGATTTGGGTTAAATATCTTTTTATACAGATTTTACTTGCTGATTCAATGATCTGGGCCAAGTTACTAGCTTTCTTAAGCTTCATCTTTTGGTAATATGGGAATTATTTATACTTCTCAAGATTAAATAGATACTATATATAAAACATGTTCTGTTATCGCTAAAAGATTATGTCATCATAATTAGTCAGTTTGAACTTCATGGTCAGTCCTCTTGCCCTGAGTCTCTAGTAAACCATCGCATCTCTCTTCTTACTTGAATTGTTCATATGATCTACTTTAATCTTTACCTACCAGTCACCTCTTTACATTGAATGTTGTTATTGCTTTATTTATTTCTACTTCTTCATTTTGTTTATTACCAAGTCTAATTCTTTTTTTCCTTTAGACAGTTTTGCTATGTAGTCCATGGTGAATTTGAACCCCTAAACTTCCTGTCCCAACCTTCTGAGTTCTGAGTTTATAAGTGTGGACTCAACCTGGCTTCCCAACTCTTAATCTTATTTATGACCTTGGATTATAATGGTGTGAACTATACTCAGCTAGTGGGAAATGATTGTTCTCATGTTGCACAGGTCCGTCATTGAACAAAAAAAGAGCAGGAAGCAAAATAGTTTTCTTTCAAGGTAGTTTAATAAATTTACCTGAAGTTTCAGATTGATAGAGTATATCATTAGGAATTAGATATTAAGGTTTACTCTGGACTATATTAGAAGGTTTGTTGTTGTCATTGTTGTATTTGTGTGAAGTGAATCTTTGTGCTTTGTTTTGTTTTGTTTTGGCTAGACAACAGGCTGGCCTCAATCTTGCTTCAGTCTTTCTGCCTCTGCTTCCTGGGTTCTGGGTTCTAGGCAGACACACCCCCCCCCATCCTTCTCCAACACCAGCACCCTATGTGTATAGTCTCTAGAGAATACCTTAGACCAGTGCTTTTAAAGATGTGTATTATCTTAGGTCATATTTACAGGTCCTTGATAGAGTTGGAAATATCCCAAAACACAATCATTTCCCTATTTGAAACATGCTTTAGATTCCTGAGGTGCTAAGAATTTTCTGAATTGAATTATCCTGGGTTTTGCTAGTTAGGTTAATTGTGGTCATCAAACCCACTGTTACGCTATTATCTTCGTTGCAATTGGTTATTTTACTCATTCTTGTTTTCATTAAAATAAATACTTTATCAAGTTTTTTGTTTTAAAAGTATAGTCTCTGTGTGGTTAGTGTATCTCCTGTTTTGGAAGCCTTGAAATGCACAAATTGACTATTGTTATTGTTATTTATGTTGAAAGATATTAAAATGAGATTTGCAATCTAAATGGGCATTAATTATTTCACATCTGGTGGCTTGAGAAGTGGCCAGATACAACAATCCTTAATGCAAGACAGCCTAGGGCAAAAACTGTGCAATTCCCACCCTCATTTGCAAAACAACTGCCCGTGTGAACCTTCAGTGTTAGAGAGAGAGAGAGAGAGAGAGAGAGAGAGAGAGAAGAAATTTTACAACACTACATTCTACTAGAGGTTTCTAAAAAAATAAAAAGAAGTGTTACAAGTCCTGGATCAATGAGCTAAATGTCAGAAGGGGGAGGTTATAAGGGACAGACAAACAACTAAGACAGCACTGACCTAGTTGCTAAGGACCAAAGGCATCAGGACTCCTATCCTCTCCTCATCTCCTAACCTTGCTTAATCTTAAAGTGATGGTGACCTGGTTTGCCTATGACAGTTTCAGTTTATGCCCAAGATCCTATATGCATTGCTAACAGTGCCTTGTCTCATTTTACATGTCCTAGCTGGGAGTTTGGAGTTGATAAAGAATCTGATCATCTTAATCGAACCCCTTTATCTCAGAGACTTACTCAACAAGGCTAAGTGGAATGAACGATGAAAATGAATTCAAGGGAGAGCAATATTTAAGCCAGGACAGTGCTAGAAACAAAAACTGATCAGCATTTTCAGTAAAATAAAACCATAGGAGGTGCCATTCCTTCTCAGCCCTGGCCACTCAGGATGTCAAGGAAGAAAGATTTGAACCAAGTTCAAGGCCAGCCTGGAGAACAAAGCATGATCTCTTTTCAAAAAGAAAAAAATCTCAGTAATAAGATAAAGGCCAAGTTGGAAACTGATTTATGAATACTCTGAGCATCACAGGAGACAGCATGGGCATTCTGGGGAGTTAGGAACAGGCAGAGAGGCATGGCAGCGGTGAGTTCAGGAGCATGTGATATCTTTTATGCAAGGCTAACGTTAAGTTTCCTGTCTGTCTTCCAAGTGTGTCTTTTACCTCTTCAAACTTTCTGAAGACTAGCACTTCTGCTATCCAATAGAAACACTTCAGAGAAGACAAACATGTAAGAGATAATAGTTCCATAGAAAAATGGAAAGACTTGTAGTGTTCTTGATAAGTCTAGTCATTGAAAAAGCGTAACCAAACATCACTGCCACTTATCTACAGAAACCTAGTTTTAAGAACTTAGCTTACTGCGCATGTGTGTGTGTATTCTTCCTCAGAGAGTCTTCCAGGTTAGTAGCTGTTCTTTTTCTAGTAATTGTTGCACAGCATCTTTATTTTAAGTGAGGTAGTGATTAAAGTAATAGCTGCTATTGCAAAGTCTACAGAAACACACAAAGCAAAGAGTCTCTCATAATGGAGCCCATCACCTAGAAGTAACTGCTGTTAGCATCTTGGCACAGATGTTTCCAACTCTCAGCGTATGCATTTTATTTACTTACCTGTTTACTTATTCGTGCGTATGGTGGTGGGGCCCAGGGCCGTGTGAATGCTAGGCAAGGGTTCCACCACTAAGCTTCATCCCTATCTTGCATGTATATTTTCATACTTACTCAATAAAGCTTTAGAATTATAATCTTAAGGGAAATGTTTTTACTGTTCTGGTCACAACAGAAGAAAATACTTTCTTATGTTCATATAGGAGCATTCCATTGGTTTGGTTTTATTGTGTTGTCTGTGATTTTTGTTTGTTTTTCTTGGATGAGACCTTTCCGTGTTGTTCAGGCTAGTCTCAAACTCCCAAGTTCAAGTGATCCTCTTACCTTAGCCTCAGGAGTGTCTGAAACCACCCAAGTACAACACTGCCTCTAGCTACAAAGAGCTTTAAAATTTATAGTTTTTCATACAGTAACATGTTTTCATCTTAATGTTTTCTCTACAATAGGACAGTTGTTACTTCTGAGTTTTGTTGTTTTGGTTGGTTTTTTTGGTTTGGTTTGGTTTGGTTTTGTTGTTTTCATTTGTTTGTTTGTTTCTGTTTTTGTTTTTCAAGATCTGTGAATCCCTGGCTGTCCTGAAACTCAGTCTGTAGATCAGGTTGGCCTTGAACTCATAGAGATATGCCTGCCTCTCCTTTGGGATCAAAGGCTTGTGCCACCACTGCCTGGCCTACTTCCAGTTTTTTATAGGAAGAAGTCAAAGCTGAAGCACCCGATGACTTGCCCAACCCATTTTAAACCCTTCACTGTCACTGTTCTTTCCACTTATGACTCCAGACATTTGGTATACTAGGAGTTTCAAGTATCAGAATCCAAACTAAAGAACTTGTTATGAGCAACCAGTTATTTTATTGGGTCAAGGAAGAATATTGTGAATAAGTCTTTAGGTTTGTTTGGGAAGTTTTTCAAAGAATGAAAACTGTCTTTCTTAGCACTTCATCTGAAAGCAAACACAAGGCAAAGCTTCTTATAGACATTTAAGTTTGGGTAGAAAGCTTTCCTAAGGCCTTGAGAGATAGTGCATCATCTTTGTGGGATTTAACAGTCACAATAAGCAATCCAATCTTAAATACCTAATGCTATATTAATAATTATTGAAGATAAATGCACTGTCTTCTCTATCTTCAAAGGGGTTAACAATATGTGCATGTAGAGGTAAAACAGACATATGAAATAAACTAGGTCTAGGTTGTGTGATATCAACTCCATGCAGTGAGTGATTAATAAAGGGTAGGATCTAATGAAAGCTCCTTTACTTGGTGTCAACCAAGAAAACATATAGCAGTTAAATATTATAGCAGAAATGAGGCCATAAATCCAGAAATGAGTCCTGAGCGATGACATAAAACAGAAACACACATGCATTCATTCATCTACTCAGTATTTATTGAGCATTTATGGTACATCTTCTGTGTACCATAGGCATACAAGCATGAACAGAAAATTCTTTTGAATAAAACTTAAGTCACATATTAAGAAGTAGCAATAAGGTGTAAGAGTAGGACAGGGTGTGTGTGTGTGTGCATGTGTGCATGTGATATATAGTCATAAGAATAATAATCCTGAGCATAAATTAGGCTAATCTTATTTAGAGACAAGAGCACAAGAGCATTTAAATTTTATCAAATAGAAGAGCTCCAAGAAAGGGTTAGATACCATCTAATTTTTGACCTTTCCTTATCTCTGCTTGAAAAATCAGGAACTGAGACCAGAGCTGTTGTGACTTAACTCAGTTCATAGACCAATTTAGTGATATAACTGAAGGTCAAGGCCAGCTTCTCACTTTCCCCCTTAAACTGTCCTGCCTCCTTTGCCCTTATTTCCCCCCTCCTTTGTCTCCTCCTCTTCTTTTAGTTTCTTTATGAAATAGGAATCTCATTTTGTAGCCCAGGCTGGCCTCAAACTTGTAGGCAATGCCTTTCTTCAGCATTCCAAGTTCTGGGGTTACAGGCACAAGTTACTTAGTTCTTCAGTCTTGAAATTAACTAAAACACTTTTTTTTCTTTCCCCCTAGTACTATGAATGCCAGACTTCAGATTCTATATTAAAGATTTGGGTTAAAAAATCATCATTTGACCATTAACAGAAAAAAATACTATTTAGAAAATGAATGTTTAACATCTCAATTCCAGGAGACATCTTGTTTATAAAACCACAAAAGGTTTACTGAGGTTAACACATAGAACTTAAATTCTTGTAACCATGCCATTCAAGAGTTATGTTCTAGATGCAACTCAGTCACTAACTTGCTATGTGATTCTTCATAAACCATGTCTCTCTTTTCTGTGCTTAGGAAATGAGAGGGTTAGAGGCTAGAGAGTACTCATTTTGATTGATCCACAACTGCCTATAAATCCAACTCCAGGAGGTCTAGTGTCCTCTTTGGACCTCTGAGAGCACCAGCACACACGTGGCATACACTAACATAAGCACACACACACACACACACACACACACTAAATACATACATACATACATACATACATACATACATACATACATAAATAATACCTGGTTGGTTTCAAGGATTTTATGACACTATATTGCACTATTTACTCATGTACAAATTTCAAGAGAGGAATTTTTTATGATTCTTAGTATCTACAACATTTTTCATAAAATATAGCAAATTTACATGTTTGTATTTTTAGAGCTATTTTAGAGCTATTAATATAAGCTCTATAAATTATAGTTCCTTCGTATATGTATCTTTGGAACTAAAGCAAGTTTAGTGACAAGCTGTAAGTCCTTCAACCTTTACATTAGAAGTACAGGAATAGGAATTCTGCTCCATGCATCTATGTGTCACCATTCTGCTACCATTGTTGTATGCACAGTTACACTGTCCCTGGACTCTTCTCTTTTGGAACTCTGCTGTGAAGCATTCCTTCCTTCAGCAACACCAGCTCTCATTTGACCTTCAGTAAATGCAAAATAATAATTTTCATATTAAAAATCTACCTTTGCCCTCTTCATAATCTTATGCAAAGAAATGGTAATATTGGGCACTGGAGGGTTTATAATCTGTAGCATTGAAATGTCTCAGAATTTAGTTATGATATTATGCAGATAATCTAAAAGATGAATTTTTATGTCAGCAACATGAAACAAAATTAAAATTGTAAATTGGACTGGTGGTTCAGTGCTTGCTTAGAATTCATGAGACCCAGGGTGCACCCTCCAACACTGAAACAAACAAGACCCTAAGGAACACAGATTTTTGTTTCATAGAAAAATTTTTTTCTCAAAAATAAGAGTCAACCTATAAGTTGCACAGTTAAAATATGCTATGTCCATGCACAGCCTACTAGAGGTTGATATATACAAAGGCAGTGTGCAAGTCATTCTACTTCTAGTGCCTGTATGTGTCATCTGTAAATGTGCCTCAGTTTCTCCAGGTATTCAAAGAGGAGGTTAGAGTATATGTGCTTAGGATTTCTCCAACATGTGAAAAGTTCATCCTGATATTTCTATTACCTGCGATTTACCTGATTACCTGCCTCATAAGCTCTTCAGAGCCCCTTTATTTAGCCTGATATTTACTCTTGGTTGCCACAGCATCCTGGTTTTAATGCATAGGTCTTTTAAGTGCACAGTTTCCAAAATGTTTATTTGAAAGCTCCCTCCTGAACTGAATGCCACATCTCCATTTAATCCCCCAGAGGCTATGTTCTCATCATATGTAACTCTCTTATGGAAGGCCTCCCTTAGATAACAATACACTTCCCCTTCAGGCAGTACATGGAAGAAACAATGGGCTATACAATGGAGTCGTCCTCTGTGATTACACAGAGGGAGAAGCTGGCCCATTGTTTTCTCCAGCTGCCTAAGGAAGGAGCTGTACTCTTTGGATCCCCATAAAGATTTTGGCTTGTCCACCTTTTCAGACTCCCAAGTAACAAACAATTAAGCAATCTGGCCTCCTTCCCACTTCTCATTTCAATGTGTAGGATATTTGTCAGCTTGCCCAGAGTGACTGTAGGCATTTTGAGCTGTTCATCTGACTGTGTGCAATAGATAACAAAAACATAATTAGAGGGACTGAGTTAAGGCTCAATTTTATATTTGTTTTAGGTGAAGGGGGGACAGCCATTTCAGACTTGAGAAACTTGTTTCTTTCTGTCTTCCTGTTTGGTCCCCTCCTTCTCTTTCTGTTTTAATAATTTTTTTCTAAATATCTCAAATGATGATTACTAAAATGAAACTCATGTTTGTGAACATATAAACAGAATGTCCTCCTTCCTAGACCTTGGTATATCTGCAGAAACCTGGAGAATGAAGAATAAAGTATATAGCTAGAATGTGATTTAATTAGTCCACAGACTTGTCAGAAATCTTGGACCCACTTTTCAAAGCTGTGCTGACATTCTAGATAACTTTGGAAGCACCAGTTGAATTCATTTGCTAGCCTCCCTGCCCTCATTTAAGAAAATGACTTAATAAAGACTGAAAATCTCTGTGGATGGAAACTTAGGTAAAACTGAAACACTGCTTCTGTTATTTGGGGGTTGGTAAATGGTTTGTGCGTGTGATAAAAGAAAAGATTAGTTATTTGAGGGGCCAAGGCACACGTCTTACTTTTAACTGTCATAAGAGAAAAGTGAAGTGGAAATTAAAATTCTCTAAAATTAGCCTGAAAAAGAAAAAAAGATATGTTTTGTAACATGAGTGTTGGATAAACAAGAGACACTGATATACCTAACCAAGAAAGTTAGGTATTGAAATTACCTAGCTTTTAATAAAACATTTAGTCTTTCTTCCCAATAGGAACTGTATTTCATAGTGATTACACAACTTTACTGAAGGAACATTTTCTTCTATAGAGAAATGCCAACTGAGTGATCTATGAATGACAGAATTAGGAAAGCTTCATGTTATAGACTCAAATTATTGATTTGGAGAAGAGATGATCAAGTTTATTAGAACCCTAAGCAGAATAATTATTGAAACTGAATGCCAGGGTGTGGGAGATGGCTTAGCAATTAGGAATGGCTACTGCTCTTAAGGAGGACCTGAATTCAGTTCCTAGCACACACATTGGGTGGTTCCCAAGTATCTGTAACTCTAGCCCTAAAGAATCTGATACCCTCTTCTGGACTCTGTGGGCATCCAAGCACATGTGGTACACATTCACAGAGATGCACATACATACATGGAAGTAAATAAGTAAATCTTTTTTAAAATACATTTTAAAGAACATGAATGCCACAGTAACTACACGTATTGCTTTCTAACAGCAAGGAAAATAGCCATACAATAGAGAGATCAGTCTACTGTCATTCCAAATTGGTGGTTGATGGGCTGAAGAAATAGCTTAGCCATTAAAGGCCAGGCTCACAACTAAAAAATAAGAATTTGGTTCCCAAATTAGTAATTGATCTTAGCATCACTAATGCAGTTTCTTTCTTTCTTTCTCTATCTCTCTCTTTCTCTGTCTCTCTGTTTCTTTGTGTGTGGAGGTAGAGAGAATGAGAGAGAATGAGAATGAGATATTGAGATGGGGGATTGATCCTATCGCCTCAGTCATCATAGTCAAATGCTCTACCCTTGAACAATATCCTCCAGTCCTTATTTTACTTTTTATTTTAAGAAAGGATCTCACCAATCTGCCTTGCCTAGTCTCTAAAGAATAATCCTCTTGCCTCAGCCTCCTGAATAGCAGGGATTTCAGGCCTGAACCACCAGGCCTAGTGACTGTCTTCTGCTGTGCTGCAGTAAAGATGTCCATGTGTACAGCATTTATACTTTAGCACATAACCCATACATAAAATATCCAATTTGTTGAAAACACGGGGAATAAAGATATAAATGATGCCACAAAAAAATAACTGGTCAAATCTAGAAAGTGAGACATTCTAGGTACTCATTGGCTGGTTATTCAGTGGCCTTAACACTGAGGAGACTGTTGGGGGTGGGGGGAAAAGAAATTGTGCTAGATTTAAAAGGGCTTATAGTAATTTCATCATTATCGATAAAGTTTAGATGGGAGCGAACCAACTATAAACACCTGGGCCTGGGAAATTGAATGGGGGCTGGATGTTGTTTGAAATGGAAACAAATGGAAACATGGAGATTACTAACTTTAAGAAGCAAGTTTTTACCAGTAAATAAAAAATCTCATTTTAACAACAAATGTCACACCTACTATATTATGTGTATATGCTTATAGTCTTACATACGTGCAGGAAAAGATCCACAGGACCACTAAGAACTCAAGATGGATACTCTCTAGGTAGCAGGACTGTAATGACTTCACTCAGTACTCTGAGTTTTCTAATTTCCAACAATGTGAATTAGTTCTGTAATGGTAATAGCAATAACAACTAAATATGCACCCCAGCCTGCCTTGAATTATGATTCTTCTGTCCTCTTACCTCACTCAGCCTCTGAGGACGGGGATAGTAAAGCCTGTGTCCTGTGAGGGAAGAAGATAGAAAGACTAGAAAACACTTTAGCCGCTCTCAGAGCAATAAGCATTCGAGACCAAGGGCTTGTTAGGTGTAAACTATGCTCTATTTCCTTGAGAAGCTTAATATCTATGCCACAGAGATGTCTAACTGTGCTACCTGGGGATCATATTGTTTAAAGAGGAGTTCTAAATTGTTTTGATTGTCAGACTTCCTACGCCCATCTGAAGTGCTGTCTCACAGCCTTGGAGTTCTGTATCAGATACTCGTCTGAGGCGTCCTGTGCCATGGTTACTCATTACCCTTGCTCCATTCTGTTTTCTCCCAGTTACCCTCACCTTGGTTTATTCCATTCTCCTTGCCACCACCCAGAGGTGCTTTTTCTCTGGGCTCACCTTGAGTATTCTCCTTGTTCTTGAATTCCTTTCAGATTCCCTCCAATGCTGCCCCACTCACCTCACTAGTGCCCAGTTTCCACTAGTTTAAACCCCTTCTCTGTCCTTTACTGACCTTGTAATCTGAGGCTCAATTTCCCTATCTGTAAAATAATGGTGCTACAGTATTGCTCCCAACTTAGTTCAGCGTATGCCGTGCATACAGCTGGACAGAAACCAGGCTCTCACTACCTGCTCTGTAGTCCGGTGTCTTGTCCTCTTCCTCTCTCATAAGTTCATAAGAGGGCTTAAGAATTGATCCCAGGTGTAACCATGACTTTATTTATGGTTATGTAATACTTTAACTGTGCTGCATGGTGTGCGAGCTCCCAGTTCTAATCGTACCACTGGCCATCTTCTCCCAGAGTAGAGCTGCCCCTCAAGCTCACAGTTTTTATAAAGTCTAAACAGGAGTTTGTATCTTAGGACAGCACAGCACCTGGCAGAGCAATGTTCTCAACAAATAAAACATCTGACTTTTAAAGATACTTGTTGTTGTTGTTCCCAGCCTACTAGCTTTCAGAAACTGGTGTAGCTTTCTTCTATAAATTCAAACTTAGGGAACTAGACTGTAACAAAATTTATAGTATGCTTCATAAAGACCATTAAAGAGATAAACCTTTAGGTAATTGACCTAATAATACTATTACCTGATCAATAGACCCAAATAGAAACATTGATATAAAAATACATTCTTTGCTGTTTCTTATTCTATTATCATCAAAATTCAGTTTCTTGTGAGCATGTTTTACAATTCTACATCATTCTCTATCAGATCTCTGTTTGCTATCATAAACAGAATGTTTCTGTTTCCAAGTGAATTTGTAAAATTCCTACTTGATCCTGAGGGTTCCTTGTTCCAGATGTGTGGTTTCTTCCTGAAATACATGTGTGGTTAAATTATAGGATCAGTGGGTGTGTTACTTGGTGATGGCTCTGTTTATTAACCAAGAATCAAGCATAAGGATCAAGGTTTTGATTATAAAAATTCATAATATAATAATTTGGGAAGCCTATTGCATTCTAGGCACTGGTTTATTTAAATCATTTAAAATTCTAGTAACCCTTCTTTAGATGAGGGAACAAAGGCTCAATAAGACATAACAAAGTAAGATGTTTGTAAGTTTCAGCACTGAAATGCAAACCCATATCTCCTGCACTGAGTAAAAACACATGCACACTTTCTTCTCCACTTCTCTATATTGCTGAGGATTGTACCTAGACCCTCACACAACTAGGCAAGCTCTCTACTTCTGACCGACACCTCTGTCCCCCGGCTCCATGCTGAAGCTCTATCAAGTGTTGCTACTATGTTCTTAATTAGCTTTAGATAACCTCCTAGCTTCAAACTGAAAATAAAAATTCTATGCAGCTCTAGGATACTTTTTTTTTTAAACTAGAATTTTATTGCCACAAAGAAATTTTCTCATAGTAATATTATTCTCATAAAAACAAGGGGCTATGTCATGGTAGCAGTGGGGACTATTAACACCAGAAAGTCCTAGAAACTAGGTTAAAAAGTGTAAAATCTATAAATGAGGCAAGAAGACATTTGTCAGCAAAACAAATTCCCGAACTGCTTTCCAAATGGTAGCACATTCTGTTAAGCACTTTCTTTCCAGAGAGTACTAGGTCTGAACTCTTGTTGTGAACTCTGATTTCCATAGCTAATTCATTCACATTAAGAGAGTCAGATAGGAAGATACATCAGACTGATAGGCTGTGATTGGTAGACTTAAGGATAATTGATTGCGACATGTATTTTAATGTTTTATTGTTTTATGTTAATGAAATAAAGTACAGTTTGTAGCTTTGTACTGGGAATCAAGAAACTATTTGCAACTCAAACTCTGCTGCTATCTGAGTAATGACGCAGGTGAATCGTGTCATTCATTTGAAACTCACTTTTCTTATAGGAAAAATTAAGAGTTTGAGTGTGTTAATTGTCCCGTACAAAGTTTTGTCAGTCAGCAATTCTAATAGTCCATACGTTTCCTTCAGTCATATCACGGTATTGGTCAACTGTGCTTTACAGAACTAAACTCTTATCTAGTTCTGTGGCTCTGAATTGCTGCAGGATCTCCAGATTGCCAGTATGGTTCTTTCATGATAGGATGTTGCCTAAGAAATATCCATGCAAAAACAGAAAAAGAAAAAAGAAAGAAAGAAAGAAACAAACAAATATCCATGCAGCTGATCTTGAAAAAGTAATTGATGAAAATCGAAATTGACAGAGAAACATGCTTTACAGGGCTAGAATTTCTCATATCAATGAATGTTGATAATATAGGCCATTGTGTTTTATCATGCTAAAAACACAATTATAACAAAATTTCAGGTGTTAGACATTTCATGCAAAGACAAGTTACCACAGTTTAGGTAGGATATCTTTGATTCAGAGGCATAGTAACTTAAGTGTTTAGTTGAGCCCTACACAGTGGTTAGACCGGTTAGGTTCTCTTTCAAATATTACAAATGTTAATATTTGAAGGAAAGGGGGGAAATGGGAAGTTTCCAGTTGTTTTATTCTCTTGAAACATTTAATATACTATGGTGCCTTGTTTCTCCTCTCTTCAGACATTTAATTTTACTACGAGGCCTCATTTCTCTGCATAAAAAGACCTTTTGTGCTGTCACTTTGCTATCAGTCAGATGCAAAAAGGACATAAGTGATGCTGGCTTATATATGAATACAACAAGGAGAATTTCTGTTAAATTTTAAATAATTATATGCATTCTATCATGTATCTTAGCATCATAACCTAAAGGGACCTTAATTATTCTTCTGAGGAAAGACATAACTTGACCTGGGTGTTTGAGTCTAGTCTGGACAGCATATGGAGCCCCTGAGTGAGGCTCTGTCTCAAAACCAACCAAACAAAAATACATTAACAAGTGCAAACCTTAGCTGATGTTTTAATGCTTGTATGAGGGTAAGACACAAAGCATATGTCTGGATTTCATTTTACAAAAATATACTAGAATTATCTACCAGAAACATTACCTTATGATGGAAGGTTATAAAACGGTAAATTTAACTTAAAAATTATTAATTTGTGTTTCTGTGTTTTGTCACCTCCTAACAAGTTCTGAATTTTCTTTTTAAAAAGGAAAGTAAATTTAATTGAGTCTTTTATTTTGAAAAGTGATTATTTACTTTGTAAAGAGGCCCCCTTCTCACTCCAGAGAAGAGCAACCTAATTTTAAGAATTGAGACAACAAATCTGTGAAAAAGCCAAGAGCCTGAAATATAAACTTTCTGGTTCAACATCTGTGCTCTTTGCTGCTGTATCACAGTCAATACCTTTTTTGAAATTATATTTATATATATATTCATCCACTGGAGCTGCTGGGCTCAAGTTAATATCATTTCACTGAGTTATTTTTCTTGAAAAGCATATAATATAGTTAATGTAGCTTTATTGTGTTAATTGCCTTAAAATTTTACTTTCTAAAAATATGAGTGAAATTATAATTTTTAATGAAAGAATGGGTTGTGTCTGTCAACAAAATAGCATAAATGGCCTTCCTTGCTTTCTTCCTCTGTGAGTATCAGGCTTGCAGGAATGGTATCTGGGATCAGGATTGTTTCTCCTCAAAGCCTGTGTGTGTTCCATCAGCACATCACTCCTTGTGGTGTGAGGAAACCCTAAGTTGATACAACCAACCACTTGAAGATAAGTTCCAAGCCAGCTTCAACTGAGCTAAGAAAAAGTCAGTTGTTCTGGGTAAGGACAGGAGGGCGTGGGCAGTCAGTCTGCCTGTTTCTTGGAGGCCTCACCATGAAGTTGAAGTCTTGTTAGGACAAGAAAAACAAATGATGCTACTACTCATTTATTAGGCTCTAAGTTTCTTGAATGACACATGAGACAGAAATATAGTAAGCAACTGTTATCTCATCATCCTCCTCATCAACAAAACAACCCTACCATATTTGAATGCCAACCAGAGGCATTGTGCTAGGCTCTGGGAGCCCCAAATTGCTCCCAAACCTTTAAGAGCCAGGATAACTATTAACTGTACCAATAAAATTGAATAAAGCAACCTTTAAATGAGAATATTAAATTCATCAACAATACGAACGTGTTATTTTATACAAAAGAAATCAATGAAATCTACAAATCTAAATTCAATCTACATAATAAATTCAAATTTATTAAATATTAAATTATTAATTCTATATCATGAAAATTTTTATATAAATCATTCTAACATTGAGTAATGTTAGCAATATTAATGTTATAATTTTACTAATGAATTTGGGTCTTTTATATTAAATTATTCATATTTATGGATCTAATTACCTTTCAAATCTACAAAAATTTAGGGTTTTTTTTTTAGCAAATTAGAGATTCCATAATTAATACTCAAGATTAAATATTAAAGAGTAACCTCACCAGAGATAGTCATACACTCCTGAAATTCTAACACTTGGGAGGTAGAGGCAAGATGATCAGGAATTCAAGATTATTCTCAGCTACAAAGTGTATTTGAGGCCAGCCTGTCTTTAAAAACAAACAAACAAAAAACCCAAAACACAGACTTTCTCAAATAGCAAACTATCAGTGTGTTTTAGGTATCACAAACAAAGAATGTAGTAATTCAGCTTTCTGTGCTCACTTTGGCAATGCATATATTAAAAAAGGCTTTCCATCTTCTTTGTTGAATAATTCATTACCTACTTTCTTTCCCCTACCAAGAATGTAATATTGAACCCACAATCAAAGCCACACCCCTTATGTTTCCAAAATCCAGGACAAGATGTTCATCTCAATCTGCACTACAAAAAACCTACAATCTCCAAGCAAGTTCAGTCCTCTCTGGTGCCTGCTGGTCTTTTTCTTGACTCTAAATTAACCCTTCCTGGCAGCTTTTCCACAGACCAGTGCTGATCAACTTCTCCACTAAGGTGTAAAATTCTGAAAACACATTAGTAATGTTATAATGTTGACACTACAAGCTCTTTTGTGAATCTCACCATGAATTTCAAGAGTAGAACACTAGAATTATTAAGGTTTTGAAGACACAGACATCCCCCTACTTGTCAGAATCCTTATGACCTTATGAATTTTCTAATGTTAGTACTGTCCCCCGATAATAACAATTTTACTAAAGCAAATATATTTCTGATATGAATGTATACTAACTGACTTTCAAAGTTAAGTAAACTAGATGATCACTCTTTTAGGTTTATTTGGATAGTTTTGGTAAATGAAATTAAATGAGAACTCACTGAGACTCAAAGCTGTGGCTTATTAATGTATCTATTGGAGGTTTCTACAGTGATGCTTAACATTTAATGGATGCATGGGTAATAGAAATTATGTAAAATAAAATTTATAAGTTTC
>CM052700.1:30311834-30359531 GCA_028551405.1 Uromys caudimaculatus | reverse complement strand
GGATGGAACTTGAAAATATCCTGAGCAAGGTAACTCAGTCACAAAAGAACGAACATTGTATGTACTCACTGATAAGTGGATATTAGCCCAAAAGTTCAGAATACCCAAGTTTCACTTCACAGTAACCATTGGACTGAGTGTGAGGTTCCAGATGGAGGAGTTGGAGAAGGGACTGAAGGAACTGAGGGAGTTTGCAGCCCCATGAAGGGAGCAACTGGCCTGACCCCCTGGTACTCCTGGAGACTGGACCACCAACCAAAGAATACACATGGAGGGACCCATGGTTCAGACCACATATGTGGCAGAGGAGGGCCTTGTTGGCCATCAGGGGGAGGAGAGGCCCTTGGGCCTGAGGGTGTTAGAGGCCCCAGTATAGGGGAATGCCAAGGTGGGAAGACGGGAGAGGGTGGGCGAATACTCTCATAGAAGCAGGGGGAAGGGGGAGGGTATAGGGGGTTTCCAAAGTGGAGACCTGGAAAGAGGGAAACATTTGAAATGTAAATAAAGTATCAAAAAATAAAAATTAAAAGTTAAATAAAAATATTTTTAAAAAAGAATTCAAGTTAAATCGAGATAAAACTAACCCTACACAGTGATCATTAGCCCCATCATTTGGAGTACTGAGGAATTTACTTTAACTTGAATTACTTTAGTAATGTTTGGGGGGAGTCATTAAATGATATAATTGCTAACTTCTCGATTCACTGAATGATATTTAGACCCAGTGAGCAATTTTCCCATTGAGCTATTGCTTCATTATTGACAGAGAAACTCTTGCTAGTCCCCTTGAAGAATGAATAGTTACTCAACATAGATTAACTAGATATACGGTTATTCCATTTGGGGGTTTCAGGATAAATATAATTCAGGGAATTATTGCCATCTGATACACTGTCCTGTATAAGGGCTCTTTTAAAGTCCACAAGTCACTGAATTATATTAGGTCACTTATGTGACAAGGGCTGCTCCCACGTTAGCAGTTTGGCACAGCTATGTTTTTTTTCTGCCAAAAAGGGCAAAGGCCTTAAGCAAGAAGCCAGAGTTTTCCTGATTACAAAATTGACCACAATTCCTTGCCAACCTAGCAGGGTAAATTTTTTTCTTCTGGTGATACATTATTCTCAGGGAGGGCTCCAGTTTTTTTCATTGTGACATAGCACTTATCACTTAAACATCAACCATTGGAATACTACTGCAGTTGCCATTGATAGATAAATTTAAAACACAAACTTTGATATATAAAATCTAAACTTTACTAGCCTTTATTATGTCAACTGTTCCGTTTTATAGAATTTGGATAGGAGTAACATTTTAGACCTTTTGTAAATTTGTTGAATAAATCACCTTAGAAATGTATTATTCAGTACCAAAAACACAGACTGAGTAATACATTCTTATTCTTAAAAATAAAAAATGTATATATATTTGAATACAAGAGTAATATGGGATTAGGAGTTTCAACCAAGGATGGATACTTAAAAAAACTTTGGCCAGTTAAGTTTATCTGGTGATAAACTTGATATCATAGCTTAGAGATTAAGGTTTTCTATTTTAAAAAGCCACTGGTGTGTATTTTACTGCCATTAAAAAAGCAATCAATAGTGAACAATCTCTGCTCTGGTAATTCCAAATACTGTACAGTTCACGCCCCTCACAAAACACTGAATGTGTGGGTCACTGGCGCGACAGTGTAGCAATGTTTTCCTTGTAATGTACCAAGTCTTGCCAAAGCAGCAGACAGCATTATGACATACCATTTTGTCACAGCTGGCTCTCAGTCAGGACAGTGCCAGCCAATTCAGGCCTGATCCTTTCTGTGTTTATTCCCACCTCTCCCAAATATTTGAAAACTGGTGTCTTTACTCATTAGCATATTCGTAAGCTCGATGACCACAAGTCTTTTCCTTTAACCAACCAATCTTTTGCAAGACATAGACAAAACACCAGTGTAAATTACGGCAAATCTCTGTTTTATGCTGTTATGGGTGAAACTCTGGGAGACTCTCCTGTTGACCCAGAGCATGGTGCCTTCGCTGATGCTCTGCCTGTGAGCACTTCACAAGGTAAAGTCTGTTCCTGACATCACTGCAAGGGATGCTGCGAGCACTCATGTGTGGGTGAAATTGCATGTCTGTTTTCCACGTGTATTCATGTAGTATATTAATCCTTTGGTCACTTTTATGGTGATTACTTATAAATGTATTCAGAACCTTCAGCATGGAACCCTAACCTAATCTATAGTTTATTTCTGCTCATGGCTTCCATCTCCTGAATTATAGCATTAAAGATAATTTGTTATCCAAAACCAGACCTCTTCATTTTTGTTTCCTGCATTTGCATACATATCCCAAAAATATGTGTGAGCATTTCAGAACACCTGAAGAATCAGCTTCCCCTCTTGTTACTGTGTTAGATATCTTTCATTGCAGTATTTAATCCCTCTTGTAGGACTTTTGTTCTTCTTCAAGTATTTTTATTGTACTTTGGAATCTACATCTTCTTTTTTCCAAAGAATTGCAAGCTCCTGGAGTATAGGAACATGTTAAGTTCTCTTTTAGAATTTTCAGGATACTCCAAGCATAATGTCTGACTGAAGAGTATCTGTTCTAAGCCTCTCACTTTACACACTAGGAAAATGAGATCTTTGCAAGCTGAATAAACAGTTTACCATTCCTTCTATTCAGATTTGTTGCACAGGAACAAATTTCTCCTTTCCCAACATTTTTTTCTTGTCCACTGCAAATGTTACATTCTCTATTTCTATAGCTCCTTCTACTGGGGTTTCTTAAGCACAGCTTCTTCTATTTTAAATCATTTCTTATTTATTCTAGTGTTTCTGTTTGTTTTATTTTTCTTGTCTCATAGATTGCATATAAAATAGGTTGTTGAGTTAGGGTGACTGTGTTTTATAAGAAAAGTGCAGAAGCATCAAAATGAAGTCATTTGTTGGTTAAAATGAATAGCTTCATTTTAAATTTTTTCTGGAAGCCTAAAATTTGAACACATTTTTGTCACAATTTTTAAGATATCAATTTTTAAAGTGAAAAAAATCCTGAATTCTTTTTCTGCTTTGTGTGTGTGTGTGTGTGTGTGTGTGTGTGTGTGTGTGTGTGTGTGTGGTGCATGCCTGTGTGTGTGTGTGTGTGTGTGTGCGTGCGTGCATGCCTGTGTGTGTGTGTGTGTGTGTGTGTGTGTGTGTGTGTGTGTTGCTAAGAACCCATCTCAGGATTGAGCTCACTGTCTATCCTTGATCTGATCCCTAGTCCTATCATTGATCCATTATATATATCATCTGAGTTTCTTATACAATTTAGTGTCATTATATTCTATAAAATATTCTATTTTTCTGTAAGCCATGAAAGTGATCGCTATCCATATTAGTTTTATTTAGCCTGCGTTGAGAAAGAATATACTGGCTACATTATGAAATAGTTCTTGATTCCAACTTTGGTACTTTTGTCTCTTTGAAAAGAACTTGTCTAGAACATAGCGCAATGAATACTTTAGGCTGACTTAGAGGGCAAATGTTGGTTGTGTCAAGAGATGGTTAGATAATCAAGATTATACCAATCTCTTATTTCTATGCCATGACTTTGGCCTAGATGTAATCTCTCTGAGTCTGAAATCTCCCTAATAGACTTAAACTTACTTCTTTCATCAAAATGGTGCAAAATAGAATTATTTGCCAGTTGTGCTGCTGCGGCTTATAGTCTCAACTACTTGTAAGACTGTGCTGGAAGAATCAGTCATGAACAGGAGTTGGGGCTAGCCTGGGGAACATAGTCTTTTAAAACATTAATTTAAATATTTTAATTACTAAAATATTATAATTCTACTAATAATTTGAACTTCGGCTTTTATGGTCATCTGGTTTACTCATAAATGTTTCTCTACTAAAAATTTGAGATATTAAGGCCCAATAACCTGTTTGTTGCATCTATTGTGTTTTGTGGTTGACCATTAAATATTTAGTCCACTCCTGCTAAAACAAACAGATAAATGTAGAGATAAATCAAGTATACAATCATCATTAGCTACCCAATGCCAGCATTGATGACATACTGTAGATTCTGTCTTTGACCTAGCCCATCAGCTTAGGTATTCTTTTTTCATCTGAGGCAAAGTAAATTGAATGGTAGTTCAGGACCTGGGTACTGCTACTGAAGAAAAGAAAAAAATGTTTAATTTTGGTCCTAGAGGTCCAGGTGCATTGGTCATACCCATGAAGTTGAAATTGCCCCTTCAGCCATTCTGCCCAAAGAGGACATCTACACATTTTTAAAGGCCCCATGAACACCGGGTCCCAAAGAGGATATCTACACATTTTTCCAAGGCTCGGTGAGCACTGGGTCCCTTTCATCTCACTCCTTTTCTTTTTTGAGAGTTCTGCAGGCAACCCTAAGTAACCTCATGCTGGCTCTGATTTCCACTAATAAAAATTGGCACAGTGCAAGGGACACTTCCTCCGACTCATGCTCAATATGCCTCCCACTCTGAGCGCCAGACTCAGTCCTGTGTGGATTCTTTAATTTTCAGCTGTTGCACCAGAGGTTGAAGGATGATGACACTTGTTCTCTGGAGCTGGTTGAGCAATGGAAACGCGTCTTAGAAACATGACAAATGCTGCAATAGAGCCCTTCGAAACCAGAGTCCCACAGAGGGAGCAGTGTTGATTGCATACCACTTCTAAGGGGGATTTAAACTGTCTAAGGGGCTCTAGGTAATGGTATACTAAAAACAGATAATTGACTAAACTTCTCACTTGGCCAGAAATTTAAAGGGACCAAAATATAAGAACCAGTCCTATATTGCCCACATACAAGTTTCATAAATGGAGCAAGTCAGTTTCCCTTTTTCTTTGTGCCTTCTGTGTCCCCAAAGGTTACCTAGTACAATGCTTATAAAGGCAAATCTAAAGCCCTCTGTGACGATTATTGTTTTAGTCCTTGTCATAGTGGTTATTGGAGGATCAGATAGAAGACTCTGAGAACAGAATATTTTACATTTTAAGCAGTTTATAGAATATAGAGAAACAAAACCTGAAGTTGTCTTCACTGCACTAAAATAAATGACAGTTATTTGAATAAAAAGGGGCTTCTTAAAAAGCAGCTGGCTTACCACTATCTACCAATGCTAAAAGGGGGCATCTTTAGAGACCCCCATGAGTTTTTAAGAAGAAAATAACCAAACTTAAAGAAAACAGCATTATATCTCATCTTAAAAAACAAAACCAAAAACAAGCAAGCAAAAAGCAAACAAACACAAAGCCAGTGGAGTACTGGGGCTGGAGCCCAGGAGCTTGTGTTTGCCAGACAAGCGCTCTACCACTGAGCTTCATCTCCAGCCCTGGGTTGCATTGTTTTGTTGTGTTAAACATGGCAAAATTACTTCCCACTGCATTAACATTCCTCTCTGAAGAAACTGAACTGCCAAAAACTGAAATCATTCTTTGGGTCTTTGGATTTAAATGGAAGCAGTGATTGCTCATTTTCCCCCCCTCAGGGTTGGGAGGAGTTTTTCTAGGTAATAATATTCTTTATCTGTTGAAGTGAAAGTCCAGAAAAGATTTAAATTATTGATGCTACTCTAATTTTCATATTCTCCCATGCAATGGCAATTCAGAGAACCGTAATGTGGTGGTGGGGTGGTTGGGGGGTTGGGGTGGGTGTAGGGAGGTGGGGGGGAGTATTTGCCGAGCATACACAAAAATCCTGGTTCCATCCCCAGCAGTGAAGAAGGAAAAACAATTCAAGTCATTTTAAGAGAATTTTATAGTTGTTGATATTAACTTTTTCCTTAGCACGGCTCTAGTTCTGTCTGTATTTCTGATTTATCTGATTTAAACTTCTTTCTTAAACTTAAGAGTTGGATTAGGTCCATTTCTAGACTTGGTGTCTTCTCATTGTTTCCCAGAAATGGTCAGTTCTTATTACTCCCCCCAATTGTGAATTAAAGTATACAAAAAACATGAAAGAAATGTCATTTATAAGAAAACACAAGATTTTTTTTAAGGCAGAGTCTTGCTATCAGACCTTAAATCTTTTTGTCTCTTCCTCCTTAGTGTTGGGATCATAGGCACATAATAGTTGGTTTTGAAAGCAACATGGCAGCAGCTAGTCTCTCAAACTGCTAAAATACATTCATCGCTCTAATGTCAGGTCAGTGTGTCTGTAAGTGTACTCCCTAGTTATAAATTTACCTTGAAGAAGTAATGCTAGAAAAACTCTAAAATCATAGTATCTTGTTAGGTACACATTTCTCGGCTCAGAGGAAATCTGGGCTAAGAAAATTTCTTCACTGACTTAGAGGACCCAACCTGACCCACAGCTTCATTATTTTAGCTTCCTTGGACACACCAGATTGGCACAGAATTTAATGAATCCTTCTTGGCCATCTACTGGTGCTGAGTACTTGTGTTGGAGTCATTTGAAAAGAATTGGGTTTCTGTACCTTTCTACTGTGCTACTCTTTGTAGACACAGCTTTGCACCTGTAGCTAATCAACAGATATGGACACTGCGAGTGCAACTAATAGCAGCTGCAACCCCACTTTTACAACCTCAGAACTGAGGCCACGTGCTTTAGACCTATGTAATTTTTATTTGAACAAGAGATTGCCAAGACAAGATTAAGGTTCCCACATGTGGCGATAGCCATGTGTGATTACTATAAAGTAAATTTGAAACAGTCAACTATCAGTTACATGTGAGTTAACCCCCTTAGTCTATGCCAGGTTTCCTGTGTGTGGGAAACTCTTACATCCACTCTAGATCTGCAGGTTCTGTTGGTGCCTGTGCCTGCAAGGTATCACAGTGCTGTGGAGTCCACACCTTTGCCTGACTTCACTGCCTTTTGACAGCCTGGATCTACTTCATGTATTTTACCTTCCTTCCCACATATCCCAGGAAGTGGTCTACCTGGTTCTCTTCAGACTAATCTCATTTTGCAAAAATATAGCCATACCCCCTCTTGCTTCCGTGTAGTATGTCCTTAAATGCCTTTCCCAGTCTTCTTCTTTTTCAAATTTTCCTTGGCTTTCAAGATCAGGTTCAAAGAACTTCAACCTGTTCAGTGAAGCTTTCTCTGAATATCCACATCCAATGGTTCTTGTCTCCTCCTGTCTGAAAATGTCTCTCTCCTCTACTTCCTGGGCTGCCAACAGCCTGATCCAATCCACTGTCTCTGGGCTAGAGAGCAGTCTCTTGACAGGTTTTCTTTGTTAAATGCATCTGCCCTTCCTCCCAACATTATTCTCCACTCCCTCTTATCCATTATGTTTAAAAGTCAGGACTCCGCTAGCTCAACACCCTTTAGTGGTTGTTGAACAAAAGCCCAAATTAACCCTGTAATGCCTACTCCACCCCAGGAGACTTCTACAGTTCCCTTCTTCCTCTGTCCATCTCTTGGCTCTGCTGCATCATCACTGCCATTCTTTGTAGTGCCCTACACTCAATGCATAAACCTGCCCAGAGTCTTCCCCAGCTCCTATTCTTCCATGAGCACTCTCCTTCTGACATATCCCTGACTGTCTCTATTGGTTCCTCGACTCTTTGCTCAGATCTTACCTTCCAGTAAGAACAACCTTTTCAACTCTTTCTCCTCTTCTGTTCTCTAGTTCACTATTTCAAAAGCACTTGTCATTTTCTTCTAAACTGCAGAGCTTATTGGCTGGTTATATTTATAGTCTATAGTCTGCTTCATCCTTTAGATCTTTGGCACCAAAGAGGCAGAGATCTTGGTCAGGTTGCTCATTCACTTGTATCCTCGGAGCCCCAGAACAAAGCTTGGTAAAGAACAGTTCTCATTAATAACAGTCAAATGAGAGTAAAATCCTCTGACACTGATAATCTTCACCATGTAATTTAGCCCTTAATAGAAACAGCCTGTTCTTATTTTCTGTTTTGGAGTATTCCCTAAGCCAAAGTATGTAATCACTGAGAGAGAACCCATGTTTTAGTCTCTATTCCTAGGAAAAAAGAAGAACAAAATACCTAACACATAATAGTCAACTTGTTGATTCATTAAAACCAAGCTGGTCTCTTGTACTTCCAATACCTCCTTCTGGACTCTGAGGGCACATGGTGTATATATATTCATTCAAGTGCACACAGATACACATAAAAAAGTCTGCATGATTTTTATCTTTTGTAGAATAGTATATAGTTGGAATTATATACTATATATCCCTTTTGGATTAACTTCTTTGCCTAAGTGATATAAGCTTCCTCCTTGGTCTTTCATGGCTTGATCATGCATTCATTTTCAGAACTAAGTATTTTATTGTCTGGCTGTATTACAGTTTATCCATTCATCTGCTGAAGGATTCCTTGGTATCTTCCAAATATTGGCAATCATAGAACTAGAATAAGCATCTGTGTGCAGTTTTTTGTGTGGACCTAAGTTTTCAGTCAGTTTGGAATGTGGCCACTGGATTGTGTGGGAGGACCATGTTTTGTTTTATAAGAACTGTCACAGACCCTGTCACAGTCCTTCTGGTAATGAGGGAGCATTCCTGTCACTCTACAGCCTCGCCAGCTTCTGGTGTTGTCAGCGTTTGAAGGTTTTCTAATGATTTATGAGGTTAAAGACTTTATCTTCTTGCTCAAGTCTTTGTCCTATTTTTATAGCAAATTGTTCGTTTTCTTAAGAGTTCTTTGTGTATTTTAAAGAAAAGCTTTATCGGATGCTGGTATTGTTTTGTGGTTTTGTTTTTGTTTTGTTGTTGTTTGTTGTTATTGTTGTTGTTTGAGATAGGGTTTCTCTGTGTAACAGAGCCCTGGCTGTCCTGGACTCTCTCTGTAGACCAGGATGGTCTCAAACTCACAGAGATCCATCTGCCTCTGTCTCTTGAAGTGCTAGGATTAAAGATGTGCACCACCACATGTGGCATCAAATGTGGTTGGTTTTTTTTTTTTTTTTTTTTTTTTTACAAACATTTAATTTAAATAGTTTTGAACAGAGCAGGCAACTTAAATTTTAATAAAGGTCAGTTTATCTTTCATGGACATACCTTTTTACTGTATCTAAACCACACTCACCTAGGTTTTCTCCTTTGTTATCAATGAGTATAGGGTTTTTGTTTGTTTGTGGATCTGTTTATATAGCCCTAGATGTCCTGGAACTCTCTTTGTAGACCGCACTGGTCTCAAACTCAGAGATCTGCCTCCCAAGTGCTGGGATTAAAAGCATGTGACGCTACACCCTTTATGTATAGTTCTTATACATTGTTCAATTCAATTTCTTAATATTTTGTTAGGGATTTTTGTGTCTATATTCATGACCAAGTCCAGTTACAGGGCTTTATCCCCTGTAATGGCTTTATCTTGTTTTGATAATTCTGGCCTCATAGCATCAAGAATTATTCTTTCCTTTATAATAGTTTATTAACTCTTAGTGAATTCCATACATTGTATCTAGATTATGCTCACCCCCACTCCTTCCCCAACTCCTCTCATCAAGAATTATTATATCTGTTTCTACCAACAAAGAACTGGTATAATTTCTGCCTTGAATGACTGGTAGAACTGACCAGTAAATGCACCTTGACCTTCTGTTTTATATGGTTATTAATTACTTATTCAATTTTTTAAACAGATATAGGCCTATTCAATTGTTTATTTCTTTTTGGATGCAATTTGGAAGACTGTGTTTTGAGGAACAGACCTAAAGAAGAGGCTCAATTCATCTAGATTATTGACTCTGTAGCATAGAATTCTTTATAATATATCGTTTGTAAACTATATGTGTGTGTTATATTGTGTTGTGTGCTAAAGATTAAACTGGGGCCTTGTACATACCAAGAATATCTTCTCCCACTGAGATACTCACCATCCTATTTACTATCTTTTTATTGTTCCTGGAACCTATAATAGTGTGCTTTCATTCATTTCTGGATAAGCGCAACTTGACTTTGTACCAATGTATACTGGATAAAGTAATAATTTCAATCCAACTGCACTAGCTATCAGCAGTTAGCCTTAGTTACAGTTAGATTGTTCCTAGAATCTCTCTTTAGAAACATAAGAAAGAAAAATTAACAGAAGAACCATAAACCATGCTTGAGCTAGGTTGACCACCATGGAAAAGGATGTGAATCTGTGGGTCAGTACAATCCAGTCATCTTTTCTCTCTCCCCATACCTCACGACAAGCTACCTAAACAACATGTGGCCAATACAGGAAAAACTGAACTTCTAGAGATAATATATAAGTGTACTTCTCCTTCTAGAGGCTGAGGCTAAGACTACAGTTTCTCTGAGGCTTTGTTGATCTGAATTCAAACATTTACTATGAGCCTTTTGGCTCATTATAAAGAAATGTGCATATAGAAATACATATTAGATACATCTTCTGCCAAATCAAACTAGAGAAACACTGGGTATGGTTTTTAATAGTCTTAAGTAGGCAGCAGGATGAAAATATGTTTTCTTATGTTGAATAAACAAAAGGGCACAACACAGAATTTATTTCTAAAACTTTCTATAGTAAGAGAAGCCACTATTGAATTTAAATTCTTGCAGTAATATCAATTAATTGTGTAATGTTCTGCAATTTACTTAACCCTAAGTCTATTTTTAACATTATTAAATACTGATAATTATACATAACTTTGTGTTATATTTCCTTTTAACTGTAATAAAATTGAATATGTTGAAATGCAGGACTCATATATTCTCTGTTACATGTATCATATGCACAAAAGTACATGCATGATGGGCATAAGATATAATGCCTGCTGCTTAAGTGATTAAAATTTTTAGCTATCATTATTAAATTATGCTTCTAGGAATGAAACTCAGAGTCATTTTCCTCTTTTAATAAAACAAAGGCCCATGATACTAGTCAAAGATAAGAAGAAAATTGGTTCAGGGTGCTGGCTCAGTTGTTAAAAGTGCTTGCCTAGAATAAACAAGGACCTGAGTTCAATCCACAGAACCCATATTTTTAAAAAGCCAGCACATATTTGTAATCCCAGTACTGAGAGGGGAAGAAGCAGACAGGTCCAGTGAGAGAACCTGTCTCAAAACTACGATGGGTGATATTCCTGAGGGTGGCATCCAACACTGTCCTCTGGCTTCTGCACATGCACAGGCTTCTGCACACACATGCACATGTGAACATGGATGTACATATACACATACCCAAAATTTTTAAAATAAATAAATAGAAGGAGAAGCATCTGTTGGTTAAATATGTTTTCTTTTATTTCAGTGTATCTTTTCTACTTTTCCATATTATTACCTGATCATTCCTGTTTAATAACACAAAGTGCATGCAAGGAACAGATTTATTCCCACTTGTTAGATTAACTCATTGAAAAATATTATAATTAAAAGGTATTTAAGGGGTTGGGGTATAGTGCAGTGGTAGAGTTAAAAACAAAGTATACTCAACTTAATTTTTAACATAATCAAATGAATAATCATCTTTTAAAAGTCAGGCAGTATAAAGACTTTAATAAAAAAAAAAAAAAAAAAAAAGTAGAGAGCCTCAGTGCCACAAAAATTCCCTTTCAAAGGTACTGATACTTTACTCCTGAGCTCTCTTCTGGTACTTACTTCCATGACTTGAATCTCGTGCTTGGCTGCAACTTGTTCTACTATGTTCACCACCTAGTAACCTCTAACCATAGAACATAAGCATCCAATCCTTTTACTACCTCAATTCCCTTTCCCAAATACACTTTCTCCTCTCACCTTCACAATTTTGTAATTTGAGTTAAGTCACTTGTCCATGGTTACATTGTAGTAACTTTGAAAGAAATATTTACATACTTCAACATCAGTATTTTGTGGTTTCATAAGCAGTTTCTCCTTCAAATATTAAGCTGTCATACTGCATGTTCTTCTTTCCCTGAGTGTGAATCATGTGTTTAAGTCTTGCAGTCAACATGTCCAACCTTGCCTAACCTATCACTTCCTAAATTTACTTGACTACCTGATATTTTTCTGTGTAATGATTTTTAAAGGAACATCATTAGCATATACATATAATACAGTTGGGGAGATGCCAGATAAGACAGACTTTCCAGTCCACAAAAGAGCAATTAAGCACTGGAATGAGTAACTTTGAGAAGCCAGGCATTCTCCTTTCCAGAGGTCTTTAAAACAGGACATCTGTTTTACTCATAGTCCTGTTTGAACAATAGGTCTCTGCTGGTGTTTCTTCCTCTTCCTGTCCCCTAGAGGCCATGTTGGAAGCTTTTAGCCACCTTTTATATGACGATGGGATTCTAGTTATGAATATATAAAAAAAAAAACCCTGCAACTATTATTTATTTAAAGCTTCATAAGTATCATAGGTGTTTTACATATATTATCTCATTAGTCTTCAGAACAGAACAAGGTGGCTTTATTTTACAGATGATGAAACTGGCTATAGAGTGATGGTGAACTAAGACCTCCAAGGCAGAATTTGAATCCAGGTAGTAGACATAACGTGCTCTATCCTTCTTTATTGTTAATGTTCAGAACAGCAACCTACAAAAGTAACAAATAAGATGGGATTTATCTGTATTTATTATGTGAAAACTCAGGCCACCACAATGTTTATTCTAATAGATTAATCATTCCTTTAACCTTCCCATTAATTGGGGGTTATTATTTTTGTTAGTATAATTCATACCTTTCCCTTCACTGTGACCAAATGTCTAGTAAGAAATGATCCGAAAGAAGAAAGGTTAACTGGGGGTCCTGGTTTGAAAAGGTATCACCATGGCTAGAAATGACAGCAGTCAGCTCAGACTCCTCAGATCCTTACCCCTCTAAGGAACAGGAAGCAGAAAAAGACTGAAGGATAAAGTGGGGCTGGGCTAAAACCCTCAAGGCCCACCCCTCAATAGCTCACTTTCTCCAGGTAAGCCCTACCTCTTAAAGGTTCCAAAATAGTGTATGCAAGCTGGGTACCAAGTCCTTCAACACACAATCCTGTGGAATACATTTCACATTCAAACTGTGGCAAGAAAACTTCTGTTGCAGAGTTCTTTTGCATTTTATTCTGTCATAATCCGCCATCTGGTAAATGGTTTCTTGCATGAGACTTTTGAAATTTGATGTGACTCGTATATATTAATTAAGACCAAATACATCCTGATCTATAAAAATTGGCTTGGGATAAAAGTCTCTTTTTCAACATATTATATCAATATAGTAACAACATCACAGCTCAAAGGATGCTGGGCCAGGAGACAGAAAAGATGTGTTCTCGCCCACCCAGTCTCTCACTAACTATATTCATAAGCAGATCACTATGCCCATTTTCTATTACTGTCAAATGGGGAATGACAATTACTTCAAAACAGCTTTTGCCCCTGTAATATTTCAGGATGATTTTTATCTCTGGATGTTGGCTCACAGATGGGAAAGGAACTATATAATTCCCAAGTTAGTTTATACTATGCCAGGGTCTGCACAAACCAGTGAGGAAGGGCTGGCTGGGTAAACAAGTAGGGCCATACTTCTGAGTACCACATTAACCTAACACAAGAAGGCATTGAAGAATAGTGGTTAAGTGTCTCTTGAACATTCTGACAAAGCTACTAAGCTCTATAGAGTCTATAGGATGCTGCCACACTGCCTCAGTACCCATCAGATACATTTCTCTGAGGTATCTTTAGCATTCCTCACCAGTGTCGTGCCTGGCCCAACATGAGTTGTTGAAATGTGTTGATGCTTAGTGTAGACATGGAAGATCAGGAAGAAAGATATTTAGTTTAGGTTAAGCATGGCCACAAAGCTTTAGACCATCTGTATTCAACATCCACTCTTCCTAATAATTGTTCACAAATTACTTTAGTATCCAGACCATATTTCCCCCCAAAGTTTTTAGAGCTTCATGTATGTTAGACAAGTATTATATTACTGAGACATATCTTCAGGTCTTGATTACTCTTCCTTAAGAATTTGGCATACATGGTGGCACATGCCTATAATCCTATCTCTCAGGAAGCAGAGGGAGGAGGATCACTGTAAGTTCTAGGCCAACCACCACTGCACAGTAAAACCTTATCTAAAATGGAAAAGAAGAAAGAAAAGGAAAGGAAAAGAAGAAAAAAAACTCTTGTACTTTACAGAACTGTTCAGAGGATTAAAAGAGATCATTGAAGTGTAGTATCTAGTATAATCACTACCAAAGACTCAGGAGTCTATTAATATTAACCAGTGTAAATACTGATGAGATGCAACATGAGCTCAGATTCCTTTTGTTGTTTTGTTTTTTCTTCTCTTTGGGAACTGAACCCAGCATCTTATACATGCTGAGCAAGCATGCTACCACTGGGCTATAACCTCAACCTCTATTGAACTTTACATCCAGCTTTTAAAAACAATTGTGGTATAAATTGTATTTTGCTTACCTTTATCTTTTTCTGTACTGGGGTTTGAACCTGGGACTTCACTCAGGCCAAGCAAACTCTCTACCACTGAGTCACACCCCAGAACTCCCCAGCATTTCTAGTAGTTTTTCTTCCCCTAGATAACAGCATAATATCCCAAAGGCAAACCATATAGTCCTGGTGCTTGATTTCATAATCTGATATCTTTCCGACCTACTTCCATACTCCTAAATATAGTCTATTTGATTAGAGAAGTCACTTTACTCTCACATGAAATCAATTATACTTTTGTTTGAAATGCATTATACTTTAGAGTAGTGTGAGAAGACTGCTCATTAACCATAACAAAATTGAAAGCCAAGTTTGAAGGTCAAAAAGAAACAGCAGAGCTGTGTCCTTGCACACAAAATCTGTCTGAAGACTTTCTTGAAAGATTGTGAAATTGAGGGATATGCCTCAAGGCAACAGAACTCATGTCACCCATCTGGAAAGTTAAGACACTGACTTACTCCTGAGAACGGCTGTTGTTCATGCAAATATTTTGTCCATTTTCTCTTTCATGGGTAATTGCATGGAGTAACAAAAAACACCTACTTGACTTACAGCTTGGCAGCAACAGAAGCTTATGTTTTCTAGAGACAAAATAAGAAGCAGCTTTCCTGGACCATCTCTAAGTCAAAGTAAAATAAAGCGTGTTTGGATCCTGTGCCTCCCAGTAACCATGTCCATGAAGAAATGCTGTTGAGGTCAAGGTACCCCAGAATACAGAAAGGGAAAGGGATAGGAAAGCATGTATTTCAGAAATACATCTTCCTAGAGAAGAAGAGGCAAATATTTTTCTTTCTTCTTTGTCCTCCCTGCTTAGAAAAGTAAGGAAACTATAACTCAGTAGTAAAGCATTTGCCTATTATATGGGCAAGTCTGGGTTCAGTGTCCAGTCTGACAAAAGAAGAAAAAAATAACTTACTGAATTCTAATCTTCCTGACAGTCCTCAAAGGAAAAAGACTAAATATATAGATTTGAGAGTGGGGTTCTAGCTCATGTTGTGTCTTAGTTATAATACCAAAGCTTAATCTTTTTAGGGGAGCTTACATCTTGACAAAACTAAACCATTAAGAATGTATCTTCATTTTCTTCTTCCTGCTTAGCCAAGTGAAAAATCACTCTACTCTTCCTTATATAACAATATTACTCAATTGGCAAGCATATAGAACACAACAACCATGCAAAAGAACTAATGGGAAACAGGATGATAAGGTGTCTCTTCATTCCAGACAATATGCAAATGCAAATACTATAGATACTTAACGAGATCAGAAATTATGTCAGCATTAAAGAGGAAGATTCATGGAAGGTTTCATAGAGAAAGTAGTAGTTAGCTTTGAAAGACAAGGACAAATGTGGTGCAAAGAAATGAAGGATAGGAAAGATATAGTAACCGCAGAAATCTGCATCTACAAAGAAGAGAAAGAGGAGAAAATGGGAGGCCGGTAGACCAGTAGGATATGCCAGGCATCGAAATAAGGTCTGAAACAACCAATGAGAAATAAGACCGAAAAGGTAAGTTAGGACCTGCCTGGGGAAGTGTAGAATATTTGCCTAGCATGTGCAAAACCCTGGGTTCCATCTCCAAACAGAAAAAGAAGTTGATCAATAAATGATGAATGACCAATTTTTACTACAACCTAGGTATTTTTGCATCCTTATTTTCACTTCTCAGTATCTGTACAGAGGCATACCCATCATCTTTAACTCAATCAGTCACAACAGATTCCATGAGAAACAGCCAACTTTAAGAATATTACAATCTAGACAAGAAAGGACATATTTTGAGAGGAAAATAACTGATAACAAAGGGTAAGAACATAGAGAGATGAAAAGTAAACAGATGGCTCTGGGTCCATGAGGAGGAATTTTGAAGCAAATGATATAGTTTGATGGGTATTCCTGCTAATTAGGAATACAGACCTCTTTCTAGATGTCACTGAGACCAGGGAGTCCTCCAAGTTATCACCAATGCACATTCTTCTTTTTGGTGTGCAGCGTTTACACCATAACATAGATAACTGAAGGTTGTTTGGGTACTTACTATGCAGATATTTGACAAGGAACCCAATATTTGCCTAATGAACCCTCTTGCAGCCATGAAGCACATCCACAGAGCTAGTATTCTTACTTGTATCTGCAAGGAACTTTGTTTTCTCATGAAAACCGTAGCTGAATTCTTTCATCTCATGCAGTCTTTGAGGAAAAGAAAATGCCTTGCTCTCTGTGTGCTGGGAAAAGGCAAGAGAACCATTCACAGAGAGCCCTATGAGAGGAGCCATCCTCCAGAACATCTTTATCAGTGAGAGATTATCTGAAAGCACAGTTTCTAAGTCATCCTTGCATTTGAATCACCCAGACCTACCTAGTCCATGGGCCTTCAACAAGTCATGAACCCTCACTAGTCCTGTATTTTTATCTATAAAGTGAGGATATTTCAGCATTTGTGGAATAAAAGGTACATGTGTCTGGTACATGGGAGGCACTCAGTGGTTCTGTTTCTCTCCTTCCCTGCCCCCTCTTCTAAAAGTTCAGAGTCATTTCCTCCAGCCATTAGTTCATTTAGTATTTAACAGATAAATATTTAATGAACATTTACTGTGAGTCAAACCTTTGTCAAATGATGCTAATATGACTACAACCAAGATAAAATTTATGAGTTCATTTCTTTGTCGCCAGGGTTAACAATGTTGAATTGATACAACTCTGTAGCATTTAGAGTAGTGATTGCTTCTCTACACACCACTTTGAATAGTGAGCTCATTTCAAGAAAGCCAAATCAGAAATCAGACTTGTAATTCTATAAAAATTTATAGTCTATACTCACCAGTGACTCACAGTTGATATTCAGTACTTGGGACCTAAATAGGTCAGAGTTGTTTTACTTACTATGGTAGCGAATCATACTTAGAAAAATAGACACTTGCTGCTCCTCCAGAGGTCCTTGGTTCAGTTCCCAGCCCCTAAATGGCTATTCATAACTGTCAGTAACTCCAGTTCCAGGGGATCTGGCATATTCTTCTGGCCTCTGTAGGCACCAAGCATGCACATGGTACACATACATACATGTTGGCAAACACTTATACACATAAAATAAAAATATATTTTAAAAGGAGAGCCAGGCAGGCATGGTGACATGCACTTTTAATCCAAGCATCTAAGAACCAGAGGCAAAAATGGAGAAAGGGAGGGAGGGAAAAAGGAGGCAAGAAGAGAGAGAGAGAGAGAGAGAGAGAGAGAGAGAGAGCGCAAATACACAGGGCTGTCAGGATAGCTCAGCCAGTTAGGTGCTTGTAAGCATGAGAAACTGTGTTCAGTATCCAGAAGCCATATAAAAATACCGGACATAGTAGCACACACTTGTAATCCCAGAACTGGGGAAGTGGAGAAGGAAGATCTCTGGAGCTCACCACCAGCCATTCTAACCTAACTGGTGAGCTTTAGGACACAAGAGACACCATCTCAGAGGGTTGAAGGATGTTCCTGAGGATAACACTTCCATATGCAACACACACACACACATGTACACACACATACAAATACATACATATGAATACACACACAGGAAGAATACAAATCAGTAACAGAACACCGAAGATCTCAGTCCAAAACAATGCACAAAGGCTACTCATAGCTATTTCTAAAAAGAAAACATAGAATGGTGAAAAGGTGCACGAAAAAAATGTTCAATATCACTAATTCCCAGAGAAAACCAACTCAAAACTACAATAAAAACACACTGTTTCACAACTGTTAGAATAGCTAGTACATGAAGAGAAGAAAGGATATGGAGCACCAGAAGCATTTTCAGTGATGTATACTATACACTGTGCAGCTGTTATAGAAAACAAGTGGAGATTCTCGAAAAAATCAAAAGTAGAGTTTCCATGTGATTAGCAGCCCCACTGCTAGAAATATGGCCAGGAAACTAAAATTACTATGTCAAGATTTCTATGCTCCCGTGTTTATTATGACACTATTCTCTATAGCCAAGTCATAACATCAAAATAAGAATCTAAAACATATAAACAAATAAAAGTAAACAAAACGCTCAGTGGTGTGTATAGACACACGCATGCAGAATGCACATGTATACATAGGCATGCACGCACACACAAACAAGTAAAAATAAGCAAAAAACTCCACGGTATATATACACACATATGCATAATGCACACACATACATACAGTGGAATACTCTATGGCCTTTAAAAAGGAGATAATTCTGTTCCATGTAGCAATATAAATGACCCAAAGGAACATTGTACTAAGGGAAACAAACTTGACTCAGGAAACCAAATGCCATGCACTCTTGCTGGTTGCCAAGGACTAGGCATAGGGGAAATGGGAAGACTGGCCAGAGTTTCCATTAGACTCTGGAGACATGATGGACAGCAAGATGATTATAGTTAGGAATACTGTGTCATATATTTGAAATTTGCTAAGGGAGCAAATCTTAAGTTCTCTCAATATAGAAACTCAGGTAAAGGCTGACTTCCTTCTTACCTGGGTGGTGCTAGAAAGGCAGTAATAGGGAAGTCTAAGTAAAATGCTTTATTAAACTCCCTCGGCTCCCTCTCTGTATGTCCTTGATGACTGACTGCCCCCCAGAACTTGACTCACATCCTGTTCTTTTTGCCATTTCAGAAATTACCATGGTTGACACAGAGATGCCATTCTGGCCCACCAACTTCGGAATCAGCTCTGTGGACCTCTCTGTGATGGAAGACCACTCCCATTCCTTTGACATCAAGCCCTTTACCACGGTTGATTTCTCCAGCATCTCTGCTCCACACTATGAAGACATTCCGTTCACAAGAGCTGACCCAATGGTTGCTGACTACAAATATGACCTGAAGCTCCAAGAATACCAAAGTATGTTCACTTTTCAAACTACTAGGACTGGAATTAGTCTCTGAGTAACCCTTGAATAAACGCTCATGAGATTAGCTCTGTGAAGAAAAGGCATCTTTACTCAGTTGTTTATCCACTACGCTTGAAGTTCTAGATGTCTGTGATAGGCAAAGAGAAGACAGCACAACCATGTTCCCACCCTCCCCCCTTTCTTCTTCTCCATCCAATGTTCCCAACCTTCTCCCCTTCCCTGCCTTTCTTCTCTTCCCTCCCTCCTTCCTTTCCTTTCTTGTTTCCATCTTAGGAACATTTTCTAGGATGCTTACATTGCCGGTTTTGTCTTAGGCTGACAGTCCATCATGCAAACTTTGAATTCTCCCCGCCTCTTATTAGTAAGTCACAGTTGTAGGTCAATTTACATGACTCCTCATCGCTAAGTTACGATTACAGTTAGGTTTTCTGTCTAATCTGTAATTTGTAAACTTTACCTCAAACCCTAGTTTGGGGCATAAACTTACATTTTAACATTGTGGCTGATTGACAGATCATTATGACATTAAGTAAATTAACATCAAACATCAGCCTCAAGAAAAACCAGAACTGAACTTTTCAAGATAAAGTATCATTTCTGTGGTGCTGTTTCCTTGATTTTTATCTTGTGGGCTGATGTGCTGGTTTTCCAGAGTCACCCCTGTGTCACAGGCAACCATTACTTGATAATAAGTAAGAACTTCCTGTAATTTCTAGTTGTTTTCTTTAGATAGAAAGTATACGTGGTTGTATTTATCTGTGTGATTCTGGGTTAGAGCCTAATATGGAAATTCAATAGGTCTGAGCCACGGGCAAACGCAGTGCTTGCTTCACATAGGTTGCTCCTGCTCTCTATCAAAGATCACTTTACAAACCACCTCTTGACTCAACCCTGTTGATAACCTGCCACCTCAGGCTGGCTCACCATTGCATTTTCTTGCTCATGTTCCTTCTGTATTTCTTCTGCAAGAAAAGTTTAAACTATTTCTAAAATGCACCATTTCAATAAAACCTATAATAGCAGAATAAATGCCAGATGCAGCCCATTCCCTTGCCAAATAAGTTGCACTTCTTCAAACCTGTGCAATGTCTGTGGGAGGGGCGGCAGGAGGGGGGCACTTAAGTCCCTCGCTTTTAATTCCCTTCCTGCTTTATTTGTGCAGGTGAGGCTCTGGGGTGTTGTGACTTGCCTGAGATGATAAAGTCTTACTTTTTCCTATCTGAGCACCAACATTTCTTCATGTTCCCCAGCACCTCTCCTAAGACAGTAAAGTTATGGCATGAAAATATGAAGGCCACCATGGAAAGTCACAGTGCCTCTTTAAGATTGTTTGTCATGAGATAACCATCTTCTCAAATTTCCCATGCACAGGTGCGATCAAAGTAGAACCTGCATCTCCGCCTTATTATTCTGAAAAGACCCAGCTCTACAACAGGCCTCATGAAGAGCCTTCTAACTCCCTCATGGCCATCGAGTGCCGAGTCTGTGGGGATAAAGCATCAGGCTTCCACTATGGAGTTCATGCTTGTGAAGGATGCAAGGTAAAAATAAATTCAAAAATCACCCTAGAATTTTCTGCAATTTTGCCTATTCCATTTCCTGTTACAAACTCCTCTAAGAAATTAAGATAAAGTTGTGGGGGTTTTGGCAGAACTCATTCTTGAAGTAATATAACATTTGAAAATCTAAGAGAACTAATAAAAGCCCCATTACTCTGCCCCACTTCCCTTTCTCCAAAATGATTCTTTGAGGTATCTCAGTGGCTCTTGCAGAGTTTTTTTTTTTTTGCAAAGGACTTATCCAAGATATCACAGAAAGACAGTGAATGATGAGCCAGTATTAGGACCTAAATGTTCTGATTTCTCTAATGTATTTTTCATCATACTGTATAATCTCTTAAACAAGTATGGTTTGACAGACTGTATTTGTGTATCCTTTGACCCATAGACTAATGCTATAATATTAAGCATATTTCTGCATGAGCACTGTAGAAATTGTGAATCAAAGGCATGGGGTCACTCGGATAGAGGCTTTATTTATCCCCAGGACTGCAAAAGGAAAAACAAAGTTATAGGTTAGTAAGGTTTGTCCCTTCCAAACCCTAAGCTAGTGCTGGTCCCTTAGTTCAGCAGCAGACTAAGCCTTGTGTAATGGAAGGGCAAAAAGCAACTGAGCTCTTCCCTTGTGAGGAGAGTGTTTTAGAACATTAGGAATATGCTGTCCCAGTTATAAGAAAAATACATTAATATATTCATGTATTTATATACATTTTTTAAAAAACTTTAACATACTCAGGGATAAAATAGCATCTAACTTATCATGTACTGGAAGCCATAGAATACATTGTTTATTGGTATTTACCTTATAAATACTGGAAGATGTGGTGGTGTATGCCTATAATATTAGCACTCAGGAGCAGATACAGGAGCGTCTCTGGGAGTTTAGTCAGCCTAGACTCCATAGTGAGTTTCAAGCCAGCCCTGTCTCAAGCAAAATAAAACATAAATAAATGAAGTAAATACTGCTTCACTTGGGCTTTTTCTAAAGAATAAAAATGAAGCACACCTGGTAGGCATGAGTTAGGACTTCTGGGCTCTAGATGGATGACAGACCAATAAAGGAAAACAATTTTTATAAAATTTGTAACCCTCAGCAGATATTGTATGTGAGTGTGTGTGTGTGTGTGTGTGTGTGTGTGTGTGTGTGTTGTACCATTATTTAATCATATTCTACAAACATTTTCTCATCTATAAAGCAGTAAACTTTAGTTGGATCTGTAAGGTTCTTTTAGTCCAAAAGTAATCTAATATGGTAAAAAGGTACAAGCCAGAGTTGCCTCTGCCACTTTCTGAGGCATAGCCTGCCAGTCACATAAACACTTCAGCCCTCAGTCACCTTATGTAGAAAACAATTTGATTAGGTTGACAGCCAAGGTCTTAATACATCTCTAAGGTTGAATTTCAAAACAAGTCCTTGAAACACTCCTGGAAAGAGATGCTTTCATTTAAAACATCAAAGCCCATTCATGAGCCTGGCATGATGGCACATGCCTGTAATCCCCACTCACAGGAGGTGGAGGCAGAGGGGTGGTAAGAGAGCTTGTTTCAAAAAACAAAAACAATGAAAAGAAATCAGTCTGTGATTAAAATATCTGTGATTCAATCATTGTGTACAACCAATAATCTATGATCCCTGTAAGGAAGAACATATTGTATTTAATGAGTAAGGTTTACCCAATTTTTTTTTTTAGTTGCTAAATTCTGAGCCATATTTACCTGAAAAACTGATTCAGTTGGGTCATGCTGGTCATATACATTAATGAGTGTGAACTGTATGATCATTCAGACTTTGTAGTAATTTATTTCCTATATGTTGGCGGAGTGCCTAGAAAATTGGAACTTACAAGCAAGTTCTGAGACTGAAAGTTTGATTCCCACTTATGGATGTCCACTGCAGGCCATGGAGCCTGAAGAAACACAACTCAAGCACCAAACTGCTGCCTCATTCCCAGTACTTCATGCCAGTGGCTGTCAGTCACAAAGATGTCCTCTTAGCTTATCACCAGTACCCATGAGAACTAAGAAGAATGAAATTAGCAAGTGTTTTTTGTCTTACCTGTACAGAGTTTAAAACGTACCTTGGCAGTTTAATGCTTGCCATTTCCATAGCACATGGGATAGTCCCATAATTAAACTTCAGTTGACCATAAAGCTTGTGGACTCATTTATAGATCAAAAGGAATATTGTATCAGACAGCTGTTATGAGATCTTCTTAAACAGTTAGGATGCCAGCGGGGGCAGCTCACATTTGTGATTCCTGTCAAAAGGCAAACAGAGAGGAATAAACTTATTGGAGTTGATTAGGGTGAAGCAGTGACAGGTTCTTGGTGTGTTACTATTGCAAACTTACACAAAATAAAACATCTTGTTTCTGAGAGCTTATACATGACTTAGAGATCAAAAATACTTTTGCTTGCTGCCTGCAAATACGCTTTTTGTTTTCTTGAGTCACCACTGTTTTAGGCCCTTCATTAGTGAAAAAAATGCCTGAGGCTTCATACTTATAAAGAAGAGATTTATTTGGCTCATGGTTTTGGCCCCAGGTTGAGAGTCAGCAACTGGTAATTGCTTTTTTGATGGAGAATTTTGAAGTAGTGTAGGACTAAAAATGGTGAGAGACAGGAAGCAGGAGAGACAGGGGGAGAGAGAGAGAGAGAGAGAGAGAGAGAGAGAGAGAGAGAGAGAGAGTTGGTCTTTCTTCCTCTTATGAAATAACCAGAATTCAATCACAGGGACTCCACCCTAATGGCCTTATCTAATCTTAATCAGTGTCCAAAGGCCCCACCTCTAGCCTCCAACAGTCAGATTAGGCTTCCACCCTCTTTCACTTCACATAAAGATTAGAACTTAACACTTGAACCCTTGAGAGACACATTCAAAACAGAGCAATCCTATTTTGTAATCTTTTCTGAAAGGTCAGTTGGAACCTAAAGCTCTGAGTAAATACAATCTGCACTACAGTTAATGTTTCCTACTTCTACTTCTGTGTTGGGCCCTATGTTATGTCTTGGGTAAACTGCTCAAATACATTCCTGCCTGCCTAGGGCAGCTCAGTAACTCAGCTCCTATGGGCTGAAGTACTGCCTGAGAAGGCTGCATGCAATCCCAGCACAGAACTTTCAATCTCATGATATAATCAATACCATGCTAAGGACTCAGCTTGTTGTACGTGAAATTTTGTGAAAATTAAAGAACCCTGGAGCCGAAGAGATGACACAGTAGTTAAGAGTTGTGGCTATTCTTCCTGAGGACTCAGGCTCAATTCCTAGTACCCACATGGTAGCTCACAGCCTTTTAGATCTACAGTCCCAGGGATCTGACGCCCTCTTCTGGACTCTGTGGGCACTGCACCATGTGGTGCAAGAGCATACATGCAGGCAAAATACCCATACATATAAAATAAAAATAAAGGGGAAAAATGAAATACTTGGGCCATCAACATAGTTTAGCAGGTAAAAGTGCTTGCTGAACAAACCTGATGCCCTGAGGTACATACCCAGAACAGACTTAAAGATGGAAAGAGAAAATCAGTTCCACAGACTTGTTATATGACCTCAACACACAGACCATGGCACACGGGTATGCCCCCCCCCCCAACAACAACAACAACAACAACAACAACAACAATAATAATAATAGTTTAATAAATAAAAGAATTAAAGAGGAACTTGGAAAACACTTAAAAATACATAAACAAAAGTAAGAATCATTTTCTTAAAGGCAAATAGGAAGACATTGGGGTCATTGTATATACTTCTGAAACAGTAACCTACAAACTTTATTACACTTTCACTGCACAGTAATCCAAAGAGTTAACTGTCAAAAGAATAAGCAAAATAAAAATGCAGATGGAAAATACATTGTTTTATAGACCCTAAAAAAATAGAGTACTGGTAGTGTTTCCTTATTAGTGATATGAACAAGCTTTGGAAAAGCCAACTTCGTTCTTCAAGTTAGTAAATAAGTTAACAGAAAAACACCCAGTGATATTCTTATATCTTCCTCTTGAAAGAGTTGAATGACATGAAAAATTACTTATCATAAAATTAGAGGGGAATAACAGTAAAAGGACGTTCTTAGGTAAATATTCTGTATATATTCAGATAAGAATTTGTATGCAGGGTTGGGCATAGTGGCATACACCATTAGTTCCAGCACTCAGGAGACAGAGGCAGGCACATCTCTGTGAGTTCAAGGCCAGCTAGCACTATATTTTGAGACCTTGTCTCAAAAAAATTTTCTTGTTATGTATATTAAATGTATAAATGATAGTCAGAATTGAAGGATGCCAAATATTCCCAAAATGATTTACTTTAGGTATATATCATAGGAATTAAGCTATTTTTTATTATTATGGCAATCAAAATTTCTCACCAGCATGGAGTAGGCTTTGCACATTAACTTATTGCTACTCACCAGCAGTGGAACAGCCACCGTCCTTAGGACCTTTTGAGAGGTACGGGGTTTCAATTACATCAGGTTCTACATGGGACCTACTCTTTGGGATACTGCTGATCTCACAAGGAGTAACAGAATTCCAAAACAACATCAAAGACAAAACAAAGAACCCCTGGCAGGACTTCCCTGAGTAATGCCCACAGAGCTGAGAAGGTACTGTGCTGCCAGGCTTGCAGCATCAGGAGAAGAGCTGCGTCCGGCTTTCAGATAGAGCCAGGATTCTCAAAGGTATTAGGAATGTCATGGTCAGCCATGTCTGGACTTCCAGAACAAGCATGTCTTCAATTTCTCTTTCAAGGAAAGAGTTCCCTACCTAGACTTTGTAGGTTCCACAGTTTATGGTCAAAAGATGACTAAAATAAAACATCAGAAGCCACGTGATAAAGCAATAATTCTGAATAACATCTATCAGGAAAAATCAAAACTGGTATTGATATCCTCTACCCATCCCCCCAAAGCAGGTATTGGGATGGCCTGATACAGGGCATAGATCAGATCTCTGAGGCTTGTTTTAAAGGGAGGGATGGGGTCAAAGCAAGGAACCAGCCACACAGACCCCTCGGACGCACAGGCTTAAAAACCAAGTCAAGAGAAACTTCTAAAAGTTACATTTATAATCATCACAATGAGAAAGCCAATGAAAAGCTCAAATATCACACTGGACACAGTAGGGAAAGATAACATCCGAATCACCAAGAGTAGCAGTGTTCATCCTGGGTTGGTTAGATTTTGAAGGCTCATTAAATTCTCAGAGCTGGTAGTATTGTTGAAAGTTTTTAAAAGGTATGCTTGTACTAATCAATATCAGAGTGAATCAGAAAAGTCCTCACTAGTCTCACTAATAAACTTTAATAAGAAAAAGAATGTTTCTTTTTACTTTCATCAGTATAATTTGGTTTTTATGTGATCTTGTTTGATTGGTCTTCTGATTTTTGCATATGCAGTCAATATTAGTAAACAAATAGGAACAAGAATATGAGCAGCACAAAAGAGAAGTCCAGAAACACAAAGGCTTAGACAAGAAATAACATAACATTTGTCTAATTGGAATCCCAAAACTGATAAACAAGAGAAACCCAGATTCATAAAATACAACCAAGGCCGGGCAGTGGTGGCGCACGCCTTTAATCCCAGCACTTGGGAGGCAGAGACAGGCGGATTTCTGAGTTCGAGGCCAGCCTGGTCTACAGAGTGAGTTCCAGGACAGCCGGGGCTATACAGAGAAACCCTGTCTCGAAAAACCAAAACAAAAAACAAAAAAATCACAACCAAGAAAATAAGTAAAAGAAAATCTGTGCCTGCACACACTATAGTAAGACTACAGAGTGCTAGGGAGAAAGAATCCATACAAGCATCCAGTGAGACAGAAAGATCACTACCAAAATCAGTTGACAAGAGACTTATCACAGCAAGAATGGATGCACAAACACATCAGGATTCAAAGTGTTAGAGAGTGTGCCAGGTATCGCTCAAGAACAGAAACTGAATGAAATGTTTACAGGTTTTTAAAAATCACTGAAAATGCATTTCAACATAAAGCCAGAGAAAAGATGCTCACAACACATGTAACAGACATCAAATAAGCATCCAAGAACATATGAAGAATGCCTAATGTCCCATTTTAGATAAGATGTCCCATTACAAGCATAGAAAAGAAAAGTCAGGGAACTATATGTTGAGATCACACTTGTATTTTACATATAATAGATTCTCAATGAAACCTGACAGTTGGGCATAGTGTCATGTACCTATAGTCACAGGTATGGGGAAGGCTGAGGAAGACAACAAACATAAGAAAGTCTAAAGTCACCATGTAGTGGTGAGACATTCAAATTTTATAACAGTTTAGAGGACTATAAACTCATTTGTCCATTTTTTAAAATGATCTTGCATTTTCTTATAAAATATATCATTTGTATACCATACAATACAAATTCTGGCAAGGCTAACTCTTTCATATATGTAAATTAAATGTGTACAGTGAGATGAGCATGATGATACATGCCTGTAATTCTAGCACTCAGGTAGTTGAAGCAAGAGGATTGCTGCAAGTCTGAGTCCAGCCTAGGCTACATAACAAGAACTTATCTCAAAAAAGTAAGCAAAACTTTCCAGTAATGCTACTGTAAACTCACTCATAGTAACAAACACCAGAAATTCAAACAGCTGTCACCATGTGAGTAGATTAATAAACTGTAGCAAACTCAGATAATGATTAGAAGGAGATAGAATCACATGTGAGATTTTAATGAAGTATTGTTGTAGGCTCTGGCTGTGTCCAGTGGTAAAGAGACAACTCTACCCCATTAAAGTCATAATTTTAAGTGAGGAGTGAGAACAGAAAAAAAAGAAACACGTGGACATTTATGCTGAGCATTTAGACACTTAGGTAGGTAATTTCTGTGATCTGTTAGAAAGTCACAAGTATGACTAGAAACAAGGTAAAGAATAAGGACACAAAGAGTTCCAGGAGTGGGGCACATACAGAGACAGGAAGATAACATCAGATGAAGGACAAGACTGATTGAGAAGGGAAGATGTTACTAAAATTTGTAATAAAGGGTGTAGACATATAAATACAGACTGAGTATTCCTAATTCTAGAATCCAAAATCCACAAGACCCTGAAAGTTTTTAGTGCCAACATATTGTCATGTGGAAAATTCCATGGGTGACCTCACTGAACAGATTGCAGTCAAAAAGATAGGTTCAATAAAAATACTGTATAAAGGTTTTTTCAGTTACTCATGGTAGCACACATCTAAAATCCCAGCACTTGGAAGGCCAAAGCTAGAGAAACCCAAGTTCAAGGACAGCCTGTGCTACATAATGAGACTCTTGTCTTTAAAAATCCAAAGTCTCGGTAGCTCAGCAATAGCTTGCGTAACTTGTGCAAAGTCTTGGTTAGTTGCTATCACCACCTTCAGGTTATGTATATAAAATATCACCGTGGAACCTGTCTTGTTATCATAGCACTTGGGAGACTAAGGAAAGAATATTATAAGTTTGAAGCCAGTCAGGCTATATAGTGAGACCCTTTCTCAAGAAAGGGCCAGGGGGAGGAATGTAGATCAGTGATGGAGTTTTTCCTACCATGCACAGGCTTGGAGTCCCAGTACTAGAGACAGAGGTGAAGAGGAATATAGATTTCATGTTTATAGACTTGGATCTATGTTTCCCCAAGACTAAGATACTTTACTTTGTATTTGCAACTATTTTCGAGAATTATTTTTAATCTGAAATTCAAAGATTTATGTTTGCAAGTGTTTCAGATAATGAAATATTAAGACTGTATTTAAAGAAAGAGCTAGCCACTTGAGGGGGAAAAAGAGATCGAGTAACTTCAAGAAAAAAAATCAAGATGACTTCATGAATTCTGGCTTGAGAAACAGAGCATGGAGCTGCTTCAGCTCAATTGGAAAAGGCCTCAAGAAAAGGAGCTCGTACGGAGGGCCAGGACACTGGGTTGCAGGACTATTGAATTTTCCAGTAAGGATATCAAGCAAGCAGTCGAACATGCCTGTTTGTTTAGTATTCAAGACATCATTCTAAAGTCAAGGAGGTCGCTCACTGGTTATGTGCACGAAGCTCTAGGGAGGAGGATTCCAAAGAAAGTTAAGGTGCATGCCAAAGCAAAGCCGATATTAATTCAGTGGGGTCTTATTTTGTTTTTTAATTACATTTTATTTTTATTTATTTATATTATTGTCTGTGTATGATATTTGAGTATGAGCATGCACATGTGCTACAGTGCTCATTGTAAAGGTCAAAGGGCAGCCTAGAAGAGCCCAATTGCTTCTTCCAACATGGGCTCTAGGGATCAAACTTGAGTTGTTAGGTTTACATGGCTTTTTACCTGCAAAGACATCTTGCTGACCCAATTCCGAGTTTTTTATACCTAACAGGACCAGATGAATTTGAGAGAAGTGAGTTTCATGAAGATGAACATAATAAGAAATAAGAGAGAACTGTGGATATACACATACACAAATACACCACACACACACACACACACACACACACACACACACACACACACACACACACACACACAAATGGAGCTAGAAGATACCTCCAATTAAATTGTCTGCAGTTCTATCCAACATATGTAGTAAATTCAGATGAGCACTCTGTTAACCCCAGAAGGATGTATCTGCATTTTGAGGTAGCAGATTTTCTGAGGATTTCCCAATTGCTTCTGGTATTATTTCCTGCTATCTCTTTCTGCTTGCAAGCTACAATGGTGGGATATTCTTTCAACTACATAAATAAATAAAACAAATCCTGCAGGAAATTGCAACATGGAGAATTCCAAAAAGTTATTCACATGTGGATTTTTATTGGCCCTGATCGTGCTTTAGAAGGAAATGACTATAACGATGCCAAGCTGCTTAGCACAATTGTGAAGGCTAGGGCGCACTGCTGGAATGATTTGCTGAGAGACTGGACTGATTACATGGTATTTTATTTGCATTACATTAAATCCAGAGCACTTCTTAGAGCACGCTGAAAACCAAGTGGAGAGCCAAGGTACACTGTATGACATCAGTGGGATGCGCTCAGTGTCTAAGATGTGAAAAAGAACCCCAAGGATCCTCCCGTACTTCAGCTTACAGAAAGGACCAATGAACCACTGAGAGTCACTTGTGCAAGGCCCCCATGGTAGAACCGTCACAAACCTACCTTGTGTTTTATGTGTGTGTGCAGAAGTTCATATATATGAACAGGTGTATGTATATAGTGCCGATGCATGTGTGTGCTTGTATGTGAAAGATGGAGGACAACATCGATGTCATTCTCATGAACGCTGTCAACCATATTCAAGACAAGGGTCCCCCACTGGCGTGGGACTCACCGATTGGACAAAACTGGCTGGTCAATGAGCCTCAGGGCTCCTCTGGTCTCTGCCTTCCAGCCTGGGATGATAGACACAAAGCGCAGAATCCCCAGCATCTTTCCAAGATCCCAGCCCAAATCCACTTTCGCTGAGCCGAGTTAGTGAGCGTCTTACTCACAGGTCGCTGCTTCCATGTATCACACAAACTTAAAACCGTTTATTTTCCATGTCCCTTTGCAGGGCTTTTTCCGAAGAACCATCCGATTGAAGCTTATTTATGATAGGTGTGATCTTAACTGTCGGATCCACAAAAAAAGTAGAAATAAATGTCAGTACTGTCGGTTTCAGAAGTGCCTTGCTGTGGGGATGTCTCACAATGGTGAGTGAATACTGAGAACCATGTGCGTCTTGTAGCTCTCCTGGCCAGTGCCAGGCCCAGGTCAGTGGGCACAGGACAACTGATGGGAATGGGCGCGATTCTTCTAAAGAGCAGTAAGTTCCCAAACTGTCCCGGTGAGAGCTTCCCGTGTGAGCCAGCACCTTTCAGCTCTTAGAGTCTTCATTTGGCTGGGCGCCTGCAAAGACCGGAGAAAAGACTTAAGACTTAGGGAAAGGATCTTTGGAAAACTGATGTCTCAATGTAAATATAATTAGTATCATGATATGTATGTTGCTTTGAAATCTTTTTTAAAAACAGCTTAAACACAGAATTACAATCACATGTTTTGGTCATTTCTGACTGCTTTAAGAAAATGCTGAGTGTCTCTGATGCTCAGAATATAAGAACCAAGGAGCAATACCAGAATTCTGGTTCGCGTATTTATTTTTGTTGTTGTTGTTGTTGTTCATTACCAGGCCTTTGCATGGTATACTATCTTTGACTTCAGAGAACACAAAGACTTGTAGAAAAAAGACAGAAACATTTGGAATTCTTACAAAACTTCAATGCTAAATCAATGCAAGAGGATAAAACTTCATATTTTTTAAACCTGTGTTTAAATTCAAACTTACAGAGTGTACAGCATTTGTATAGTGCATATGAGATCCTGGGGTTCCACCCCCAGCATTAGAAAACAATGTCATTATTGGCTTCAGAGAAATAGTAGAGAAGATCCATGTGTTCATGAGCTGTAGCACTCACTCACATTAATCATAGAAGATCTATGCCTGTTAAAAACAAATTCTCCATTACCATTTGGTTCTGATTGATTGACTGTCCCACAAAACTAATTTTAGCTGTAACTTAATAGTGTTTGTCAAGTCTTAGTCAATGCTTTAAAAAAAAAAACCTTATGGATTCAAGAACTAATATATACTAAGGTTATCAGATTAAGTCCAAAGTTTTATTTCATTTGATATCCAATTTTCCCTCCCTTCCTCCCTCCCTCCCTCCTTCCTTCCTTTCTCCTCTTTTCTTTCTCTCATGCAGGAGATCAGAACCAGGGTTTTGTGCATACTAAGTGTGCACTTTACCACTGAGCTACACCCAGCTCCGATCTTTATTTTCTTTTGCTTTCATCTCTCGAAAAACTGATCTGGTAAGAAGATAATCTTTGAACTTAATGTTCATCCATGTAGACTCTAATATATCTGTAAAGATTAAATTTGTATCTCATCATGGAGATGTTTGTTCCTGGTAGTGGGAACCATCAAGATGCTTGTCAATGACCAATTGGTTGATTCTCTACCCTTTGAAAGCAGTAAAAGGTGTAGTTGTCTTTATGGGCCAGTCCTTTAAAGGCAAGAATGTATTATGAATAGAGCTATCAACAGCACTGGACAGGAAGGGAATTTTGTCCAACTTTCCTCAAGATTTGACCACATCTGCTTTGTAACAGTGTACAACTGCAGTCATTGATTGCAAAATAATTTGCTGGTTTAAGTCCATCAATTTCCTTTTTATTTTGAACCTCATAAAACATAAGAACAAGTTTTTGAAGCCAAGAGCTTTATTTTAGTTGATGCAATCAAGTTGCAGCAAACTTATTTCATCTTTATGAAGAAATCATTGACTTTGAGGTCATTATCATCAAGATAGTCTAGGAAAGCATGCCAGTACTGCTTTTAATGCTATTTGGGTTTTTCCTATTCAAAAAATTGTCATTTCTCATATTCATATGAAATATAGTTCCTAGCACTTACAGGCACTGCAACATTGATGTAAAACATATTTTCTGTGGTTTACAAGCAAGCACACCTCAAAGGAAATGTATCTCCCATTGCTTAGCATTTTCAGGTAAATAGTATTTAAACTATAAGCTGAGAGTGTAGCCCAGTGCAGAGCTTAGCAGGCACAAGACCCCAAAGTCTATTCCCAGTACCCTTACTCCCAAAAATATAACCTATGTAGTATGGATAATATAATTTTCTCCACCCAGAAAAATCAAAGAAAGCTACCATGCCCTTGATGATAAAGTCATCATTTGACTTTAACAGTTACCTAGCACTCAGGAAACAGGGCAGGCAGATACCTCTATGAGTTCAAGGTCAGCCTGGTCTACATAGCAAGTTCTAGGCCAGCCAAGACAACAAAGTGAGATTCTGTCTCAAAAACAAACAAACAAACAAACAAAAACTCTGAGTTCATTTACTCTACCTAGAGGGGGCAAATCTGAACAGTATGTTCAGTTTTTTCTTGCAAAACCAAGGAAAAAGTGGGCATTAAATGTTTTAGTGTCAGAGACTTAAGCAGTTCAACTATTAAAGGACTTACAGGTGACTAACAAAACTTCTCAGAGGTTTTCAGATAAGTGTGCTTGCTGCACAATAAAGGAAACATCCAAATAGTCTGTACACAGGGCGGGAATCTGCAGTGGGTTTTAATCAAGTTCTGATGAGGAATCACTTCTGAATACAAAATTCTAAGTGGCTATGGTCATACTAGTCAACATGAACTAACAGCATGAGTAACAACTCACTGAATTCTTCACTTTTCAACCAGCTAGTCCATACATTTTTACTAGACAATATTAGAGTCTTTACAAACTTGTGGACATCTGGCATATCAATTGCCTGAATTTGAAAGTTTCTACCTATGTTTTAGTGCCATAAAAACAAATTTTGTGTGCCTGAATCAAGTCTATGTGTGTTATCATCTGCTCATCAGTTTAAGGCTAAAGTAAAAACCTAAAGAGTCTCCCTAAAAAAGTCACATGGTCCATTTCAACTTTCTGTCTTTAAACATAGAGCCAGGTATGGTGGTACACACCTGTAACTCCAGACTCAGGAAGCTGAGGCAGGAGGATTGCCATGAGTAAACCCAGCTAGGCTACAGTCCAAAGAAGAGTTTAGTTTTAGCTTACAGCTTTGGAGGTTCTCATCTGTGGTCATTTGGCCCAGTTGCCTGTAGTGAAAGAACTCATCCTTCAGGGAGTGCAAAAGAGAAAGAGAAGCGCTGAGGCAATACAGTCCCCTCCAAAGATACACCCTCGAGCATCTTCCCACCTCTGAAAGGTTTCACCACCTCCCAAGAGCACTTGAAGCCTTGGGTCTTTGGAAGACACTGTATACCCAAAAGGCAGCATGTAGCTGGAGCGTTTTAGGTAGAACTTGCAGCTCTGTTGTGCCACAGACTAGATGCTGTAGAAGGACATACCCTTAGAATCCCCCTTGCCAGAAACTGGGTTGTTTCTCAAGTGCCCATCACCACCATCAACTAGGAAAAAAACACTACAGGTTTTCCTGTAAATAACCAGTATAAGCATGTGTTCCAGTTGTTTTGATCATGTAATAATCCATCACTGTTTCTAGTCCCACAGACTGCTGAGGCATCTTTTGCATCATTGAGCACAATCAATTTGATACCTTGTCTAAACCACCTTTAGAGGAAAGCTCAGAATGGAAGTGCTTACATGTATAAAAGTCTAGCTCCTAGGGAACCCAGAGGGACCTGTAACTTATAGGATGGCTACTGTCATCTGGGAAGGGGGTTTGTTGCTTCTTCAGTCAAATGGGTACTTGTATATATTTCTTTATCTTTTAAAACCATAACTTCTGTTGAAAAGATCTGCTATCACATCCCCAGTATTTACCATATTTAAGAATATATTGGTTTTAGTTTTTAAAAATTTAGTCATAAGGCATTTTGAACAATGAATATTTCATACTCAGAGCTACTTGTTACATTTAAACTAAATAGCTAGGTTTAGCGTAAATACATTTTAAAAACCTAAAGTAGAAAAGAATTAGCTTGTGTTACTAATGAGTCATTCAGTCAGATTTTCCCTATAACACTGAAATTTGATAATTATGTTTTTCATATGTTTAAAAGTTAGTAAAAGCTTTGTTGATCATGATGTCCTATACAAATGATGTGGGGGTTTTCCTTTTATTGGAAATAAAAAGCTGACAACTTTAAAAATAGTTTCTCAGTGGTTTCATAAAAATCTGAAGGGAAAAAAAAGTGGTTTCACAATTTTTTGTGGCACTCAGCATTATCTGAGATAGTTGCCCCCAATGCCTGGCAAATGGCCCTAGTATGTCCTAGTATGTAGCATGAAAGCCCAAATGATGGATTTAAGCTTTGTTACTTTTAAAAAAATCTCTGCTGTAGTTTAGATCTGAAATGAACCCAAAGTCCCTGTGTTGAAGGCTGACTTGCCAGTGTCTGGTTCTATTGGGAGGTGGTGGGGCCTACTTAGATCACTGACATATGCTCTTGAAGATGTGAGGCCCTGGCCCCGTTCTGCCCCTCTTTGCTTCCTGACCACCAAGAGGTGAGCAGGCCTTTTCTGACACATGTGCCTACCATAAGTACTGTATCACTGCATCCAAAACAACAAGAGCAATCAACCAATTTCATCCTTGTGGCATGAAGGAAAAGATGACGACAGTCTTCGTACACAAAGTGCCTCCCATTGTCTCTGCAGTCTCACGATCTTTCCCTAAGGGCCCTGCCTCTTCTCCTATTCTTCCCCCCTTTCCACATAGACTTCAAGCAAACTGTGTCTTGCTGTCCCTGGAAATGGTCTCTGTGCTTACAAGCATTGACGTCTCTGGATCTTGTCCCTCTGTTCTCTATCAGAACACTACCTGACATTCAAGGCCCTGTTCACATGTCTTTCCTGAAGACTTTTCTGATTCCTTGTATTTGCTCTTCTAAGTAGTCTGTGGCTTCCAAGTGTGCCACGTTCTGCTGAAACAGACACATGGGAAGAGGAAAACACGGGGAGAAAGAAAGAGTGATATTGTTTTCTGGCAATGGTCATAGAACTAGCAGTTATGTCTTGTGTGGTTTACTGCAACAAACGTGTACAAATGGAAAACCTGACCAGGAGACATGTCTTTGCTGTTAAAAGCCTGCTATAACCACAACCCCATCCCTTAAGAATTAAAGGGAAAAAATGTTTTTTGTAGTATCCCACTTTATTCTTCTATTTTGCTTGATTTATTATCTTGAAAATCCATTTTAATATGCCTTTGTAATCAAGTAGCATCTCCCTTTAATGCACCTATAATTTGGTAGATATTTTGAAAATATGCCAGTTTACTATGTTTTAGCATGATACTCAGATCCAGAAAACAAGATATTTAATTATTCCACATACCTAAAGTTTATTGTACAATAATACCAGTACTAAATATGAAGTGATAAATCTGTCATATGCTAATATTATATTAATATATGGTAATTATATCACGTATATGATAGCATACCTTTTAAGAAATTAGTGAGCTTCTCTCACACCTAGTCTTCCTGAAAGAGAACCTACTGATTCTCATGATTTGTTATAAAACTGAGATACATTTCTCTAGATGATTTTTTGGGGGGTGCTGGAGATTAAACCTGCTAAGCACATGCTCTACCACTGGGCTATAACAGCCTGTCTGGCCTCTGTATGTAACTACCCCAAATATAAAACTTGAAGTTACTGTCTATGACAAGTGCTATAACAGGTAAAATTTGCCTTTTTATTTTGTAAATATGGTATAAACTTTGCTTTAAAAAAGAAAGCAAATTGTATGCCCAAGTACTGTGAGTTCAGCATGGTTAGATCTTTGTAGTGTTTTAGACCTAAATATAGAAATAAGAAGGAATCTTGAGACATCTTTTCCTAGTTCCTCTTCTGCAGATAAAATAATTGGGGACCATAGATATTATATAGTTTTCTATAACCCATAGAGAAGAAATCAGAAAGTTGACTTCCTGATGACAGCTATGGCAGTGTTAATTCTACTGCCTTCCAAGAGGCCAGACATTCTCTCTCAGTGACTCAGAGTAACACAGAGAATATTTTCCTTTTGTTGTTGGAAATTAATCATCACTGGTAGAAAATAAGAATATAGATATATACATATATATTCTTATATATGTATATATACATATATATACAATATACATGTATTCTTATATATGTATATATTTTTTCCTGGTTCCCAATATATAATGTCTATCTTTGTTTTTTAGCTTTAACTTCAGCCTTCTAGGAAACAACTGCCCAACTTCCCTGACCTCCTCCAATCCTCTACTCAAAGGATGGGGACTGGGCTGGTAATTTAGTTCCATGATAGAACACTTGCCTAGCATGTACCAGGCCCTGGGTTCCATTATAAGAACAGCTTAAAAATAAATTTTAAATAATTACTTAACTAAAACCACCAATCTCTAACAGCTTTAAAAAGTTAGGAGACCAACAGATAAACTAGATGTTGGGGTTTATTCTTTATCTGCCAGGGAAAGCAGTGGCCTTCAGTCTGATTTATTACTCATAGAAAGCACATCTCCTACACTGCTTCATCCGCAACATTAAAAGCTGTGTTTAGGAACTATGGTCTTGCTAAACCCTTCTTGTGCCTTTACTCAGTACTCAGCTAATGTGGGTGTAGCTAGGATTACCTGGGACTCCAAATAAACTAATGCAGCCAGAATTCTCCTCTTAAAAAAAAATTCCAGGTATGGGAGCACATACCTATAATCTCAGCACCTGGGAAGTTGAGGCAGGAGGATCAGTTGTTCAAGTTCATCCTTAGCTATATAGCAAGTTCAAGACTAGCCTGAGATACACAAATCCCTGTTTTGTACAAAGAAACAAATAAAATGTTTCCCTACTTCAGATATGTTGTACACGATTTAGTTCCACCAAGCAGGACCTTGTCTCCTTCCTTTGCTAAGCCCCTGACGTGTAGAAATGCTACGTCTATCTGTGGAACAAGTCTTGCCTAACTTGTAGCAGAGTTACATAGCAATACAGATGCTTTATTCATGAGATTTAGCCATTTTGAGAACTTCTACTTATGGAACTATGAATTTGTTCAGATTCTAGCTGAAGAGTACTATCTTTAGGCATCCTAATTAAAGTGATCTTGAAAGAGCTTTAGCAATTTGTGTTAGGTGAAGGAAAGAAGGACTGCCAATGTGATAGGAAACTTTCTTTAACTAATTAACTTGGCTGTTATGATTGCCCACTAAGAAAGATAAAATGTATTTTAGGCATGTTAAAATCCATGTATGTTTATAGTTCCTTGTCTATAAAATTTTAATCATAGCCAGTCATAGGGGCACATGCCTTTAGTTCTAGCCCTCAGGAGGTGGAGGCAGGCAGATCTCTATGAGTTTGAGGCCAGCCCAAACTCATACTGATCCATATGCCCGGCCCACAAGTTCTTCATCTTCTAATATGTCATAATTCTTACCTTCTCTCATGTAAACTTCCCAATGTACATATTGACTGATCTTCTAGATCAGAGTGAGTTCCAGGACAGCCAAGGCTACAGAGAGAAACCCTGTCTCAAAAAACCAAAGTGGGAAAAAGTTTTAATCAGAGGAGGGGCTGGAGATGTGACTCAGGGATTGAGAGCACTGGCTGCTCTCGCAGAAGACCAAGTTTGATTCCCACATGGTGGTCTGTAACTCCAGTTCCTAGGGATCCTACAGCCTCTTCTGGCCTTATAGGGACTTCACACACATGGTACAAAAATATATGTGCCAGCAAAATATTTACACATATTAAAAAAATAAATGTTTCTTTTAAATTTAACCAGAGGGCCAGTGAGATAGTGCAACAGGTAAAAGAGCTGGCCTCAAGCCTGACACACCTAAGTTCCATCCCCAAGACCCACACGGTAGAAGAAGAGAGCCAGGTCTCACAAATTCCCTCTAACCTCCCATACATGCAACATGTTTTTTTTTTTAAATAACCAGAGCTTGGGACAGTATCTAACATGAAAGCCCACTTAATAATTATTCATCAAGTAAAGAGACCATGTAGAGTGGTCTGCAAAACAGTAGATGATTCTAGCAACTTCTTCTCACTATATGATAGCTGTGATTTTTTCCAACTTGTATTTCAGAAATTCTCTTTATGCTTTGTTTTTGTTTTTTATTTCCTTATTTGCTGGTTAGCAATCATGCATTTTAGGAGAGCACTCTATCACTGACCCATATGCCCGGCCCACAAGTTCTTCATCTTCTAATATGTCATAATTCTTACCTTCTCTCATGTAAACTTCCCAATGTACATATTGACTCATCTTCTGTCTAATTTTAAACTTGATGTTTTGGAATTTAATTTTTCACACATTTATTGTATGGTCTATGAATTTTGTTGTACCCAGGAGCAAAGATAAAACCTGGTATTCATATAGCTTTTATTCTAGCAGAATAACTAATGCAAATGCATCAGAGATGCAGTAATAGCATCAGACACTAACTAATGTATACATACAAGGAAGCCTAGCACCATTTAGAAAGCTTTTTCAAACCCCAAGTTATATATATATTTATATATATATATATATATATATATAATATATATATATATATAAATACTGGGGATATACATATACATATATATACATATGTGTGCGTGTGTGTGTGTATCCCATTTGGATATAGGGATGGTTTATTAGAATGCTCCATGGGAAACATGTAATTTTAGAATATTCCCAAGTGGTTCTCACATGCTCTGCCCCCATTTCTTCTGCATTGCTCAAAGAACAACAAAGTAAATGGTTAGTTTTGTTGAAAGAGGTAGAGGTGGTGGTTACCAATGGCTTTTACAGAGGACTATAAAAGGATCTTCTACATGGTTGTTAAATTGTTGTTACTTTGTACATATTAACTAATTAGCATAACTAGCATTTTCATGTATGCATGTCACATTCACCCCCATTACCTTTCCTTGTCCCCTTCTCTTCCAAACTATCCAGCCCCCCTTCTACTTCTATGTTGTTTTCATCATCCTTCATTCTCTTCTCCTCTTTCTTCCTCTTCCCCTTATCCCTCCCCCTTTCCCTTCTTTTATTCTGCAACCTAATGAGTTTACTTAGGATAGCATACAGAAGCATGTGTGAGGGTTATTTACAGGAGCTTGGGCCTCTTACCAGTGGCTACCCTACTGAAGAAAATGCCTCTGCCTCCTCCAGCATCCATTAACTACCCATAGATCCCCCAGGGACAGGTGGGGCCTTGTTGAACAGTTCTCCATTTCAGGATGAATGTGTATGTTATTCATTTTATTTCAAAATGTTCTACAAATACTTAATATGTGCCCAACAACATGCTAAGTGATGAGTGTAATGAGCAAGACTCCTGCCTTCAAGGAGACTTCAGACCAGGGGATAAAAGAAAACACTATTATCAATTACTGTGGCCAGAGCTATTAAAAAGAAGACAGTAGTGTCATAGTCATAGACTGAGGGAGCCCAGTGGATCTGTGGATCAGGTGGGGTAGTCCCTAAGTAAGCTGACATTCCCTATCCCAGTCCAGCTAAAATGGAAGAATAATGAAGAGGGAGTCTGCAATTTTGACTAAAAAAAAAAAAAAAAAAAAGGCAATTGTTTAAAGATTTCTATTTAAAGGGGTCGTGTGCAAAGGTTATATTTCGCAAAAGTATCTAAGCAAATGCTGATCTAATGTAAACTGAGAGGCAAGCACCCCTTCCCTCTAACTCCAAGCAAGGACTTTTATGAGGTCCCTGTAAGGCAATAGTTTTATTAGTGATAAAGTATAGGGCCAACTGAGATGAATTTATGCGTATGAGACTCAAGAGTGCAAATCAGTCTTTTCTCTAAAACAAAATTCATCTGGGCATGGTAGTGACCTGTAATCCCACCAACTAGGGAGGTTGGTGCAGGAGAGTTTCACATTCTGGGCCACTTTGTGCTATGCAGCAAGACCTAGTCTCAAACTATAAAATACAATAAAAAAATAATAAGAGCTGAGTTGTGGCTCAGTGGTAGAACATGAGTTCAGCATGCACAAGGCCTAAGACTCAATCCCCAGCACCAATGATTAAATAAAGTCAGTGAGCAGATAGAAATGTTCCCACATACCTTGTCTTATGACCTTCATACTACCTTTAGTCTAAGAATAAAAACCATCGACCTGGAGCTGGAGAGATGACTTAGCAGTTAAGATCACTAGCTGCTTTTGCAGAGGACCCAACATCCACATAACAATTAACATCTGTCTATAACTCCAGTCCCGGGCAGCCCATTGCCCTCTGCTGGCCTCCTCAGACATTAGGTACACACTGTGGTGCAGAAATGAAGGCAAATTCACACATACACACACAATTTTTTTAAAAAATTTTAAGATCTCAAAAACAAAAAAAGAACCATAAATCTGTTGATTCTCATATTCAGCAACATTGAGTGCCACCAAGTGCTAGAGAGATATATAAATGTGTCCCAACCTTTGCTTACAAGTAGCCTATCATCTAAGTAAAAGAGCCCACCATCATCTTGAGTATCACATAGAATGGTGCTCAAGGAATGAGAGCCAGATGTTCCACTGTGGGAAAGCAGTGTCCAAAGACTGCCCCTAAAGAGAGCTAGCCAAGCCTGAAGACCTGAGTTCAATGGCCTGAGTTATATACATGCACTGTGGCACACACACACACACACACACACACACACACACACACACACACAACTAAATAAATATACATTATTTAATTTTAAATTTTATTTTATTTTTTATGCTTTTCCTGCATGTATGTATGTGTACAGACCTGATACCCAAAAAGTAAGAAGAGAGTGCCAGATCCCCTAGAACTTGAGTTGTAGATGATTGTAAGCCACCAAACGGTTGCTGAGAATCAAACCAGGTCCTCTATAACAGCAAGTGCTCTTAATCATGAAACCAACTCTCTAGCACCCCCATTTTAAATTTATTTTATTATTTTTTATAAATATTTTTAAGACAACAATAAAGAATGGTCCCAAAGAAACTGATATTTTATAAATAATATCAGAAGAGAAGTAAGAAATTTTATTCGATTTGAAAAATCTATAAGCCTATTACTATTTATTTCACTTTCTGGAAATGGGTTGCAGGCCTTGCCCATGCCAAGCAAGGGTTCTGTGCCCAAAGGACACCCCAGGTTAATTCCTACCTTAGGCCTTACAATCTATCTTAAATCTTTCCTTTGCATTAACACTTCCTCACTCCTTGAGAAGTCAAATTAAAGGTATTCTGATGAATCTCATTAAGGGGAAATTCTGCAGAGTTAGCAGGTAGGTCAGCTTCCATCCATTTAATGTCAAGTTCCCTGGTTTTTCTTTACAACAGGGACAAAGAGCTCATACAAGCTGCTGAGAACAGGGCCTGTGTTTGTACAGCTTGAACTTCCCCATAGCTGTTTAATTCATGAAGCACGAACATGCTCCTGCTTTACCTTTCATGAAGTGCAGAGCTTACCAAGATAAATATGACAGTGTCCCTGTCTGCAGGACATTGTTCTACTGAGGGATTAGAGGCATAAAAAGTCATAGTTATAGTACAGTGTGAACATTTCCATCATTGACGTGCTTAGGGTTGGAGGAGTGCTGGGAAGAAATAGTTAGCTGTTCTTGAAAGCCCCACAAAGACGGTGACTTTGCATAATGGGTGGATAGAGGTTGTCTCTCAATTACTTCGTGTTTAAATGAATATGTATTCCTGTTTGCTAAACAGCTCCTTCCAATTTCCTAACAGGATCATATGTTGCCTTTTTTAACTGAAAAATTAAATAAGCTAATTTTCATTTGTCTGTGCTACCGTTTTGAAATAAAAACATGAGCAAAGTGGTAGATAGACGGCAGAACCAGCGCCGGTTGGGGAGAGGAGGGGCTCGCACTGTGGGAACCAAGACTAGGGAGAGCACAGTGCGGAGGAGCCCTAGTAATGATCCAATGATTCATCCTGTCATTCCTCTTCCTCTGTAGCCATCAGGTTTGGGCGGATGCCACAGGCCGAGAAGGAGAAGCTGTTGGCGGAGATCTCCAGTGATATCGACCAGCTGAACCCAGAGTCTGCTGATCTGCGAGCCCTGGCAAAGCATTTGTATGACTCATACATAAAGTCCTTCCCGCTGACCAAAGCCAAGGCGAGGGCGATCTTGACAGGAAAGACAACAGACAAATCAGTTAGTTCTCTTCTGCTCTCTTCATTGGGGGTGACTGGGGCTGGGGGTTGTTTCCTTTGACTAAATGATTTGCCTTGGTGCGCATGCGTATGCAAAATACAGTTCAGCTGCAGGCTGTTAAAATCTCATGGCAGGCTGGGTCCAAAACACAGGAAATGTCTTCAAATAGGATAAGTAAACATTGTTCTGAAAAAGGAGTAAGTCCTCCAAGCTAATAAAAAAAACCTTTGAGAGTACTACGAGAGCTCATAGGTCATCTCTACACTCATGAATGAATGAATGTGAAGCCTTCTGGTCACAACAGTGTCTCAGAAGCCATGCAGGAGCTGAGCAGGTGTGGAAAGGTGTCGTATCCCACTTCTGCCTTTCAGTTTCTATGGTCATTTGTCCCAGGTTCGAAGTGGGCACAAAAATACATCAGGATCTCATGAGACCTATTTCCTTACAGTATTTCCTTATTCTGGAAAACTGGAGGCTCTAGCCTTCTATTAAACTGATTCTACTTTCTGCAAGGATCTAAGTTGCCTGTGCTACTCCAGTGGAATGTTTGTTTGTTTGTCTGTTTTGCTATGCTAAATATTGGATTGAATCCAAGGCAAGAATGTTGAGTACATGTGTGCTAGAACTAAGCTACAACCCCAAGCCACAAAAGGATTCTTAAGTGCCTAGAGATTCGTTGAGTGACATTGTTTAGAAAGTTCATAATAGATGAAAATTATCATTGAATCCAGTTTTCTAGGAAGCAGAAAGCTTCTGATAGGAAGCTGAGAAGCAACATCAAATTACATGAAAATGAAACCTAGATGCTGCTCCCAGTCCACCAGCAGCTAGAAGTACACCCCAGACTGGGTCTCTGTCCTTCAGGTTTTACAGCCAGGGTCTGGCTTTGATGATATGGTCTATGATATGATGAATGTCCCTAGGCAGTAAGAGCTACAAGTCCCATGCCGGAGACCTGGATCCAGCTCCCGAAAGCCCTGTGTGTGAACACTTACTTTCAATGGCCAGGAGAGCCAGTCAACTATTAGGTGGATACATGTAACTTGATGTCCATTCAGATTTTAGAAAAACAAATAGTATTATTTCCTAATGCATTTTGAGGACTATCTCAGGTTCTTTCTTTTTAGTTAAATGACTGTGAGTGGAGTCAGCTATGAGGAGCCACGTGCCAGTAAGAACAGTTGCCTTCCTCCCTGCAGGAGGAGTGATTGATAGCTTCGCAGTGATACACAAGGGCCGAGGCACTACAGGTCCCAAGCATTTTACAAAGTCTGTAATTCCAGCTCAGGGCCATCTAAAGGCTGCTATTGTTTATTATTATCTTCATTTAAGAAGAAGGAACTGAAGTGGAGAGGGGCAAGCACATGGAAAACTGAAGGCTATGATGCCAGCTTCCCAACTTGTAGTTGGGAGCATTCTCAGCATGCTATTCCAGGACTACAGAACACAAGTCATAGTACAGTGGGGTCTGCGCACCAGGTACCAAAAGCAGCCGTAGCAAGAGACACACACATGAAGCCTCTGAGTAATTAATTTGATTAGAGAGAATAAGCTTACCTTATAGGCAGAAAAGTAAAGGAAGACTGCAGAGGCACATGACTAAACAGAGTTAACACTTAAAGGCAAATTGCATCAGCTTGCCAAGAACAGGTGCAGGAAAGAGGGCTGGAGTCTGGATCTACAGAATTAGGCACTGGGGGGGGGGGGGGTAATCGAAAGGCAAGCCAGTTCAGTTTTACCTAGAGCCACTCATCTCGCAGACTCTGAGTTCTTATCGTCTTAACCTCCAGTGCACACCTGAAATCCATGCTGGAAATGCTATCAATTTAGTACTGCTTAAAAGCTAGGTGAGGGAGAGAGACTCAAAGCCAGCCCACCCTAATAGGCAAGAATTTAAATGTATTTAATGGTGGTCAACTTACTCCTATCTTTGTTCTGAAAGACACAGAGCCCAAACCACTAGAAATCACTTGGAAGCCTCATTCCAGCTGACTTTTTGAGTTAAAAATAAGATAATTGGAGGCCCTTAGTGAAACAAATAGCTATTAAGCTGCTCTAAGGAAGGGGCTACAAAAGCTTGATTATAGACTTCTCAAGCTTGGAGGCCAAGGGTTGTCATTTCTCCGTATCGTACACAAGCTTATGTTTTCCTCATAATAGTTACTCGGACTATTTGTTTAATTGAATTAAAAACTGTTGCTTATGCCCTTTGAAATGATGGACTTTCAACAGAGGGCTTTTCACTAGCCCAATATTTGTTCATCAAACTAGACATTGGATAGTGACAGGATTGCCTCCAGTTAGGGTCTAGTAAAAGAAAAAGAAACCCAGCCAAATATAAACAACCCACTCACTACAGAACTAAAATAAAATTGTCTGGCACTGTTTTCTCCTTATCTTGTAAAATCAAATTGAGCACCAATGGAAATAGTTCAGTAGAGAATATGGAAGAGAAACCCAAAATGCGATTTGCAGTGAGAATTGTTCTTTATCAGCATGGTCCTATTATTCATCTGATAGCATCTATCTCAGGGGTGTTATGTTATCTCTTGGCCAGGACTGTGAAAGCTAAGATTTGAATTGATAGGGAAAGTTTTGCTGAAGTGTGGCCTCTAGAGATGGTGGGGGATGTGAGAACGTGGCTGAGGCCATAAGGAGAGAAGCTCAGGTCCCACTATACACCCAGCTTGCAGCTGATGTCATCAGCATCTGTTAGGCCAAGCCTGGGGGAGGCTGCTCAGTGTAGTGGATGACCAATTACCCAGAACCCTCGAAAAAGGAAATGATCAGACTGAAGGAGTCATTCTTTTTGTTTATCTCACTGCTCAATTTAACCATAGCCTGTTAGGAACCCACCAACTGCTGTCCTCTCTGCCTTTGCCTCTGGGCTGGCAGGGGCCACTCCCCCTCCTCAACTAAACTTCCTTCATCTATATCTTATTTCCTGGGGCCACTCACACCTTTCAAAACAGATAATTAAATGTTCCTGCTCTTCTATCAATTTTAACAGCATATCTTTGGGATAAGATACCAATAATTTTCGTCATCTTGCCTCCAAGAATATGGACTGGGTATTCTAGTCTCAGGGTTAGGGGGAGGTGGGCTATAGAGTCACCAAATAAATCGTAGGAGCACTATGCCTTTTCAACACTCTCAAATAGGATGGAATCCATTCTCCCCACTACCTGCTTTTCTTCCAGGGCTTTGTTTCAGCACAGCCCTTATTGAAGAAATCCTAGTGACCTCTGAATCCCACGAATGTGTTGGAACTAGAGCCCTCATTTCTTGAAGGCAGTTTGATAACTGAATGGACTTTGGAAGTTTAGGATGTTTGACTATCATGCTGGTACAATGATCACATGATCCCATGTTTGTTGATGAAAATAAACAGTGGTTTTCAAAAACCGTTCTCAATGCCATGGCTTGTCATAAAACAATAAATAGAAAAACCCTGGGTATGCTTGCCAACTCTTCACTCCATATCCGAGAGTGATGCCTAGTGAAGTCCTGGCTGCATTCTACCTACAAATAAGAAATAAAACTTTTTATTTGTACTGTGTTGGACTTTGAGTTCCAAGGCATCGTGGTGTTTAAGACAGGCACATGTAAAGTTGCTGCTCCTATAATAGGAGCAGACTGGTGCCATTAGAAAAGTGATCATTCTGAATAGTATATGAAATACAAAACCACTGACTCATAGAGCCCATGCAGAACTGTAAACTGCTGTGGAAGCGTTTCTGTGCCCATTTACATTTATGCTTTCTAAAATATACAGCGGCTATCACATCCAACTGACTCAAGTGAGGGGAAGGTATGTCTCTTTAAATCCTACACTTACAACTAAGCAAAGCATAGTCTCTCCCTCCATCTTTGAAAGAGTTGGAATGAGCTGGAATATCTATCCTCCCCTGAGGAGAAAAGTATTGAGGGAGTTCTCAGAGAAAAACTTAGGGACCCCATAGGAATAAAGTAGAAACCAGTACTGAGTAATCTGAAGTCTGAAGTTAGGGTCCAGGTGTTGTTGAACCATCTATCAATAGTAATAAAACAAATTCCTTTATAACCAGACTTATCAGTAATAGCTAATGATATGATGGATCTGAACTAACATTCTTCTAGATTTGGATGTGTAAGTCAGTAGTAGAACACTTGCCTACACATACAAGGCTCTGGGTTCCATTCCCAGTACCAGAAAATAATAATATTCAATATAGCTAAGGGGGAAGCACTAGGGCTTCTTTATTTATTTTTATTTTATTTATTTATTCTTAGTTGTTGGACTGAGTTGGCCAGTACCTTTGTTTATCCACTGAGTAACTGTTTGGCTGAAATTGAATAATTTATTTAAGAGCTATGGTTATGTGCTGGTTCGTTTGAGTGCAAATAATTCTTATTAAGTTTTCATTTGTTTGTCTTAAATCACTTAACTACATGGAGACACAGAATCACGTCTGACAGTCTTTCTAACCTAACGTCCATCACAAACAGCAGTTGACTCTAGGAAATATCATTCAAAAGGCACTGCCTGAGACCCCAGCACAGAAGAGCCCTCATTCTTTCCAGAAAAGTAATTTTATTAAAAAGGGTTTAAAGGCATGGAGAAAGAATTTGAAAAGAAAGAGTCAGGAGGATATCCTGATTCTAGTTAGGGTTTGCTATAAAGAACTCTTTGGCTTTGTAAAGTATCTCAGCTTCCAGTTTCCTCCTATTTAGAGAGCAATGATGTGTGCTTTTAGAAGAACCTTTGCGTTCTGTGGTTCCCATGGTTTTCAACAAGCAACACTGAAACAGAGGAGCAAGGACAGAAAGGAAGTTGAGGAAACCAATGTACTTTGGGGTTAGCATCCATTAACTGTAGTTCATAGAGGACAAGATGTGTGCCTAATACTGTGAAAGCCAAGAGATGCAGAAGACTGGAATAAAATTTAAAAGATAGGCTCTAAGAATATAGTGTTCTTCATTGAAAAAAAATCTAAATATCTGGAGAGGCCTGTGAAACAAGGCCCATATTTTCCCAAGCCATGTTATTGTTGTTGTTTTCATTTGGTTTGGAAACAGGGTCTCTCATGTGTAGCCCATGCTGACCTAGAATTCACTATGTAGCCAATGATAAACTTAAGCTCCAAATTCTCCTGTCTTTACCTACTAAATGGTAGGATCTTGAACAAGCAGCGCCACGCCTGGCTTCCCACTCAGCTGCGGCTCTGCACTGTTGTTATCATGTGATTTTCTGT
>CM052700.1:30266975-30311734 GCA_028551405.1 Uromys caudimaculatus | reverse complement strand
GGGCTCACAACCAAAAATATAAGAGGAGTATCAGATGGCTCCTTCTGACCTGTGTGGACACCGGCGTGCATGCAGCACACACATATAAAATGGGAAGGGAGGGAGGGAGGGAGGGAGGGAGGGAGGGAGGGAGGGAGGGAGGGAGGAAGGAAGGAAGGAAGGAAGGAAGGAAGGAAGGAAGGAAGGAAGGAAGGAAGGATCATTCTGTGGCCAACAAAGCTTGGGCATCAGAAAATCTCATTCCCAGAGCCTTGGCCACTGTTCTGGGAGCAATTTTGTTCTCATTTGCATATTTTTCTTAGGCCATGTATGCATTTTGGATCCTAAAAACCCTAGATGGTCCCCTGAGCATGTCTAGTTGTAGCTTTTGTTCCTGCTAAGTAAACAGCTTACATTTGATGCTGTTTCTGAAGGTAAACTAGATACATTGTAAACTAGATAAAAAGATTACTGAGTCAAATTTTGAAGACAGGACTCCTCCTGCAATTGGTATGTCACCAGAAGACACTCTACAAGCTAATCCAAAGTGCTAGGGCTCACTTAGCTTTGCATAGAAATGTGATTAAAGACATACAGTTTGTTTTATAAAGAACACTGTACCAAAAGAAGGCTGTCAGTGATACAGTGTTAGTAACTTGGTTCTCAAGAGGTAGGCAAACCACTGCTTTCTTAGGAGGTTTGAGGATGAGGAAGTCCCAGTGAGATGTGAAAGAGATCCTAAGTGGATCGTTTGAAGTGTGGGAACTGGTGAGCTGGTGGCCTGGGAATTGTTCTTACAGCTTCATAGATCCACACAGAAGCAGAAAGAATTTATATAGAGTCAAAAACAAACAAACAAAAAAAGTCCAGCATAATAAAATATAACTAGGAAAACCAACAACAAAATCTCCACTGGTGTCCATTTGCATGTCAATACTCCATACTCTCTGCCAACTTCCCACTTTTTCAGAAACAGTCAGAAATGCCGAAGGGCTTTTTTTTTTTTTTTTTTTTTTTTTTTCAAAACTGTACTGGTTTGGCATAATGATGGTGGGGGTGCTGCCTCTTTTCTCTGTCCTTGAGTATTTTACTGCCAGGATATCCTGACCAACACTGATTGCCAAGGGGTTAAAGTCTCATTGTTGTTAAATTGGGAGAGAAAATTAGCAGGATTTGGTGCCCTATGTTCAGCTATCCCAGAGTTTCAAAAACAGGAACCTGGGGCTTTATATGAGGGGCAGGGGAAGTTAAGGAGAATCACAAGGGTGATGGACCAGGGCAGAGTTCCAGATAAATCGCTTACTTGGAGGTGAAAGAATCTGATGCTTATGCTCTGTGCCAAGAACCCACATGACTGAGCAGAAGCTCACCAGGAAGCTGAAAGGGCAAGTCTGGGTATGGTCTTTCTGGGTGTGAAGAGATGGTTTACTGTCTTGATTCTATGCTTGTATTTTCCATTCTGGGGATGGAGCTCAAAGCCCTGAGCACTCTAAGCCAGTACTGTAGTTATGCCTAACTGAAGTGATGGTTTTATGTTCATGCTCTCTATAATAGAGCATGTTTGGTTGAACTGCTTTCTCTGTTGTCCATACTCAGAAGAATAAAAGAAGTCAAGGGGCTAGGGACTTGACGTGCTTGGAACCCTATAATGAATCCCCAGCAAATTATGAACCAGGTGTGATAGTGCACCCCTGTGAAATCCCAGCACTTGGGAGGTAGAAGCAGGAGGATCAGAAGTTCAAGATCAACCTCTGATATATATCAAGGTTAAGGCCAGCCTAGATTAAGTACCAAAGGCCTTGTCTAAAAATGTTAAGTCACTTATATTTTGTTTATATAAATTGTGATACACTGTGACACCCCTAGAACACCAATAGAGAAGAAGGAGGCAGGAAGGAAAACATTTCTTCTAGGTTCTGTAAAATCATCTTCATCCACTTATATCTTTCTCAAGATTAGACTCTGACCCTCAAGGATAACACAGTACATTTAAATTGTTATAATTGGCTGTGCCTATTCTTTATCCTCTTCTAACTAATGATGCCAATTGTGAAGGCTTAGAGTAAACCAAAGCAAAGATGTCCAGGAAACAGTGAACATGATTTGCTCCTAATTGTCTTCAACAATCAGAGGCAACAAGTAAGCTGCCTCTGAGTCCTCTAGTCTCTCCTCTCTGAGGTGCGATGAGCGTTATGGTTGAAGTGAACTGAGGGCAGCAGTATTTCTAGAGCAACCCAACCCTGAAGCATTTGGAAATCTACTCAGTTTAAGAGTCCTCAATGTGGAACAGACTGAACTCAGTGAAAATCAGGGACGCTTATCTTCAAGAGTCCATAGTTAAATCTCTAGCCAATACATCTTGAAGCTGGCTACTCTTACCACTTGTGCAACCCACTGCCACCCCATCTTGCCATTTAGGCACAGAGAGAGAGAGAGAGAGAGAGAGAGAGAGAGAGAGAGAGAGAGAGAGAGAGAGAGAGAATGCCACCATACACACTAGAAATACAACTAGAATCTCCTCTAGAAAATAAATGGAAATGTCCAATTTTGTCAGTTTCCCAACAATGGTGGCGCACGCTTTTAATCCCAGCACATGGGAGGCAGAGGCAGGGTGATTTCTGAGTTTGAGGGCAGCCTGGTCTATAGAGTGAGTTCCAGGACAGCCAGGGCTATGCAGAGAAACCCTGTCTCAAAACAAAAACAAAAACAAAACAGACAAACAAGCAAAAACCCTTGAGAATTTGGAAGGGTAAATGACTTTCCCTAAGTCAAATAGCTAACTAGCCCTCACACAGCAGCTGACAAGGCTCACAACCATCTATAACCCTAGTTTGGGGGATCTGACATACCGTTCTGACCTATACAAGCACTAGATACACATATGATACACTTATATGCATACAGGTCAATACCCATACACATAAGAGGAAGTAAATAAATCTTTGAGGAGGGGGAAGTTAACCATAGACTGAAAACCAGGACCCAGATAGCCTCAGTTTTTATTCCAGTGCTCAGCTATATAAATTATTTAATAAGATTGAGGTTAGCTCTTTCTAGGGTTCAGTACATGTAATAAGTGCAAAGTGTTCCTTCTAGTTGATCAATCTTGAGAGTTTCACAATGATTATAAGCCTTTGGCTAGTCCTTTAAAAAAAAAAAATAGGGAGTAGAGTGTCATGACAACCATGAATTACTTTTCAAAGTTGCCTGTTTATAAGCCTGAGTAATTGATCCACTTTTTTATTTATTAGTTGATCCTTAGGAACAGCTATATTAAAATGTAAGTTCAGAGCTGGGGCTGCAGCTCAGTGATAGAGCATTTGCTTAGCACACAAGAGGCTCTGTGGTTCGGTCTTCAAAACTACAAAAAGTGAAAGCTCAGAACCATTTTTACTTTACTATTCTTTGCAGTGTTTTACCCACAGGCCTACTACAGCTGCATTTTCTGAAACAGATGGCTTCCAGAGCATAAAAAAAATAGACATTTTCTTGGCTCAATATTTTTAATCTGCTTTGGGTGATTTTTTTTTTATAGTGAAAAAGATTTTATATGTTCACTGTGTTTCCTTTGTGGTCTGAGAAAATTTCATCTAAAGCCAAGATTGGTTTATGTTCAAGTAGGTCTTTTCAATTATAAGTTGCTTTAATTATTTTTTTGTTTTGTTTTCTTTAAAAAAAAAAAAAAGCTAAATGTATGTTCTCTTGAAATTCAAGAAAGACAATGACTTTTGTTGATTTAATCAGTCTCAGGGTAACATAGTGGTAGAGTATAAGCTGAAGGAAAAAAGAGCCGAGTTGAAATGTTTGGCCACAGCAGATCAATGAATAGGAAGAGCCTTTCTCCTGGTTAAGTGCATTCATCTCACACAGTTTTACTCAGAAAAGCAAGAACATGTACAAAAACGTCTTCAGAACCAGGTTGATGCTCTCACAGAACAAGGAACTCAGCCACTTTCCCTTTCTCATTTGCAGCCATTTGTCATCTACGACATGAATTCCTTAATGATGGGAGAAGATAAAATCAAGTTCAAACATATCACCCCCCTGCAGGAGCAGAGCAAAGAGGTGGCCATCCGCATTTTTCAAGGGTGCCAGTTTCGATCCGTGGAGGCTGTGCAGGAGATCACAGAGTATGCCAAAAATATCCCTGGGTTCATTAACCTTGACTTGAATGACCAAGTGACTCTGCTCAAGTATGGTGTTCATGAGATCATCTACACGATGCTGGCCTCCCTGATGAATAAAGATGGAGTCCTCATATCAGAGGGCCAAGGATTCATGACCAGGGAGTTCCTCAAAAGCCTACGGAAGCCCTTTGGTGACTTTATGGAGCCTAAGTTTGAGTTTGCTGTGAAGTTCAATGCACTGGAATTAGATGACAGTGACTTGGCCATATTTATAGCTGTCATTATTCTCAGTGGAGGTAAGATTCATCTTTTGATTTCTGTCAAAGAAGGTGGGATTGTTGTGGAATTGTTGGTGGGATTGTGTCTCCTTTGCTCTGTGCTCTTTTTACTGGCTGTATGTGTTATGTAGAACACGCTCATGGTGCCATGAGCATGTCACTCCCCAAGCTGAGGACCATAGCTTCACAGAGTGAAGGCTGTGGCATCCCAGGCCCCTTGACTCTATTCATCACACTGCTTTTCTCCAGCCAAATCCAATCATGGAAGACAAATGCCCTCTACTTCTTTCACCTTCTTTTTCCTTGTCTTGCCCCCTTTCTTCCCAAAAGGCCAGTCTGGTCTTCAGTTCATTTTAGTAATGATGCATGTAACTTAACTTTGATGATGCTTCTGTGATATAGAGCAGGCAGCACTGTGAGATCTTGGCCCAGTTAACACTCCCACCCCACCTTCCTGCATCAGGAATTAGGGAACCTGCATTTGCTAAACTCCACCTTCTCTCTCATGTGGTTCTGCCAGTGGCTTCCCTTTTATGCCTTTGTAAAACACTTGGCTGTGATTGTGAATACAGTGTGAACCCAAGAGCACACCACAAAGAAAGAAATTGAGCTACTTGGCAGTTTGTTGAAATGTGGGCCTTACAAATATCTGATCTAATTAACCAACTCCAAAAGACACATTTTATACCAAATGTTACTTTCGATGTTCTCTCTCGTTTCCAAGTAAGTAAAACTTTCTGTTTTCATCTCTATCTACAAAAATAGCTTTGAGCCAGATATGATGGTACACACTTAGAATCGAAAACTAAGGAAGCTGAGGCGAAGGATCTTGGAGTTGGTGGCCAGATTGAGTTATTTAGTCTTAAAACAAAGCAAAACAAAACAAAATCTTTGTTTTTTTAAATGATGAGTTCTCATATTGTAATTGACTTTAGGTGCAGCCACCTATTTGTGAAAACTTACCTGTAGGGAAGGCGACTCTGAAGGTGTAAGATGTATGATTGCTCTGGACAAAGAGCGTGATCTGTGGTTAGTTTTGTGCACTTGAGAGCAGATGCTTTCAAGTGAGGTGCATGGTAATTATGAAGGTCACTAAAAACCAACCCTAAGGAGGTTGCTCTAATGCCAGGCAGGGTTCTAAGCACTTCCTACACATCAAATCCTCACAACAACCCAGTGAGGTGAGTGCCATTTTTTAAGTGAGGAAAGCAAAGCAGTGGAAGATGTGTGTCCTTGCCCACAGGGATGTGAGCAGTGTTAGATGCAGCTGTGGAGCCAGGCATAATGGTACACAGCTTTAGTCCCAGCACAGGCGCATCTCCACGAATTCAGGGCTTGCCTGATCTAGGGAGTTCCAGGCAGCCAGGCTACATAGTAAGTGAAACATGTCTAAAGAAAGATGCACTAGGGTTGTTGGTCTGCTTCCAGAATCCATGCTCCAAGCTTTTATTCTGTGCAAAGCAAAGCAGCTGCTTCACATGACTTGGGGAGCAAAGAGTTAGGAGTATGGCAAGGGTTAGTATCAAGTGATAACTCACTTTCATTTTGTGCTGTCTTTGTGTGTTGGGAATGGAACAGAGCCAGGCAAGCACCTAGCACTGACAGGCAAGTATCTACTACCCAGGCACACCCTCAGACACTGAAGCAACATTTTTTTGGAGATGAATAGTTGGGCTTTAGGAAGTTTTGGTGCTCAGGATTAAACTCAATGCCTCAGACATGTCCACCACTGAGTTATACTCCCAGCCTCAGAAGCACCATTAACCATAAAATACTCTTCTTTATAAAGGATCTCTTACAGACCAAATCATCTCCCTGTATATTTACATTATTATTTATTTTGATAGTGAAAACATAGAAGGTTGCTGAAATTATATTCTCTTTTTTAATTTTTATTTATTTTATTGTTTAGGTTTTTTGAAACAGGGTCTCAGGGGCTCAAGTTTCAGTTCAGTCACGCTGAACTCACTATGTTGCTGAAGCTGGCCTTGAACTCCTGATCCTCCTGCCTCATTTGCCTCAATGCTGAGATTATGTGCTTGTGCCAACATATCTTTTTTTGAAAAGCGTTCTAAATTTTGATTATTGGATATTATTCTATATACATTTCTATCTAAATCTCAGGTGATTTTGTTGTTATAAATGTACAGGAATGGAATTCATAGCTATGCACATTTATAAGTCTTTTATTACTTCGTTGCCAGATTGCTTTCCATAAAGTTTGCAGTCATTTATATCCACTGATACTAAAGGAAGCATTTGGGAAAAACCATTCAAAGGTTTTACTTACTGCATAAATAGGAAAGGTCTAAACAAGAAACAGCTATGATGGGCTGGGGGCAGGAGTTCAGTGGAAGAGAGCTTGCTTGATACATGTAAAGGTTCCAAGCACCAGAGGAATAAAATATGCACACATACATATATACATGTGTACATATACACACATACTCATGCATACACGCAAGTATACATGCATACACCATTTACTAGTTGGTCAAGAGACCACACTATAAATACTATGGTTGGATTTGATACTGTAGTTACTAACTCATGTTAGTTTATAAAAACCAAAATGGCACCAGTAACAAGGACTCTGTATAAAGACATTTCTTTGGCCTTTCACAGATAGTCTTCACAAAAACCAGGATCCTGACCTCATCTGACCCACACAATAATGAAAGATATTCCCAAGGTAGCAGCCTGCCAGATTATTAAGATCTTTTAATCCCTGTGAATAATTCTAGAATTCCTCAAGGCAGAGGATTTACCACTGACATGTTCCTACATCACAAAAAGGAAAGTCCAAAAGTTGATATTTATAGATGAAGTCTAAATCCAGATAACAGACAAGAGTAAAACTGGCCCACATTTGTTCAGTTCACAGGAATGCAAGTCTCCTCTTTCCTCAGAGAGGGTGGTTACGTGCAGGCCAGGTAAAAGCTGTCTAACATACATTCCCAATCCAAGGACTGGCTTCCAGTAAGTTCTCATCTTCCATAGATGTGAGATCAGTATTCCAGTACAGTTTCCAGATTAGCCTCTGCTTGGTTGTTTTTCCTTATTCTGAAATTCCAAAAAGGGAAAACATCATGTAAACAAGAGACTTTAATTCAGAAAACAGAGTTCTGCCCCTATCCAATCTTAACAAGAGTGACTGATTATCTCTTCAGCCCTTCAGAAGTTTGTCAATTGTTTTAATGATTTTGAAAAGAATAACATTGGCCAAGAACCAATTGATCCATTCTGAGCTGTTCTAGAGTCATTCTAGAGCTTTTACTCTGGTGAAAGCTCAGCCTGGAGAAATGGTGAGCTCTTGTGTAAGATGGAGGATCAGAGCTGAGGAGAGGGGGCTTAGAGAGACCAAAGAGGAGACTGGAGATAGAAGTGTCATCTCACCCAGCTGGGGACTTGCTGGGTAAGTAGGTGTTGCTACCCATTAAACACTGCTGACCCTGTTGATCTGGTTCTTAGATTTGAACTATGTTTAGCACCTTCTGGTGAACTCAGCTCTCGCAGCCAGCTTGCTGAGAGAGAAGATCTAGTTCTCAAAGTCTCTGTCTTCTCTGAGCTGGAGCAAGAAATGGAATAAAGAGAACAGCCATGCTCCAGAGCCAAAGCTTAGCACTTCTTAAGAGCAGCTCATAGCCAGTCTCCCATTGTCTCCCAGCAACACAGCCATGTCTTTATTCTCACTTCACAGGCAGCAAAGGAAGGGGCATGGACTCCGATTTGTACAGAATCTGATACCCACTGAACAGCAGTAGGACTGGGCTAAAGACCAAGTGTCCTGTCACTGTGGTAGCCTTGTCCCCTCTGCTTCCTTGCTATGGGACCACAGTTCACTCTCAGCAGCTGGTAGCTGCAACCCCCACTCCTACTGACACCTTCCTTCCTTAAGGCCTAGAAGCCAGGGGATCACTTCCTTGTAATCCCAGCAGATAATAGCTTCCGTTGCACCCTCTAGTCTTACTGTTGGGGTAGGTGGTGTCAAGAGTTATAAAACTACATCCAGCAAGGAGATGTTTGCAACTGGCGCCACAGACCCATGCCAGCCTTGCTAGCAAGCTTTCAAGCCCTGCCCCATGGCCAATGCCAAGTGTGAAGCTCCGGAAACCTGGCAAACTCCAGGCCACTCCGCAGGACACTGTGCCCCCTTGAGTATGTGCTGTGTGGTAAAGAAAAGCCTAGGAGGGTCCAGCTAAACTGAACTCTCCAACAGGAGAAGCTCTTGTTAATTCAGAACAGCTTGGAATCTAGTTCGATTCATCCTAAACTTTCAAGATATGAGGGAGGAAATCCACTGGATTTTATAATATATTTTTCAAGGCAAACTGCCACTGCTGAGTGACAGAAAAACTGCAACTATCTCTACAGCAGCAACAGATGGTAAGTCATCAGCCCCTCATTTACCCTCTAGAGTCCGGCTTCTGCCCGCCACCTACAGAGTGTCCCCTGCTCTTCCAGAAGACTTAACAACGGTCCTTCTTTAAAGCATCTCGGAATGACTGTTCTTCGGGTGCCTGGCTGCTGAGTAGGGAGAAGGAGGCTATGTTCCCATAGTTAGACATTTGCCCATCGAAGAAGACTTGATATTCTTTGTCAGTTCGACCTTGTTCTGTCAAGTCAAAAGCCTGGGCCCCAGGGCTTCATCATGGACCATGGCCAGTGGATATATTTGTTAATTCATTAGACTTAGAACAGAATCAAAGACAACACCTAGAATAAGTTGACAGATGCTTATAATAAATGAAATGGCAGCAGTAGCCCCTATTTGTTGACTATCCCAAAAATTCCAAGACATGTGATCTATTCCTAGTCTTTTATCTATCTTTACTGAAGCTCTGTGCAGCCTATACCCCAGTTTACAGATGAAGAAAATAGAACTTCAGAGAGAGAATCACTTGCTTATAGTCAAAGAGCTACTAATTGATAGAGCTAAAATTCAGACCCATTAGTATAGGCAGGCTGGTGCCAGAGATGTAGCTTGGTGACAGAGCCCATGTTGAGCATGTGCAGAACTGGGCATGTTCAATCCCCAGCACTGCAACCATCGTCATCATCATCACCATCACCACCACCACCACCACCATCACCATCATCATCACCACCACCACCATCATCATCATCACCATGCACTTCCTTCAAAATTCTTTTGCCTTTTGAGTAATTGAGATAAAGATGTTAATTACCTTGGTCTTAGAGTTATTTAGAAGCTATCAAAAGATCATAATTAAAAATGTTCATATATTGTTACTAATATCCAATGCCCTCTTAAGACTTAATTTCAACTTACTAGCAATCATTTTACCCACGGAGCAGCCATCTTCCCAAATCCTTTGCTAGGCTTTGAAAAGTGCTAGGGAAAGGCCTCAGACTGGTGATAAGCTGAATGCCAGTGTCCTAGTTCTTCCATCTGTCAGATAATGAGCACCTGAACATGATTTGCAAAGCTTCCCACAAAGGTAGACAGTAAACTTCAAATACCTAGAAAATATGTTTCCACTTAACCAGACACTGTCATCTGCCAGGTCATAAGAGATGCAAATGGTTACAAAGGAAAGTTATAAACACAGGCTGGGGGATTGTTTGGTAGGTGAAGTGCTTGCTGAGCAAGCATGGAGACCTGAGTTCAGATCTCCAGACCCACAGAAAAGCCTCCTGCTGTAGCTTAGGAGTATGAAGCCAGCACTGGAAATGCAGAAACAGGAAGAGCCCTGTGTCTCGCTGGCCGGCCACATGAGCTGAATCATCAAGCTCCACAGTCCATGAGAAACTCTTTCTCAAAAAGTAAAGTGGAGACCTAATGCCAACCTCTGACACTCATGTGCACAGGGTCGGGTGGGGATTGGATGGAGCACAGACATACACGCACTGGCGAGAAGAGTTTGAAACTGTTAAGTACCATCCTGTGTCTTTGTTTCTCTTGCTCTAAAGAAACAGCTGCGCATGTGGACACTCATGTGTAGGTCAGGCAGATAGATGCTTACTCGGGAGCATTGCAAAGCACCTCAGTCAACAGCTCAGTCCCAGTGACCCACTGCAGATGGCTGGGGCAGATGGACTGACCACCAGGTTTGGGAGTGTTCCTCTACCCCATACCTCAGTTACCCTTCAGTTCTTGAGTATATGTGCCATGCCTCCATTTTACTACAGAGTGATTTCTGTGAGTCACAGTGGACAGTATAGCACATATCTCTGAAAAAGCAGACTTTATGTGTCTCAGTGAAGCCCCACAATAGTCACACTGACTCAGCCCAGGGCCTTTATACCCTCCTTAGTCTGTGAATGTCTCCCACAGTAAAGGGAAACGGAGACAAAATCCAAACTACTTTGAAACTAGACATTAAAAATAAGTATAAATAGCAATAGGCCAACTTTTTTGTGTATTTAGTAGTCCTGGGGATTGAACTTGTGGCCTCATGCATGTGAGCACAGGCTTCCCTATTGAGCTACACTCTCAGCATTATGCCAGCTTCCTACTTCTTCTATGCCAGCTAAAAATTTGACTTCCTTCCCCACTGAGAAAGTTGTTTTTCCAACTCTTCTTCAGGTATTAAAAATAAACCAGGGTATCTAATTTCTCTTGAGCTGGACACCCAGTGTTAGCATGTCTCCTGTCCCCCATCAGGCGATGGCCATGTCACAGAGTAATGGCTGGTTTACTAAGGACTGACATACCTAATGGGCTCCTACCTACACTGTTAGTGAGACTGGCAGAATGGCTTTCAATAATGACTCAATTTGAGTTATCTAGAAATGCCCCATTAGTTCTCTGTTTTCATAACCTCATGCACTTGGCATGACAGGGGTGAAGTATATTTATGGGTTTGCAACTGGCACCCAAACACTAAAAACCAGAGAGCTGGGGGCAAGGATGGGGTAATGGGGGAAATAGTGAAGCATCTTAGAGTCACCCCACAGATAGGCATACATGTGAAACTCTACGTGCAGGCTTTTGCTTGTAGAGGATAGAAGTCCCCTTATCTGTAACTGCTGCAGAAATAAAACTTCCTCCCCTGCCCAGGCTGGGTGGGCCACCATCGTCTCAGGACTGAGCAAACAGTGGTGTCTGAGACAGACAGGACTGAAAGTGGAACTGCTGAGTCACTCCTGTCCACACTGGCAGTCAAGGAAGAGGCTCCTTAGCCAGTCATGGTGGCTTTTCAGATCACTTTATCATTTTGAACTCTCAAAATGTGTGTTTAAACTCTGGGTGACCCAGGCAGCCTTCCAGATGGGCGCTATTCAGCTGCAAGTAGGGAAGAGTGAACCCAGGGTGCTCAGCTCACCTAACAGGGAGGTTGGGCACAGGGGCTTAAGGGCTGTGCTGCAGCCCAAAAGAAACTTCTCATCTGCTACAGCAGCTCTGGATAGGTCAGGGAGAAAGATCCAGAATCACACACAAGAGTCCGAAAGCCCCACTCCCCCACTTCCTAGATGTGCGGTTGCAGCAATTATTGACCTCCCTGGGCCTTAACTTCCTTATCAGCTCCCCAAGCAAGTAAAATAGCATTATATGAAGCTTTTGGCACTGTGCCTCGGACACTGCTACGCACACAGTGAATGCTAATTTCCCCTTTCTCCTGTGTGATAACATTTGAAGTAGCTCCACTCCATCCTGCCAGTCAAATGGCTTAAAATTCCACCAACCGTCCTTAAAATCCCTTCCTACAATGTAAATACCCCTAGGGAGCTCTCAGCTAATCCTTTTATCAGCTATCACTTTAAGGGGATTAGTTGCAGATTGAGAACAAAACCCAAAGGGAAAGAGATACAGAGAAGGAGGAGGAGCTAAAAAAGGAGGATCAAAAACCCCTAACCCTGGGCCCCTAAAGAGACAGAGGAAGCTAGGACTGTGGATTCCTTCTCCCAGAATTCCCTTGACTTTGCAGGAACTAAGGTGTTTAGAAAGTCATATCTATGGTTTGCAATCACAAGTTCATCTGAAAAGAAAAAAGAGAGGAGAGAGAGAGAGAGAGAGAGAGAGAGAGAGAGAGAGAGAGAGAAGGCGATGGTAGAGGGTGTAGGAGTGGGAAATCTGAAGCTGATAAGGCTACTATCTCAGGTTTGCTGTCATGGGTCTAAAGTCACAGCGGTGCTCTTAGCCCTTTTCTCGGCCCTTCCTCCTTTGTCTCCTTTGGCAGAGCCACCAGGTACACCGAGGGCAGCAGTGTGTCAGGCTGAAGGGGACTCAGGAGAGGGTACTCTCCTACTTCCTTTCACTAACCCTTCTCTATGCATCCCCCCACCCCCAGCCAGCTACCAATCCTGATTACCCAAAACACAGAAAGAACAGAATTGTAGCAGAGCACATGGCTGAGCCTTAAATGACGAGTACGGCAGAGCTAGAAGGATCACAAGGACTTCCCAAGGCCAACACAGAACTCATAAGACCCACTTCCATCCTTAAAGACCTTGAAATAGAATCAAATCCAGGCTCTATTCCCTGGGGGCCCTGTAGAGGGACAGACTAGCTTTGACCAAACCTAGAGAAAGTGTCACCTGCCTTGTCCCTAATGTGTTCATGTTCAGGAGCTGGCTCTGTGGAGATTGGTCTGAGGAGTGCTGATGTGGAGCTGCTAGTTGATAGACAGATACCAGAAAATATTGGTTAGGCTTGATTTCATGTGGTTTTCCCCTTCTACCATCCTGCTAAACCTATTGCTATCCAACATAGAGAAAGCATTGATTCATGCGAAACCATTGCTTGAACAGGGAAGTGCAAGACTGTTTCACTGCGTCAGAGGGAGGTCCACCAGCAACATGTGCACAATGCGCCCTGCAGCAGGCAGATGATATCTATCTGTGAAGCATTTGCAAGGCTTCTGGTTTACTGCACCCTGATTTTTCTGATAGCAGCAGTAAACCACCCCACGCCTCAAATCATCTGTTGGTCAGACCTCTCGTTAATTTAGGTCAACTCTGCTAACATTCCTAATAAATCCTCAGCCCAGGATTGGAAAGAGGGAAACATCTGGAACAGGAAAGGTAAGGGAAAGCTGAAAAGAAGGGAACGGCTAAGTGAAGAAGAGCAGGAAAGAGAGAACCCAGGAAGACCAGGGTTACAGCAGAGCAAGAGAGACCAGTGAAGGAGTAAGCCCTGAACTAGAGCTCGGAAACCTGCTACATGCACTAACACACTCAGTACTCAGAAAACTGTGCCTTACTTTACCATTCTAGCTCTGCTTAAAACCATTATTTACCTTCATAATGAGCAGAGGAAAGTTCAGCTGGTAAAGTGCCTGCCTTGTATGTGTGAAGACAGGAATTCAATTCCCAGAGCCCAGGTTGTTTTGTTTTGTTTTGTTTTTGTGTTTTTGTGTTTATTTGTTTGTTTGTTTGTGCCAACTATGAGGCTGGGGAGATGGTTCAGCGATTAAGAACATTTGCTGTGGTTCTTTCAGAGGACCAGAGTTAATTTCCCAGCACCCATATTAGGTGGATCACAAACTCACAACTACCTGTAACTCCAGCTTCAGGGGATCCAACCCCCTCTTCTGGCCTCCTCATATACCCACACACATGGTATATATTCACCACGCCCCTCACACATAAATAATATAACTGTATTTAAAAGCCACATATGGTGACCCGTGCTTGTAATCCCAATGCTGGGAAAGCAGGTCCCTGGGGCTCCACATGACAAACCCAAGAAGGAGGGAAGGCAGGAAGGAGGGAGGAAAGGAGGGAAGGAAAGAAGGAAGGAGGGAAGGGAGGGAACCGTAGATGGCACCTGTGGAAGGATACCTGAGACTGTCGCTCATCTCCGTGTGCACATACACATGTGAACAAAACTATTTTTGCAGTGCTATGGATTGAATTCAAGCACTTCAATACAACTCTAGCTGCTTATTTATTTATTAGGCAGGTTCTTGCTGTGTTGCCCAAGCTGGCCTCAAATTTCTGGGCCCAAGCAATTCTCTTCCCTCAGCTTCTGAGTATTCTGGATGACAGGTGTGCTCCACTGAGCCAACTTCCTTTTTTAAAACAAGAAAACTGAAGTATAAAAGAGGTTCATAGATTTTCCCAAGGTCACCACGTGCTGAAGTGCATCATTGGAAAGTCAAAGCTCTTGCTGGCACTTAAGACTGGTACTGCTGACCCAGAGCTACACATTCAGATCAGCAACAGCCCTTAAAACCTACAAGATCCTATCCCGGGTCAAGCACAAGGGACACATCTATGTTGTGTTTAATCTTACCAGTTCATCTTAATATGGATCCCTGTGTAGATCCAGCTCTCCTGCATAATGTATTTCCTAAGGAGAGAGTAGTGGGAGGGCACAGCCACAGACCCTTCCATAGCTTACTTTGCTCTGTTCAGTCTATCTAACAGTCACTATGATTCCGAAGATTAGATCAGAAAAATGCCCCTGAGCCCCGACTATCATTTCTACAAGACATATGTCCCTGGACACGTGGCTGTTTTGCTTTGTGCCTCTTCTGGAGCCATCTTGCATGTGTATTTTCAATTGTGAGAGTGAGAACTTGCCCAAACCCCAAACATGTCTATACTAAAGATTATTTTCTTACACTCCCAAATTTCCATTCTTACCAAAAGCACCTCCAAACCTTCTGTTTCCCAGCTGTTGACACACCACCCTACCCTCACTGGCCTGACCCCACCCTGTAGCAAGGTTTGAACAGACACAAAGAGTAAAAACGTCTAGTGTTCTTACCCCTATAATTCACTGTGGCCTTATGAAAGATGTGGTATGGTTGCCCTCAAAAGCAAATTATCCCCAGAAAGATCAGCTAAGTTCTCCAAAAGCACATGGAAACTTACTTAAGCAGAAAGGAGACCACACTCGAGTCTTCAGGTTCCAGGTCAGGTCCCCTTAGAACCCATCTTGGAACTTAAGGTAGAATCCAATAAATGAGTGGTGGTGTAAGTTGGAAAAGAAGTTAAGTTGCAGGGTGTTGAGTCTCTGATAACCCTTTCTCTTCCTCAGTGTTCACCTCACACTTGAACCCAAGTCCTTCATGGTTATGGGTCAATATATACCTGCTCCACAAGGTGACATCTCCCTTTAAAAAATCTAAGTACAGCCCATTTTAACCCATCACTAGCCAACAAGGAAGTCACAGGCAGCATCTCCTGGAGACCAGACAGAAGGACCGGCCTTTGTCCTCCTGCCTGTCCTTCAAGAAACCTGACCTGTGGCCTGCTGCTGTAGGGGCCTGAGCCTCCAGAGAAAACTTGTGCTAGGGCAATGCAGCCCTGGTGAGTGGTCCTAGTAGGACCAGCATTGAGTCTGCTTCAGATAAGCCCTGTACTCAAGGCAGAATCAGATCTGGATAAGATGGAAGCTGTGGAGATCTTCCCAAATCAGTTGCTCTCTAATCAGTCCCAGGACTGTGTGAATGAAGATCGGAAAGATTCTTTCCCAATTTGCAGCCTGGGGAGTAAGGATGTAAAAACTGACTCCAGCCTCCTGGAGTGTATGAGTCAACACGGCTTCCCCAAAGGGCCTTCTGGGCAGTCCTAGCCAACACAGAGCCCTTGACCATGAGTCTACTCCAGATCTTCCTCTCACCTCAGCAAGGTGCAAGGACCTCAGACAGTCCTTCAGGAAATGTCTGAGCCGGACCTGGGCCCCAGGGAATACAGAAAGGGAAAGGATGGGAAGGCTCTGGGGCTTGTCTATGGCACATTCTCAGCTCAGTGAGGGTCCAAGGGAACGTGTGGGGAAAGGTGGAAGGAGAAACAGGGAAGAGAGCAGAGGAGGACCCAAAGCCCGTGAAGAGCAGAAGCAGAGGAACAAGTGATAGATTCATTTTGCCTTTGACCTAAGACCAAAAGAGACTGGCTTTTTGCAGGGAGGGGGTGTTTTTAAATAAGTTGGTTCTAAGTTTAATATGTAAGCCTATGAATATACTTTTCCAATTCAATTTTTAAATTTGTTGCCCTAGTTGAATTATGTGAACTGTGTACTAGAGGGAGTTACAGATGAGAATGCATCTTAGAACTTTTGAGTTGGGGATTTAGAGATCACTGATAGAGTGAACATAAGAGGGAACTGAGCCCAACAAATTTAATAGTCAGACCCAAGGTCATGGAGCTGATGAAGACAAAAATGGAGACTGTGGCCCTTTCTACTCTGTGGTCTCCTTCCTCAACTGTGTGCTCCCTGAACAGAGATTTGGGCAGGGGACAGCCAGGCTGATCAGTAAATGATATAACTTGTCACTGGAGAAAATATATTTAATCTGTGGCCACAGCATCTCAGCCCTTCAGCCAAACATCATCCATCACATCATAAAGAGTAACTTGCCAAAGAAGAGTCTGAAAATCCAAACCAGATCCTTCCCCACTCCTGGAGCAGCCGGTCACATTTCATCCCCTGAGCCAGGCTCCAGCCCCATCATTTGCATGCCAGGGTCTCCTTGTTTGACAGAGACCCTGTGTTCATTCATATGATCTCTTCAGCAGCTTTGTCCCCACTGGTGTTGCTCAAAAAGAAGGAGGAAGGAGAAGGGGCCCAGGAGTCCAGGCTTCCAGAACAGGCTGGGTGGGCCCAGGAGCCTCACTCAGCCCCGCCTACCCAGGATGCTAGGACCGAAATGCACACACATTCACACCGCCACAGGCTTTCAAAACCTGAAATATTGTTGGGGGGGGGGGGGAGAACAGTCATTACACCAGAGCCCCAATCTAAAATCCAGCTGTCCTTGAAACTTCAGTGGTTTCTTAACTTTTGAAATGCTTTATTTCTTTATTGTGAGTGTATATGAGCACACACACACACACACACACACACACACACACACACACACACACACACACACGAGAGCCATGATACATATATGGAGGTCAGAAGATAGTCCATTCTCCTTCACATGGTTTTAGGGTTCAAATTCAAGGCATGGGGGATGCATAGCAACAAGAGCTTTACCTGCTGAACCGCCTTGCTGGCCCAAATGATTTTATCATTGTGGTGTCAGAACTGAGAGACACAGTACTTCCAGAGGTGGATTCTCTGGGCCAGGACTAAATCATTTGTTCCATTCTCAGAGCCTGAGACTTTTCATTGTTGTTATTATTCCCATGGTCCTTCATTTAGTGCTATATTTCAAAGGAAACTATACTTAATCAAATCGATGGGATATGTTAGAGAAGGGAAAAAAGTCATACCAAAGACATTTCCTTCTGTAATGAAAAAGAATCAAAACTGAGAGGGTGGTCTCAAAGTCCCACCCTGAGACCACACTGTTCTCCTGAGCCTTGCCCCTGGATAAAGGTTACAAGAGGGTATTAGATATGCCAAAGCAAAATGCCATTCTAGGCAGACATCTTCACTGTAGTGATTCTACCTCAGGCTTCTTCATCAACTACAATATACTCCTCCATCTGGGATTGTTGGCCAGAACAACCACTTGCTCACTAACTCAGCCAGCTGAGAGCTCACTGGACATCCATCCACTAGTGGCTCAGAGACATCAGGACACTGCTACTTCCTGTGCACAGCAGGAAAGAGGCAGTGCTGGCAACACAGGGGAAGGAGGACTTAAGTTATGGTGTTTGGATCAGATGAGCGCTATCCTGAAAATATTTAACCATCCAGCAAATGGAACCTCAAATGCTGAGAGCAGAGGTGGTCACAAGGCACTATGGGGCTTAGAATAAGAAGATGAGGGCAGGAGAGAGGGGGTGGAGAGAAGGCATTCCACCCCACTGGTGCTCCATTTGAAGAAGCAGTTGGAGTTACTATGGAGTGTAGAGGCTTCAGGCAGCAGGCACTGAGTCTGTAGAGAGTCTGTAGATGAATCTGGATGTTGGAGGAATTTGGAATCAAGTACCTTGCTGCTATTAGAGAGAAGGATAACTAGAAAAAGTGAGACTGGGGGAGAGGGACAGCAGCAGATGAGCAGGATATAAACATGTAAGCTTTTGGTGAACTGGGAAGAGCTGCAGAGTTAGCAACCTTAGGAATCAATGCAAGACACTGGGTGTGTCCTAAATGTTGTAGATGAATCCTGCTTTCCATAGGTCTTAAGGAGAAAACCCATATATTCTAACAAACACAGTAAACTTAGAATACAAGAACCAAAACACAAACCTTTTACTCAGGAATTTCAAAGCAGCGGGTATGGTAGAGCAAACATTTGATCCCAGCACTCAGGAAGCAGAGGCAGGCAAATCTCTGTGTGTTCTAGGCCAGCCTAGTTTACACAGTGAGTTCTAGGCTAGCCAGAACCAACGAGAGAGAGAGAGAGAGAGAGAGAGAGAGAGAGAGAGAGAGAGAGAGAGAGAAAGAGAGAGAGAGAGAGAGAGAGAGAGGGAATTTAAAACACACTTCTATATAGCTCTTGGGTTAAACAAAATCAAGGCAGCATCCTGAGACAGGCTGTTTTAGAAGAACAATGAGAGCCTGCCCCTGGAGGCCTGTGGGATGAAACCAGAGTGACACTGGAGGAAAATTTAGAGCCCTAATGAGCTTTTGAGAAATCCCGAGACTAAGAGTAAAGCACTCAAATCAAGAAATTAGGAAAGGAGGGGAAAAAAGAAAGATGAATATATTTATTTTTTAAAGGAGTTAAACATTGAAACAAAAGTATAATTTTAAGTTGATTAATAAAACTAAAGTTTACATTTTAATGAAAAAAATAGGGGGCAGGGTTGGAGAGATGGCTCCATGGTTTAAAACACTGGCTGTCCTGGAGAGGACTCAGATTCAGTTCTCAGCACCTGCCAGTAGTTCACACCCATGGGAATCTGATGCCTTCTTCTGACCTCCAAAGGCAGCAGGGTGGTGTGCATACTTACATGCAGACAAAGCACACACATAAGCTAAAATAATATGCTTAATAGAAAAATTTAAAGAAAATAGATGTCTTTTACAAATGAAATTTTAAAATGAGAAAACACACAAAAAGCATTAGGTTAAGAAGCATAAAAAGGGTAGACCCCATTAGTTTATAAAAAGGAAAAAGGCAACAGAAGCGTGATTAATGGAAGAGAGGAAGGGTTCAGCAGGGGTGGGAGGGGGACCGTGGCGGTAATGGGAGAGAATATGGTCAGAGTGCAAGCCGTACATGTGTGGAAATGCCATGATTGAAACCCACTCCCCATTCTGCACAGTTAAGTTAGTTAATAAAAACTTTTTACAATATATAATAGAGATAGAGTCCAGATTATAGTAGAATATCATGTACAACTCTGTCCGAAAGAATTTACTTGTCTTACTTTATATGTTGTAAAAAAAAAAAAAAACCTAGGTGGACGAAAAGCTACAGAAGAAAAATTAGAGGTAATGAAGGATTTGTTAACACGGCCAGAGGGCTCTTCAAATGAATTCCAAGAAACCACAAAGAGGCAGTTAAAAATGAAAAACTAAAAAGCTAAAAAACAGAGCTCCACTCAGAAGGCTGGTTCCCAATTACTACCCAAACAGGCAATGGCTGGCTCAGATGGTAACGCTCCCGACCACACCACTCACAGATATTACAAAGCCCCAAATAAGACCTTAACAAGTGAGTGCAAGGACATAGGATATCTGTTAATGTAATCCACTACACTAGGTTAAGATAAAATCATATCTTTTCAGATATCATATCTCTTTAGATAGAAAAATTTAAAAGCCGTCAATAAAATTTAACCAACGTTCCTGACTAAAACAAATTTAAAACTTTAAAATTCTTGAAAAACCAAAAGCAAAATGTATTCACCACAATCTACAGCAAATGTCACCTTTGTGGCAAAGCATTAGCAGTGTTTGCTTCCCGGTTTGGTAAAGCTGACACAAGGGTGTCCTACCAAGTACTAGAACTGCACTCCTACAGCTGCAGACTGAGGCTGAACCAGGAGGGCTGAGAGAGCTCAGGAGTTTGGGGCCTGCCTAGACAACACAGTGAGACCTTCCCCAAAAACAAACCAAAAGAAAAAAGGTAGAAGAAAAAAATTAAGACTGATGAAAAACTCCGGCAATCTCATTGCTTAGAAGAAATGCCGGCTACCCTGTAAGAAGGGGAATATCCCTCCAAAGTGAAGCCGTGTTTTATCTTGCTGGAAATGGGATGTGCTGTGCTAAGCAAAAAAAAAAAAAAAAAAAAAGGAAGGCTTACACTTGAAAATCTTGAAGCTGTCATGAGATTGTAGGTAGAAGCTATTTTTAAAAACCATCCAGAAGGAGCAAAGGTTGGAAATATGATTTCTGAGAAGAGAAACATGTTGGCAGAAGAGGCCTTGGTTGAGACAGCATGCTCCTGATGGTGTCACATCAGTCAGTCCTGGCTGGGAAGGGCTTGAGCTTTTGATTCCATCCTTGGGTCTTTCCCATTAGCTGCAGAGCCTCACTCCTGGAACCTGCTTAAGAAATAGGGCAGGGATGGGGGCCTTGGCTCTGCGGGAGAGCATGTGCTTATAGCTCAAGGACTGGGTTTCATCTCCAGCCTGGGGAGTGCAGAGCCTGATGCTGCACAGGTTAGAGCCTCAGAGAAGGTTTGACAAAGCCTCTTTTGTCTTCCCATTCTCCCAGACCGCCCTGGCTTGCTGAACGTGAAACCCATCGAGGACATCCAGGACAACCTGCTGCAGGCCCTGGAGCTCCAGCTCAAGCTGAACCACCCGGAGTCCTCGCAGCTGTTCGCCAAGGTGCTCCAGAAGATGACAGACCTCAGGCAGATCGTCACAGAGCACGTGCAGCTATTGCATGTGATCAAGAAGACGGAGACAGACATGAGCCTTCACCCCCTGCTCCAGGAGATCTACAAGGACTTGTATTAGCAGACAAGTCCCACCCACTGATGACGTGTTCCTTCTATCAATTGCACTATTATTTTGAGGGAAAAAATCTGACACCTAAGAAATTTACTGTGAAAAAGCATTTAAAAACAAAAAGTTTTAGAACATGATCTATTTTATGCATATTGTTTATAAAGATACATTTACAATTTACTTTTAATATTAAAAATTACCACATTATAAAATTGTTTATAGTATTTAAAGAGTGAATGTATATCTCCCATTCTACCATTACAGATGTGGGGAAGGATTTCCCCACTTTATTTCTTTTCTTCTTTCTTGTTCATTCTTTGACATGCATATGTGCTCATATATATGTTTGTGTGTGTGTAGGCACTGTGCATGTGTATGGAGGCCCAGAGACAGCTCTAAAGCTGGCTCATTGAGACACGATCTTTCATTGGCCTAGAACCAACCAATTAGGTTAGACTAGCTGGTCAGTGAGCCCTGAGGAGCTGCCTGTCCCTCCCCACCTGCCCATCACTACCCTGTCACATGTTTAGGTGAATTCAAGGGGAGGGGCTGAACTCAGGTCCTCATGCTTTCTGGGCTTCCCAAGAACCCAGACCTCCCCCATGATCTAACAGAGTTCTCACTCATCACCAGCAACCTGTTTAACATATTGCCGTCGCTCCGTAATCATGGGATCTGGTTCCAGGTCTCCTGAAGGTACCAAACCCCATGGGTGTTCGTCTTTATAACATGATATGTTGCAAGTAAACTATGCACACTCTCCCTTATCATTTGAACTATCTCTAGATACCTACGATAGCTAGCACAATGGAAATGCTGTAAGCTGTATTATAATATTTGGGAAATCATAACAAGAATGGGAAGAGTCGTAAAATTCAATAATTCATAAAAATGCTCCCAGAATATTTGGCTCATGGATGTAAACCCCACAAATTTGAAGATCTGACTATACTGCCCACTAATGGGACACAATGTGGCCCCATGTATTATCTCAACACTTCCAGAAGCTCCAGAGAGCACAAATGTTTTCAGTATTAGCACTGGGGGATTGGGGAATGTAGCTCTGTCAGTGAAGTGCTTGCCTGCTTAGCAAACAGAGAGCCATGGGTTTGATCCCTACCACTGCAAAAGAAAAAAAAAAGCAAAAAAAATAGTCATGTTGAAAGATATCTGTAATTGTAGCACTTAGGAAATAGAGGAAGTAGGATCAGGAGTTCAAGGTTATCTTTTAATATTGCCTTTCTATCAAGGCCAGCCTAAGATACATGAGACCCCATCTCAAAAGCAAAGGGAGTGGGTGGCTGGAGAGATGGCTCAGTGGTTAAGAATACTGGCTGCCCCATTTGGCTCCCAGCCCCTGTATCAGGTGGCTCGCAACCACCTGTAACTCCCAACTACAGTCTATCTGAAGCTTTCTTTGGGTATCCACACACACATGACATACACATCTGTAAATAAAATATTTTTAATTTAAAAAATATTGAAGGGGCAGATGTGTCAGCAAGCCATAGAAGCCCGATTACCTACTTTCCGATCATGGAATACATATAGACCGTGGTATCGATAGTATGTATCTATAATCCTAACACTTGCATGGGGAGACGGGAGGCAGAGACAAGAGAATGTCCTGGACGCTCTCAGGCCAGTTAGCTGGAATATTCACAGCAGTAGAAACTCTGCTTCAAAAGATTGCAAGTCAAGAACCAGCTCACAAAAGCTGTCTTCTGACCTCTACACACAAATAAATAAGTAGAACAAATAATTATTTTTAAGACTTGAAAGAGTCTGCCGAAATGAGCTTATCATTCAATTAAGAAGAACATGACTTTCTTAAAACATTATAATGCAGGCAACTAATCATGTGCTGGATGAATGGCTGGGGCTCTTGGTCACATGCTAGGGGATGGTTTGTGGGGAAGTGAAGATTCATAAAGATTGACAAGTGAGGATAGAACCTGTGGACTCAGAGGCAGGCCTCAGGGTTGGTGTTGAATTAAGAATCTGCAAGAAAGACAAAAAAAAGGCATTACAGGAAAGAAAGCCAGCAAGAACAACAGAGCAGAAGAGGGGAGGGCCTTGCTGCTCTCTGGCTCTAAACATAGACAGCAGAAATACTGTGACTTCCCATCAGCCACCCAAGGACCATTGGCCCAGAGATCCCTTACTAAACTCAAAGGTTCATGATCCATATTATGTTTGCAACAAATGCCAGCAAGCAGATTATAAATTGTTCCCTAGCATTAGAGGTCTCTGGGTTGTTAAAGCCATCAGATTCACATCGCATCTTTAAAGCATGCCCGTTACTGAATGACCATGAGGTCTCTGCTCTCCAGGATGACTGTTCCCATGCCCTGACTTAATCCCTTCATTTACCGTAACAAGTGGTGTTTCTACCCAGGAGGCTACAACTTTAGAGTTGGGGGTTGTCAAGCCAAAACATCAAGAAAGATCTTTCTATCCTCTTGGAAAGAATATGTATCTCCAAAGAGTGAGATTATGAAAGTGAGTCTTGACTCCAGCCCTAAAAATATACACACACTACAACCCTCAGAAAGGCAACCTCAGAGTCCAAACCTTTAAAATGACAGATAGAGCTAAGCCACATTGGAACCAGAGCCAAGGTTGTGTCTGAGTGACATCCAAACATTTGGAAGGAAGGTGACAAATTCGCTCAGCCATATGGTGGTTTCTTTCTGCCTTGATGCAGAGCATCCGGGGATTTTGAAACATCTAGATGACTGCTGGGTGTCTTCACAATGTTGGCGCCACATTGGGAGTTTATCAGGGAGATGGCAAGAGAAAATGTGCAAGCCACAAGCAAGGTGGGGCTCTCAGTGGGACCTGGGAGGCAATCCCTTGTTTACAAGGCTCTCAAACAAAAGGCCTTTCAGCTCTCTGCCTGATCTCGGTTCCCACTAGTGCTCCACAGCCTAGCCAAGCCCTTTCCACAGTTTTAAACTCTGTTGCCAATGGAGTGAGGAGAGGGATGCTCTCAGCTCTTTGGCACCAATGCTTAGTGTTAAATAGCTTTTAAATCCTGGCAGCTTTCAAATTCCCATCTCTTGGATGTTTCCCTGTGGCTTGGAGGATCATTTGCTAAATATTTTACAACACATTATATTCATCTCTAAAGCTCCTGCTCCTTCCCCCTCCCCCTCCCCCCAGCATGATTCACAAGTTAATCAACACATGCATCATCAGTTATTCATAGCACTTTCTCTAGGCACAAACACATTTAGGGATGCCTACTAATAAAAATAGAAAGAAAAGTAACTTTGGTCAAGAGTCAAGCCCTTATCCCATACCTCTACTGACCACAGCCCAGCATCCTTCAACCTCTTTCTGTGATGAGTGGAACACAGGAATAGCAGGCTCCTCAAGAAACCAGAGCTCCACAGCCATGGGAACCCAGCTTCCCCAGCCATAGGAAACCTGAGCTAACCTGCATTTCTGGACTTTTGTTGTTTTGCCTTTTATTTTGTGTTTTTGACTTCTGTGTGTAGTTCAAATGAGGAGCAAGGAGGAGTCAGCAAGAGAAGGCAGGTGGGTTGTGGGGGTATGTAGATGGATTCAGGCCAGAGGTAGAGCATGTGCTTAACCTATATGAGGTCCCAGGTTCTATCCAGTAGGTCCCTCCCTGTACAGTGGTATTGGCTAGTGTCACAGTGCAAACCCAGTTGTGGGTCTGAAGTCCAAAACCAGAGGGATGGTCACAAAAAAAGGCAGCTGCCACAGCATTCCAGTGACTTTTCCTTGGCCATCAAAGAGCAAGTCCTTGCCATGAGTGGGCCCTGACTTGGTGTCTGCTACAACTGGGGTGCTGAGGGAAGGAGGCAGGGTGTTGGTTCCAGGGATGGGGGGTGCCCAGAGTGAGGACTGGGGTAGGCTCTTTATTTCCTCCCAATCACGAGGGCAAGAATCACAGCTCATTTCCATCATGACGTCACAGTGCGATCGTAAGATCAAAGAGCTTAAGAGTCTTCCCTTCACTAGATGGTTGCTTCCCTGATTTCCTCTTTCCTCACCCTATCCTGGTTATTAGCCTAGCTCCTGGAGATCTCTGCATGCATCAGTACCCTGTTATCTGCAGATTCCATCCCTCATCTGTGACTGGTGGCACACTTGGACAGAGAGAGAGAGAGAGAGAGAGAGAGAGAGAATGAGCTTTAAAAGATATTAAGAAGCAGGCGCGTGGTAGTCCCAGCTACTCAGGAGGCTGGCATGCGAGAATTGCTTGAACCTAGAAATTTGAGGACAGCCTGGTCAACAAAGCAAGTTCTTGCTTGAAAAATGAATAAACACATAAACACAGACTGGGGAGGTCATTTAGAGAGTACACTGCTTTTTGTGCATGCATGAAGACCTGATTTCAGATCCCCAGTGTCCATGTAGAAGGTGTATGCTAGGGAGACAGACAGGAGCACACCCTATCCCAAGGACTTAGTGGCCAGCCAGCCTAGCCAAACAGCAAGCTTCATATTGAATGAGAGGCCATGCCTCGAAATAAATAGATAATAAACAAACAAACAAACAAACAAATAGCAGGATCTTAGAGTTAAGCAATCCAGGTACGATCTAGTCTCATCCACAGCTCATATTTGGCAGTCTACCCTGGAGCAAAGGTGAGGGCAGGCCCTTCCCTCAAGGGGTCAGTCTGTGAATGAGTAGATACAGCCCAGAAGTGAGAGCTGTCTAGAGATGCAGATCCTCAGAGTGTATGGTAGATATAGGAGTGTCCCAGCTCTCCAAGAGGGTCAGGGTGGAAAGTCAGAGGGACCAAGCATGTGTCAGACTGGGACATGAGTCTACCCCATGGTAAGAAGATCTCTTGGACTGTGTTTGGAGACCATGGGGATCCAGATGAAGCTGCCAAGCAGCAGAGGGATATGATCAAATTTGAAGTTTGGAAAGCAAGCTTCCCAAAAGTCAACACTGCCCAAAATATACATTCCCTCTCCAAGGCTCCCCAGATGGCCCAGGCCTGGATAGCTACCTGGAGGGATGGGTTCCTTAGGGACTTCCAGCCTTGAGGCCTGGCTTTGCCCCCTGGTTCCCACATAGCATACTTATTCGTGCACCCTGAGGTTCTGACTCACTTTGACCCTGTAATCCAGTGACGGTCTTCTGGCCCACACAATGGCATCCTCTTCCTAACTCTGTTTCCTCCAGTTCCCAGGAGCCAAGGCCTCACATACCGCCAACCCACAAAGGTTTTCTGCTACTGCAAGGAGCTCAATCTCCACCATTTTCCCTGCTTCCCAAACATCTCAAGGTCATCTCTATTCCCCGATCTCCAACCTACTTCCACATCTATTTTCCAGAAAGATCGATTGACTGAGAATTAGGGCTATGGACACAGTTCAGTGGTCAAACACTTGCCTAGCACACAAGACACTGGGTTCAGTCTCTGATACCACAACAAAGTAGTTACATAAGACAGGAAGTACCAGGCATCAGTGAAGATTAACATATTCAAAGTGTTGGCTACCCATATACTCTTTCCAAATGCCAGCACTACCTCCAGAGGGGCTAGTAGCTTAATGAGAAGATCCCAAATGCATGGAGCCCTTCAAGCTATTGTGAGTGACAGTAGAAAGAAGGGAGAGAAACAAACTTCCGGGGAGAGCACTGTTGTAAGATCGCAGATCATTACATAAGGCTGTAGGAGCCTGGGGTGGAGTATGTTCAAATAATAGCATCCTGTTGCTGACTTCAGAGTTATTCTGGCTGGGGTTAAAATTCCAACTCTACATGTACCAGTCTAATGGCCATGAGGATATGGCCAACATCTTAATCTCTTTAGGTCTAAATTGCCCTCAAATGTAAAGTGGGGTAGTAACACCATCTCCAGGGTGATTGTGAGGATTAAATGTAATAATGACCGTAAAGTAATTCTCGGAGTCTCTTGGCACATCTCTGTTGCTTGCAGGCAGCATTATTGCTGCTGTTACTAACATGCCCTTTAAGGCCTGGGGTGCTGCCTAGAACGCAGGAGGCCTTGGATTTATCCCCAGGACCATAGAAAGCAATTAACTTTATTTAAGAATAAAACATCCAAGAGCTAGAGAGATGGCTCAGCAGTTAAGAGAACACACTGCTCTTGCAGAGGACCTGAGCTTGGTTCTCAGCTTGCACATCTGGTGGCTCACAACCACCTGTAACTCTAGCTTCAAATGACCTGATGCCCTCTGTTGGCCTCTGCAGGCACTGCACTCTCGATACGCATTATAAACACACACACACACACACACACACACACACACACACACACACACAGAGACAGAGAGACAGAGACAGAGAGACAGAGACAGAGAGCCTGAAAGAGACAAGCAGACAGACAGACAGACACAACAGAGCCAGAGAGAGAATATGAATATGATATGTGAGTACAATTTAAAAATATTCACATAAGATGAGATGAGCCCATGGAGGTTTTTCTATCTTAGTGTGTTTGAGCCCAGAATATGCCACAACATAGTCTGCATTTGTTTGTTTGTTTGATTGATTGGTTGGTTTGGGTTGGGTTTTGAGACAGGGTTTCTAGAACCCATTTTGCAGACCAGACTGATCTCAAACTCAAAGATCTGCCTGCCTCTGCCTTCCAAGTGCTGGGACTAAAGGTGTGTGCTGTCACCACCACCTGGCTGATAGTCTGCATTTTTCAAAGTAGAGTGAAAATATATTCAAAAGAGTTTGTCCCCAATCCACAAGTATTAGGAGGGAAAAAATATTTGAAAGACAACTGTGCTGTGTTCTGTTTTAGAACAAATGCAAAGCACGAGGCTGAGGGAATGTTCTCTCCAAAAGCACCAGGGCTTTTCTCTGGCGACTTCTGCTCCTAATTTTAGATAAATATTACATAGTTTGAATTTCCAAAGGGGTTATAATGAATAAGAAAATTGCTAATTTGACTCTGTAGGGAGTGGGTTGGGATATTTCCATCCCTCTGGAGTTTTGTAAATATGTTCCAGGGCAAATGTTCCCAGGAGAATGTCATTTCTGGGATCTGCTTAGAGCCAAGGGCCATGTCTTGGGGACAACAGAAGTGGCTTCCTGCAAGAGTAGGAATGTGGCTCCCCAGGCCCACTTTCCAGGGTGCTACAAACCATGGAGTGTGGATGAGAGGATCCACGGTCTGACTGACAGACTTGCCACTTGTCAGGCCTGAGGCTGTGGACAAGTCCTCTCTGGAGACCTGGTAGATGGCCTAGAGAAGTCCATTCATCACGAGGCAAGGATGGGCCTCTGTTCCCAGCTAGACCAGTGGTACTTAGCTTGCATGTCTCCTGGAAGATCAAATAAAGGAACCAGGACAAAAACCTCACCATTGCTGGTTACAGACAAGAGAGTTTGACACCCAGTGAATCCAGAGAGCTAGCCTAAAGGTTAAGAAAGAAAGGTGGAGGCCCATACAATTCAGTTGTCTTTCTTAGTTGTGCTACTTAAGAAAATGAAAGCATGCACACTTGGGGAGGCAGGAATCGATTACATTTGAATTACAGCTGTGTACCTGCTGTAGCTGCAAGCATGCTGGTGCCTCTCTGGGCCTCAGCTTCTCTATCTGCATAGCTAGAAAGTTGTTCTGTCTTCTAGCCCTGACACCCCAAGAGCTCAGGCCTCCGAGAGAGGCAGGCCAGAGAACAGTACTCTGGCTGTCCATCAAGAGGCCCACATTCTTTGCTGCCTGAGCGTGTGTTCTCAGCTCAGAGCCACCCAGGCCCAGGCCAGGCTGCAGCCTGCGCTCATTAAGGGCCTGGGGCTGCTCCAACCTGAGTGAGTTGGCTGCCTCCAAGGGCAGGGGAGGGGACACCGGATGGCTGGTTGGTTCCCACCCAAAGCCAAACTGCTTAGAGAAGGGCGTTGTGCTGAGTCAGTTGCTGGCAGCTCAGCCTGGGGTCCCTGGCCACCCTGCCTGCCAGATGGGCCAGCTCCAGGCAGGCCTCGGAGGAGCCCATGTTATGCCTCCAAGGAGCCCATGTTATCGACGATGCTGCCGCTGCTGCCACAGTGGTGGGCAACATGCCTTGGAAAAGCTGCACTATGGCCAGGCCTCCCGGGGCTCCCAGGGTGGGACAGCTGCTGATGAAGGGGGACTTTTTTTTTTTTTTTTTTTTTTTTTTTTTTTTTTTTTTTTAGGAGCTGCCTCCTACTGGCAAGATGCTAGCCAAGGTTTTCCCCTTGCTCTGTTGCCTGATGAGGGAGACTATTCTCTCAAACACCACGCACACACTCTTTGCTCATAAACTGCCTTCCACCTCCTGAGTCCTGGCTCAAGCTTAGTAAGGCAGTGTTTGGGCCAGGACACCACCAGGAGCACATGGCAAGGGTATCTAAGGCAGAGGAGCCCCTAATGCAGAGGTCACACGCAAAGTGAAGGCAGGACTCAGAGAAGCCAGCAGAGGAGAGGGATCAAGGCAAGCTGGGAAGTGAGGGAGGCCCTCAGACCTCCAAGAAGCTTCAACCTTGCTGAGGCTCCTGGGAAGATGATGAAGCCTGAAGCAGGGCCCAGAAAAGGCCAGAAAGGAAACCGCCCATAGGAAACAGTCTGCTGAGGCACACACAGCCCAGGGAGGCAGGTGGGAATGAATGTGCAGGCCATGCCATGAAGAAAACCACTGCATAGGCCTGGACTCCAGCCCTGACATCTACAGATGCTGTGGGCAGATGTGTAAGACAGCACAGTATTTGCATAGGACCGCCATATACCCTTCTGTAAGTTCGAAACCATGTCTGCACTAAAATACTCAACTCAGCAAAGGTGCTGTGTAAACAGATGCCACACCAATTTGGGAAGCAATGACCCAAGTCTGCACATGCTCAATACAGACACAATTTCCCCTAATATTATATGCAAAACTGTTTGAGTTCCCTTATATGGAAGCCATGGATACCAAGAGTTGACTATCACTCTTTTTAAGTTTCCAAATCACGATTAAAATATTCTTTGAAAGTCAAATGTGTCTCACTTGAGTCCAAGAATTTCCAAAAGAAAAACTCTCCCCAAGATGGGGTACTCCCTTCCTCTCATGGCTTCACAAGCCCCCTAGGACAGGGCTTTGTACCCCATTCTAAACAACACAACCATTAGAGAAAAGACCTGGCTTGCCAGATGTCACACGGGGGACAGTCTCTTCTAGCCAGGCATAGCCACCATTAAGGGGTCTGAGCTCGGGGAAGGGAGAGGAGGGGGAGGTAACCTGAGGTCAGCAGAAGCAAGACAAGGAAAAATTAAAGCCCAGGGCCAGTAAATGTTCACTGGCCTTGCATGTCCCCAGCTCTCCTCAGCCTCTAGGGACACAGAGATAAGGCTGGCGTGACTCAGGCCACCAAGGAACTCACTTTTGTGGAGATAAACACAGAAGCTGGCAGCCTCAGAACAGCCTGGCAAGCAGAGGAAGCCAGAGGGCTGGAGGCAGGGCAGGTGAGGCTGGATGACCTTGGGCAAGACTTCTGGAACCTTCTTGTGATTCTTCTTATATAGCTTAGGGAGTGCATAGCTACCCCTGAAGGTCACAGTGAGGAGGCACGGAGGTAAAGCAGGGCCAGCACTGCCCACTCTGCTCCCTCCTCAGGTGTTAGTGTTGGGAACAGGTTGCAGCTGAAGATAACCTCATCTTCCGGCTGCTGTCAGCTGCCATCTGATTGAGATCATAAGAGATTATTTGAAATTTCCCAGGCAGGCTGAGCTATGGGCTTTCCATTCCTGTGAACATTGGCTGCCAGGGAAGAGAGGGAACCCACAGAGGAGGTTGCATTTGAGACAGAGTTCAAAGGAGGACTTATGAATTACCTGGGCAAACAAGGAAGGAAGGAAGAAACGCTAGGTGAGGGGCTCGTGTGCAAAGGCAGATGACAAGTGGGAGAGCAGAGCTTCTGTTTCCCTGACGCCTAGGGCACCAGGAGGAATCGAGCTGGAACAGCAGTGTGGGATCAATCGGCCTAAGAGAGCTAGGCAATCTGGACCGATGAGACTGGAGCTCGTCCTAGACAGAGTGGGAAGTCACGGAAGACCTTTAGCAGCTATGCTTGCTTTCCTGAGAAAGGCACATCTGGAAAGGCAAAGGTTTGCTCTGGATCACAGTTTTCAAAGCCATGATTGGTTGGTCACACTGCTTGGAACTGTAATGAGGCTGCACACGGTGGTGCAAAACAGAAAACAGTGAGAGGAACAAGCTGGGGTCCTACCCATAATCCCCTGGGGGAATACGCCTGATGGCCTAAGACCTCCAATCCCCTGCTCCTCAAAGGTCCTCTGTCCTCCTTGTGGCATCACCCTGGAAACCAGGCCTTAACACGTGGGCTGTGGGGGGGACATCCAAGATCTGACCTTCCAAGCTAGAAAGCAGTATGGCAGACTCTCACTTGAGACCCATTGGCCAGCCACTGGGAAGACAAGGGTGATGGGGAGACCACCAAGAGGCTGCTGCCATAAGTGGTAGCAGTGGCAGGAGGGAGTGGCTTCAGCGTAGAAACAGAGGGAGCAGACAAATGTGGGAAGAGTCTGGGGGAGCGCGGAAGACAAGGATCAGGTTTGGACGTGGTGACACTTTACTTCCTGGGGAGGATTATCTGCAGGGCCCCAGGTCAGGTGTCTAGATGGCTATGGGGTGCAATGGGGGATCTGGAATGTCAGAGGGCAATGAGCTGGAAGATATGGGAGGGTCCTGGGAGAAAGTACTGACAACCACACACCAGCCACAGTAAAGGGTAGTAGAGGAGCCATCTTGACTCTCCAAGCCCCATTTCCCCCACTGAAGTCGACAGGCAGCTTGACACTTTTTTTTTCTTATTTTCTTTCTATCCCTGAAAAGATTTTCCAAATATTTATTGGGCGCTATTTATGTGCTGGGGCCGTTGGAGAAGTTACTCCTGACCAGCTGCCATTCTTAAGTCATCCCTAGGCAAAGACGTGTGTCAGCCCATTTCCACGGTAAGGTAGTACTGTTCCCATTTCAAAGTTCTTCAAAGGCTTGTAAGCAATGATGCTAAGACTGGACCTTAAGTCTTCTGAGAACGGTATCACTGACAACCTTTCACGTCGGCAGAGCCAATGACCCCCAGGAGTGGAGGAGTGGAGGCCTCTATGGATGGTCCTCGCCCCAGCCACAGACAGTCCCACCCAGCATCTCTCATACCTAGACACACACACCACAGGTAGGGTGTGCCTTGTCCTGCCTCCTTCATAAAACTTTGCTCTATCTGGTCACTGGCAGAAAACTTCTCAGTACACCTTCCCTTCTAAGGCGACTTTTATAACCGCAAAGCTGAGCCCCAGACAGGTGACAAGGCCCAAGGGCAGAGTCCTTTACTTCTTAAGTCCCTTCTTCCTATTGGCCCATGTCTCCGTTCCCAGCCCAGGAAACTCCCCCTGATGACCTCTACCTGTTGCCCTGGACCTAAACCAGGGTCCAAACCCAGGTTTGCAGCGGCTGACACTCAGTAGCCTGGCTGTCTCCCTGCAGTCCCCCCTTCCATCCTGAAACTCTGGGCCCTGTGTTCTCGTCCATGGGATGGAAGTGAATGAAGGCTTTGGTCCAGGTCCTACAAGGCTGTCTAGGGGTTTCATGGGATGCTGGGAAGAGAGAGGGACCAGAGAGCCTCAGAAGTGCTGACTCTGCTTAGGGCTGCTGTCTACCCAACCTAGAGTCAGGCCTCAGGGCAGCTACTTCCAAGGTGGAATTGACATTTGACTTGTGGGCTGGGCTAGGTGTTCTCTCTTGGAGATATTGAAGTCCTGGGTTTATGGGCTCCATGAGAAGGCTGGTGCCATGACTAATCCCCAGCACTGGCTTCCTCTGTCACCCTGCCTGCTATGCAGGAAGTCTGCAGGCCTCGACTCACCCCCCCCTAATCACTGCCACCTCCCCATGACCCGCCTCAATCACGTCTCTTTACAGTTGGGCAGAGCCCGCTGGGCCTCCTCAAACTCCCATATCTGCAGCTCTAGATCAGTGATAGGCCTAATGGCATTTGCTTGCCTCCACACCCTAGGCCCAGCACTCTGGGAGTCACGCAATCCCACAGGCCCAGGAAGGAGGCTGTTCCCACAGCCACAGGGCCTAGGGACCTGGGGAGTCTCCCCACCCCATACAGCATGTGAAATGAACCTTTCTTCAGGGCCACCTGGCCAGGTGGCCCCAGCCATGACTGACTTCCCTGTTTTCCAGTCCTGCCCTGCCCTGCCCACCTCCACCCCTTGTGTCTCAAGCCATATATATATATATTTGTGTGCATGTGTATCTATTATATATGTGTATGTATACATGTATGTATGTATGTATGTATATGTGTGTGCTGTGTATGCATATTCATCTCTATCTCTCATTCCCCTCTCTGCCTTTCCCCTTCCCTCTCTCCCTCCTTCCCTGCCTCATTTGGACTCTCTCCCAGGGGTCTACAGATTCCTAATTTATCCTCCTAGAGAGAAGCGTTTGCTAGCGTGAGCACCACCATCCATTCCTTATTATCCACTAATCCACTCCTTTCTTTCCTTCAGACCACTGAGCTGCTCTGGGTCAGGCCCTATTGCTGAGTGGTGGTAAACCTAAAGAAGAGATCCTGCACCTTACAGAGTTGTGGCTGGAAGGTACCTACAGGGTAGAGAGGTCACATAGAGGCTGCCACAGCTGTACCCCTCACCTTCCACCACCCCCATTCCTCTGCCCAAGACCCTTCTCAAGCTAGGACTCTGCTTTGACGTTGCATGTAACAGATCGGGGTGGCCAGAATGCTCCTGTTCCCCCAAGCAAGCCTCACCCAGATCAGTCCCTTGCTTCTCTCTGTCCACCCCCAAAGCTTTATCAGTTACACCCACATCGCTATGCAGGGACCCAGACGAAGACCTCAGGTTAGCACTCATGGCTGTCAACCATGCATTCACCCGAGAACAGGGGAGCATATGTAGAGCACCTGCTATAAGCCAGATCTTGGTTACCGGGTAAACATGTTCCAGGCCCGACCCAGCCAGGGCAACATGGATGAAGACAGAATTTATGAGATTCTGTGGGACCCCTAACCCTGTCTGGTGAACAGAGGAGGCAGCAGCTCAGCTGGGTCTTGGAGGTTCATCTGAGGTTGCTCTAACAGACTGCACAGAAGGGTTTTGTAGGTAGAAGAAACAGAAACGCAAGCTCAGCGATGTACAAGCAATCATGCCTGATCCTAGAAGTGCTATTTCTGTTGTCTGTTGGGGGTGGCACCCGGGGCTCTCATGACATCGCAGTGGGAAATGAAGCAGGGCATAGATGCTGAATGTCCTCTCAGACACTGGCATGTTTGCACTTTCTAAAGGGAAGTGTGGGTAGAGAGAAGTGTGAGCTCAAGGAAACTCACTGGGGAATGAGTACCTCAGGCTACCAGGGCCCCGCGGTGCTATGGAAGGCTCTTTGCTTCTGGATCAGTTTCCTGGAGTTTCCAGGCTTGGCTGTGACCACATGACTGTTTGCGAAGGGTCCCGAGCAGTCTCCCTTGATGATCAATAATCGCCAAGACTTCAGAGGAAAGATTAAACTAAGTAGATGAGTGCCACACCCCACCCGCTCCTCATTGCTCTCCCAGCATGGCACCCCCCTGGACTCAGCAGCCACTGTAGTCCTCTCCGGGGAACTCATGTGTGAGCTACAGTTCGGGGAAACTGAGACCTGCAGAGATTCCTCTTGTATGCCAGTGGAACAGAGTCCCAGGGTAACAGTCCCAGAAGCAGCGGGGGAGCAAAGCCTGGGGGGAGAGAGAGGTGTGGTTATAATTCAGTTATTCCACGGCCCCATAGCCCAGCGCCACTGAGTTACATCTGGGTCTCAGGGTGGACAGGGCCCAGGAAAGCCAAAGGTTGCTTTAAGCCTCAGCCCCAGGGCTCTTTTCATGAACTGATCTCTGAAGAATCCACTCAAGATGCTTGCCAACTTTTATACCTGCCACCAGACCTGCTGCAGATGGAACCCAGGACCTCTCCTAAGATAGGAAAGACATCATTAAGCCACACCCCCCACACCCACCATGCCCCCTTTTAAGATGTGAGGCATGGAATTGTTGAGTTGTGTCCAAAGACATACATTCTTTTAAGTTGGCTGAGGAAAAGATGGAGGTATTGACCCACATTGCACCTGAGCTCAAGATGAAGCCTTAATACCACACAAAGCTCCATGTGGGTAAGGAAATCTCAGGCCAGACACTGCAGGAATTTCCAGGTGGCACCTATCAAACTTCAACCTGATTGGCTGGGCCAAGGTCACTTAGTACAATCCATAATCAATCACTGTGTCTGAGGGTTGCAGAGCCCTAGGGGGCTTCTTTTGAGTACCTTCCATTCCTGGAGAACAGCTTGAGCCTCACATCATAATGAGGTGGGAGTGTCACTTGGAAGAGGCCTGGGAAGGAGCACAGTGCTTGGAACCACTATAGTCATTTGAGCAACACGTCATTCTTTCCACCACAGCAAGAGACCATGAGAACAGAACTATGTTAGGACCTGCTAGAGAACAAAAAAAGCACACTGGAGCTGAGCCACTGGAACTAGGTCACTGGAACTAAACCACTGAAGCTGGGTCACTGGAGCTGAGCCACTGGGGCTGGGTCACTGGAGCTGGGTCACTGGAGCTGAGCCACTGGAGCTGGGTCACTGGAGTTGAGTCACTGGAACTAGGTCACTGGAGCTGGACAACTGGAGCTGGACCACTGGAGCTGAGCCACTGTGGCTGGGTCACTGGAACTGGGTCACTGAAGCTGAGCCACTGGAGCTGGGTCACCGGAGCTAGGTCACTGGAGCTGAGCCACTGGAGCTGAGCCACTGCGGCTGAGCCACTGGAACTAAGTCACTGGAGCTGAGCCACTGGAGCTGGGTCACTGGAGCTGAGCCACTGGAGCTGGGTCACTGGAACTGAGCCACTGGAGCTGGGTCACTGGAGCTGGGTCACTAGAGCTGAGCCACTGGAACTAGGTCACTGGAGCTGGGTCACTGGAGCTGAGCCACTGGAGCTGGGTCACTGGAGCTGAGCCACTAGAGCTGAGCCACTGCGGCTGAGCCACTGGAACTAAGTCACTGGAGCTGAGCCACTGGAGCTGGGTCACTGGAGCTGAGCCACTGGAGCTGGGTCACTGGACCTGGACCACTGGAGGGACATTCACTGACTGGTAGAACCCAGGGCTTGACAAAGTGACATGAGACACAGAACATGGAAGGGAACTTCTATGGGAAGAAGACAGTTTGTCAGGAGCCTGACTTTTGTCCAAAGAGGTAGCTAGCCCATGGTGATCTTCAGGGAAGGGGGCTAGGGAATAAGACCCAGGTCCATCTCTTTCACTTTCTGGGATTCTGTGAGTCCCATTGATTAAAGCCACCCAGAGCCAATGGGCGAGGACAGCATTGATGAAAACTGCATAGTTCAGAGTAAGGCCTTCCCCAGGGCACAGCACGGTGGAACTATTTGATTATGGACTGAGAAAGGCCTCCTACTTGTCTTATATCTCAGCAACTTTTAGAAACAGGCCTTGGCCCATAGACTGGGAAACTTCTAGAAGCAGCAATCTCCATGTGAAGGGCTTCCTAAGGACCACCCAGAAAGAGTTCAGAAGCTCTGTGCTGGATCTTCATGCCCTAAGTCTTTCCATGCCCCCTGTAGGTTCTTTAGAAGAGAAATAAGCTCCAACTTGTTGGCACAAGAAAGGACTTTCTGAACAGGACAGTGATATCACAGACATTAAGACTAGCAATCAATAAATGAGACCTCATGAAACTGAAAAGCTTCTGTACAGCAAAGGCCACTGTCACTTGGGCAAAGTGACAGCCTACAGAACAGGAAAAGATCTATACCAAGTGTACACCTGATGGAGGATGAGTATCTAGAATACACAAAGAACTCACAAAGCCGAACTGCTTTGGGAAATGACAGCACATACTGCTGAGGGTGCAGGGAAAGAGCAACACTTACCTATTTCTGGTGGCAATTCAAACTTTCACAGCCACGGTGGAAATCAGTGTGGAGGCTCCTCGGGAAGCAGGGACTGGATCTACCTCAAGGTCCAGCTCTACCACACTTGGGTATCTACCATCTACATCTTACTACAGAGATGCCTGCTCATCGGTGTTTACTGCTGCTCTACTCATACTAGCCAGAAACGGGAAACAGCTGAGAGCTCCATAAACTAATGAATGGATAATGAAAACATAGTACATCTACACGTGGAGTATTAGTCAGCTCTTAGGAAAAGCATAGTTATGAACTTTGCAAGTAATGGACAAAGCTAGATACAACCGTCCTGAGTGACGTAACCCAGACCTAAAAAGACAAATATTGCTTGTTTTCTCTTATATGTGGATGTTAGCCTTAAGCTTTACACATGTGTGCTGCAATCTGAATAACCAAGCACAGAGGTTAGGAACCTGGTAAGGGACCAGGGTGGAGAAGAGAATCCCCAAGGAAAAGGAACTAAAATATAATGTTATGGACAAATAAAGGAGAAACTAGCAGAGAAGGATTAAATAGTGAGGGGGATGGGAGAGAACGGTACACAGGGAATATGAGGAGGGCCATTTGAAAAGCCATGTGGAAGCTTCCTCAAATATATACTATGAAAGGACTCTAAAGGGAGTCACCAAATAGTAGAGGAGACAGTGCTCCAACTGGACATCTTATGCTACCAAGTAAAATCTCCAGTGCCATGAATGGGTTACACATTGTTAAGTTGTTAGCCTCAAACATCAAAGGCTATTGCCAAGGCTATTGGTTGATCTCCACAACCTGATGGCAAGGCCCTATTGGCTGAGGACAAAACTTATTTAAATCGTCAAACACAGAAAAGTTGAGCTGGTGCCTGTCTAGAAGCTTCACCCCGACTGACTAGTGTTCATAATACTGAAAGGCACCCTGCACACGCCTGGGGTAATCATCAGTATTATCTAGCTACAAAGCCTGAAACCTACAACAGTGACCTGTCTGCAAGACACACTGGTGCAGCAATGGCACAGGCGTTATGGGAGTAACCAACCACTATTTTTTTTTATTGGATTTAAGGCCCACTCCATGGCATGGAACCTATACCTGACAATGCTAAAGTGACCAAGAACCTGAGACTAGAGAGGCCACGAGTCTACTACTATTATAAAGGAAAAAACAATAAAGTTACTCCTAAAACCCCACTGTCTCACCCGATCCACATCAGAGAAGTTTCTTGCAGTAGATGGGAATTAACAGAGACAGACAACCGCACAATGTGCAGAGTAAGAGACTTTGGAACAGTCAGTCAGAGATGGGATGTCTTCATCAAACCCTCCCCTCAAGGCCCAGGCAGCTATGTGGAAGAGAAGACAGAAAGATTGTAAGAGCCAGAAGAGATAGATGACGCCAAGGAAACGGTGCCTTCAGACACAACAGTCCCAATGCACCTACAGACTCATGAGACTGTGGCGTGTGCAGGTTCGAGCCAGATGGGTTCTGAGAGACAGAAGTGAGACAGGGTCCCAGTCCTAACCAAGAAGCTATTTGAAACTGCTGGCCATGGAAAAATCAGTTTTCTCCAACGGAGTGTCACTGGGTATATCATCCACACTCCACCCAGGGCAGGCAGGCCCCATGCCTAGAAGCAGTTGGCCAACACATGTGTTTTGTTTTGGGTTTTTCTGTGAGAGGGTATCTTTTTGTTTCATTTTGTTTTGTTTGGAATTTTTGTCTTATTTTATTTGTTTGTATTTTCTTTTGGGGGTGGGAGAGAGAGAGAGAGAATATGAAGTTCGATGGGAAGGGAGGGAGGGAGGGTTTGGGGGTGAGGAAATATGCATAAAATATATTGTATGAAAAATAAATAAATAATTTCAAAAAAATTAAATACATTTATTCTGTGTTTTTACAAGGGTGGGATGGTTCCACACATGTCATGGCATAGATGGACATCAGAGGACAGCTTGTGGTAGCCAGTTCTCATCTTCGGCTGCATATGTCCCTGGGATCAAATGCAGGCCATCCTGCCTGGCAGCAAGTACCTCTACCCACTGAGCCATCTTGCCATCATTATCAGACCCCCAGTAAGTCTTATAATGAGGTCACCAGAAAGCAGATCCTGAGGCAGGGGTTGAGAGCAGGCTTGTCTGGGTGAGTGGCTTGAGAGACTGGAGGAAGTGAAGCAGTGGGGACTGGAAAGAGATGCGTAGGAGAAGTAACCTCTGTCTGTGGAGATATGCTCTCCGCAGACAGCTCCCATCTCCACTGGCCAAGGCTCATCTCAGGTGTCCTGGGACTGGCTGGGAATTCTCCCACAGAGCCTTCACCTCACACAGTGTCTGAAGATCAGACACTTGGAGGCAGCTTAGCTGAGGAGTTGGGACTGCAGCATCTAAAGGTCAGCTGGACTTTGGGATTTGCTTCCAAGATCTCTCACTCCCATGATGCTCTGGACTGACTTGTGTCCGCCTAAAATTCCTGTGTTGAAATCCTGTCCCTCTGTGTGATTTCATGAGGAGTAGGACCTTCAAGGAGGTGATCAAGGTTAATTGGGGTCAGAATGATGTTCTCAATCCAGAAAGAGTGTGTCCTTACCAAAGGAGGAGATGTCAGAAGCATGCACACAGAGAAAGGTCATGTGAGAATATAGCAAGAAGCCAACCAACCATCTTCAAGCCAAAGTCCTCCCAGAAACCAGCCCTGCTGGCATCTTGGTCTTGGTCTTCAGGCCTCTTGAACCCAGAAGAAAGAAGGAAAAAAAAAAAAGAAGAAGCAGGTCCCAACAATTCTGCTCTATAATATTTGCCTTTTTCCATGTGCCTTTTAATTGTTCTTCCAATGCAAAAGAAACAGTGGCTAACACTGTTAATACTTGAACACAAAGCAAGACAGTTGCACTAACTGTTCTCTTCATTATTGTATTCTTGCACTCAAAGCAAATTAATAATAATAATAATAATAATAATAGCAAATTCAGTTTTAAAATGAAGCGGTGAAATTGCAAATAAATTTTATTATATCTCAAAAAAAAAAAAAAAAAAAAAAAAAAAGAAGCAGTCTGAGTTGTTTAAGCCACCCAGGCTATAATGATTTGTGATGGCCTTCACAGACCACGGACACAGGCTAATGGCAGGGGGTCACAGTTCCCCATACCCATTGCCTGAGTGTCCTGGTTTGCTGCCGGCCTCCCTCAGATCTAAAACTGCATGGTGGGCTGGGGTGCAGCTGTATAATGCTTTCCCAGAATACAGGAAGTTCTGGGCTTGGTCCCCATCACCATAAAATAAACAAACCTTAAACAAAACCTTTATGGCATAGGCTTGGAGGAAGTAGAAATTCACCACACCCTCCAAGTCATCTTGGTCCCACTGGTCAGCCTACTTACTGTGAGGGGACAGCACAGGGCCATAGATAACAGAATCCACCATGTACAGTGGCCACCACTTCTCAGAGGTGGAATCGAGCTGGTAGGTATGGCACCCAGGTTTGGGTGACTACTAGCTGGGAGTCAGCAGCGCAGGGCAATGCCTGAGCCCTAGCCCCTTCCCCCGAGAGCTCGCTTTGCATTTTGAAAGTTGAATCAAAAGACTGAGAGAGAAGCAAGCAATAAGCTGGCCCTCGAGCAGCGGTTCCAAGGGCCGAGAGCAGCTCGGAGACCTTTGCATTTACACAGTTTGGGACCTAACTGTGCCCCAATTAGGGCCTCGATGGGGGGTAACTTTCTTACTGATTAGAAGTTGTGTGTAAGAAGTCACAGGCCTCTTAATCACTTGCCCAGAGCCTCTGAGTACCCAAGTGACATTTTGCTTATTCTGCACCTCTGTTTTTTTCCATGGTTGACACCACCCAAGATTATCCAGGTTGGGATCAGCTCTGAGACACTGAGAGCTGGAAAGGCTCACAGAGGGCATCAGGTATCATGTGTAGAGAAGCTAAACTCCAGAGAGGGAAAAAAAAAACGATCCAAGGTCACCAGGGAAGTTGTCACATGCCCAACACCTACTTTGGATAGGGTCTAGGGCAGACCCTTACATCTATCCCATTGCTATGGGCAAAGGAGGAGTGTGCTGCCCACAGACTCAGGCTTAGACTTGTGGACCCCAGGCCTCCCTAGTAAAGAATGGGAACAAAAGATAGAGGTCACAGGTCATGCGCCCCTACCCGTGTCAGACCCTAGGGAATGTGTATATCCCCAGCCCTGGCCTGAGCTCTCTGAATGCCAGGGTCGCAGGCTGTGTTTAGCAATTCTTTAGCACAGCAACCCGCCTGGGACACAGGGTACATGGACACCAGCTCCTGGCTAGCTCCAGACCCATTGCAAGAAGAGCAGCCACCATGTGAAGCAATGATTGCCACATGCCCAGAACCCAGCGTCTTAGGATCAGGCCATGGGGACTCAGGGGACCCAAGTTCTGAGGCAAAGGCTCATATGATCAAGACCAGCATTGAGCAACAGTTTGGGTCAAGGGTTTGCCAGTCAGAGGCTGCAGTAAACAATTCTGGGCTCCCTAGATACAAACACAGTACGCCTAATCCATGGAGTAGCAGCCACAGGACAAGACAGTGGGTATACGGGATCCAATGGTCATGCAGGATTTCACATATTTCCAGCATTCCCAGGATGCATGAGGTGTCGTCACTTCCTCTTATAGTGGAGGAAACTGAGGTCAGGCACAGGGTGTGACAAGCCAAGACTTCAGGTTACTAAGTGCAGAGACAAAACACCTCCTTCTCCAATGTCTCCTAAGGAGGTGTAATGTGTGAGTGGGGTGGGAGCATTTGTCTGCATTCACCCCAGGGTTCTTATTAGAGCCTCTCCAGGTCAGCAGCCTAGCCAAGGGGTCAAATGTAGGACAGCTAATGCCTAGGAGTCTCATGTCCTACCAGAACCTGACACTTGGCAGCCTAGTGGCTTCAGTCAAGTCCCTTGACCTGCCCTTGATCTGAATTAGTTTCCTCATACCTGGAGGAACGGCAAGAGTCACAGGGGTGCAGGCCACCAGGAGAATTCAGCCAGCCCATTGCTGCCCCTGGAGATACTGTTGGAAGCTCCACAAGTGGTTGCCTGCCTAAGGGTATTTTTAAACATTTTTTCAAATCACAAAGAAACCTTGTGATAACACACACACACACACACACACACACACACACACACACACACACACACACACACACACATAATATTTATATCCCAAACAACATATTTTAGAACACACACACACACACAAATGCGCTTAGCTAGTTAGCCTACTGATGGTTGGACTTTTTAGGATGTTAGACAATGTACCTGTGTGCATATATGTGTCGGTATATTCAGAAACTAGAAGTCCATTTCAGACGCTGTCTTCACTATGTCAAAATACCTGAGTCGATCATCTTATAAGGAGGAAAGGTTCATCTGTGTTCATAGCTTCAGTTGTAGCCTGTGTTTGCTTGCCTCGTTGCATTTGAGCTGTGGCAAGGCAGACCATAATGGTGGGGATCAAGTGATGCTTTCCTCACAGCAGCCAGTAAGCAAAAGATCAGGGAGGAGAGGCTAAGAGCCTACTGTCCTAAAGTATTTGTGATTTTACTCATTGCTGTGGTAAAATACCTGACAGAAGCAACTTAAGACAGGTTTCTCTTGACTCACAACTTGAGGTTCCAGTCCGAGGTGGGGAAGACATGGCAGCAGAGCATGAAGCAGCTACTCACAGGGCATCTGAGGTCAGGAAGCAATGATGAATGCTGATGCTCAGCTCTCTTTCCTCTTTTTATTCATTCTAGGACCGCAGCCTGTGAGATGGCGCCACCCCCATTTAGAGTGATTAACCTAATCTAGATAAACCCTCACAAATGTACCCAGAGACTTGTCTCTATGATGATTCTAGATCCTGTCAAGTTGGCAATTATCAGCCACCACAGTTTCTGAGAGCATATCCCCAATGACCTAACTTCCTCCCACTAAACCCTTAAAGGTCCCACCATTTCCCTAGAATATATAGTCATGGAGAGACAGAGGAAGACTAGAAGATGAGGATAAAATGGAGGAGGGAAAGGAAGAGGGGGATAAGGGAGGGAATATAGGGAGTGATAAGTTTCACTAAGGGCCATATGAGGCCTCATATAGAAACCTGCTACTGTAGAAGCATCTCAAAATATATATATGTATATGTATATGTATATATGAAATAAATATAAAAGGGAGATAATTCCCCGACTAGACACCTTTTGCTATCAGGTAAAACTTCAAGTGCACCTTGGGTTACATCTAATTGAGTCATTGACCATTTCCCCATGGAAACCCCTAACACCCCAGTATATTGCCCAGGCTATTAACTGTTCTCCACAAATTGACGGTAAAGCCCTATTGCTGAAAACAACACTTATCTGTCTCATTGGACATGGAGAAGTCAAGCCAGTGCCTAACAGCCTTTACCCCTTCTGACTAGTGGTACTGGAAGGTACTCTGTATGCTACTAGAGAAGAAAGGTAACCATTAACCCAGCTACAAACCCTATGATCTACAATGGTATTCTGCATGCACAATATGCTGCTGTAATAATGGCACACACCATGTGGGACATCCAACCCCTATATACTTGGATTTAAGGCCCAAGCCATGAAATGAAACCCATGCCTGACACGGCAAAAGTGAATAAGATCCTGAAACTAGATAGGCCATAGAACCTAAGGGAAACCCAAATATGATTGTTTTCCTAAAGGAGCACAGCAATAAAATGGCTCCTCATGACACTGCTACACCCATAGATAGCTCCTTCATTATCAGAGAAGCTTCCTCTTGCAGCAGATGAGAGCAAATGCAGAGACCCACAACTGGACAATGTGCAGAGAGACTTTGGAGCACTCAGTCGTAAATCAATCAAACCCTCCGCTCAGGGCTCAGGGAGCTATATGGAAGAGGATGCAAAAAGTTTATAAGAGCCAGAGGGGATAGATGACATCAAGGAAACTGATGCATGCATGAACCACAGAGACTGTGGCAGCATGCACAGAGCCTGCACAGCTTCAAGCCAGAGGGGGTCCCAGCACAGAGAGGAGGAAGTGGATATAGTCTCCCATCAAGAAGCTGTCTCCAACTGACAACTGCTTGCAAAGGAGAAATCAATTTTCTACAATAGAATCTCAGTGGGTGTTTAAACCACACTTAAGGGCAGGCCCCATGCCCAGCGGTGGATGGCCAACACAGAATGAGCTCAGTGGCTTCTTTGTAAATTTTTCTTTTTGTTGCATATTGCTTTGTTTGGTTTTGTTGTTTGTTTGTGTTTATTTTGTTTTGTTTTTGTTTTCTGAGTGATAGTTTCTCTGTGTAGTCCTGGCTGTCCTGGAACTCACAGAGGTCCACCTGCCTCTGCTTCCCAAATGTGCCACCACTGCCTGGCCTTGTTTGGACATTTTTTATACTGTTGGTCTTTTGCTTATATATTATGGTTTCCAATTTTGTGTTTTTATGGATTTGGGGTTGTTTTGGTTTTGTTTTTTGGGGTGTGTGTGTGTGTGTGTGTGTGTGTGTGTGTGTGTGTTTTATTTGTGCTTTCTCATTTTTTAATTCTGATTTTTTTTTTTTGAGGGGTTGTTCAAAGATAAAAAGAAGACAAGAAGAGGATGGGTGGGGAGGTGGGGAGGATCTGGAGAAGGGAAACTGTGATCAAAATATATTGCTGGATTTTCAATTTAAATAAAATGTCATAATGAGGGGGGGGGAGACCGGCCCTGGAGACCAAACT
>CM052700.1:30239098-30266875 GCA_028551405.1 Uromys caudimaculatus | reverse complement strand
ATACCACCAGATCCAAACTGTTTCAGTCAATGTCTTTTGAACCCATACATCTGCCTAATATGGAGCCCAGCACATGCCATTGGATGGGTCAAAGCCCATGTAAATGTCCTCACTAAACAGAAGCCACCTTTGATTTACTGTCTCCCATAACCATGTTCTCAAGTCTGTGTCCCGTCCCCCCCCCCCCCCCCCAGGATCCTGGACTGACCTGTGCTGGCATAAATAGGGTTAGAGGAGAATCTAGGCTTATGACCAAGGAAAGCCAGACCTAGCCATATTCTAGCTGTGTGGCCTTGGACAGAAGCCACAGCCTCTTTGCTCCTCTGCATCCTTTGTTGTAAAGTAGGTGGGCTGATCCCTTCCTCTCAAGATGACTGGAATGCTGTGCTGCTCACCTCTGAGAATCCACAGACACAATCAAAGTCATCTTTATTACCTTTCCGTGATGATAATGAGTGAATACTCTTCTGAAGGGGTCTATGCTGTCTCTCCAGGTAAGACTGTGGTAAGAGGCCCAAAGGAGGACATAGGGCTTGGCCTCTATGGGGCATCTCTGCCTGCCATCATTCATGGGGGGCAGAGCTTGCCTGTGCATAACCCCATCTGAGGCTGGTGAACTGTCTGCAGAGGTGAGCACATCTCCACATCCCCACTGAGGGAAGAGATGTAACAAGCTGAAGTCTACATAGCAAGGAAGAGATGGAACTAGGACTCCAACCCAGAGCTGTCTGGAGAAACTCATTTGCATACTGCCATTTCCAAAGTGTGATGCAGATACCCACACTGGCAAATGTGGGTGCCTGTTGGAACTGGCTTCAGCATGACTGTCACCCCCAGGCCTTTGCATAGTTCTCGAGCCCTTCTTTTGGCGTCGGTTGTCTGGGGAGGAGAGGAGGGGCCTCCTCATGCCTCCCTTGGGGAAATGTTCTCGTCCCTTTTCCTTACAATTCATCTTAATACAGGGAAAAAGTCAAGAGAGAATAAATGAATGTACTGTAGCTTTTCATTCCAAAATGAGGGAAAGGAAACTAGAAATGAGCAGTGGGGTTTGGCCAAAACTGATCACCAGAGATGGTGTCCTTCATGAAAGCCCCTCCCATTTTAGTCCTTTTTTTTTTTTTTCCTTTTTTTCGAGACAGGGTTTCTCTGTGTAGCCCTGGCTGTCCTGGAACTCACTCTGTAGACCAGGCTGGCCTCGAACTCAGAAATCCGCCTGCCTCTGCCTCCCAAGTGCTGGGATTAAAGGCGTGCGCCACCAGTGCCCGGCTCATTTTAGTCCTTTCTAAGTAGATACACACACATAATTTTAACCAAGATTCTGTTTGAAATGCTGCTCCAGCCTTAAAATGCTTTAGTTGTTACTCTGGGATTTCTATTTTGTTTTGTTTTTGAGACAATCTCATGTAGCCCAGGCTAGCCTCAAACCTTCTATGCACCCAAGGATGACCTTGAACTCTCCTGATCCATCTGCCTCCATCTCCCAAGTGCTGGAATTACAAGTGTGGACCACACCTGGTTTAACATTTTTTTATATTAAGAATAACTTCAACCAGGCATGGTGGCACATACCTGTGATCTGATCCCAGTACTGGGGTAGGAGAAGCAGGAAGATTTTTGTAAGTTCAGTGCCAGCCTGGGCCACATAGACTCTTTCTCAAAATGATGATAATGATGGTGGTGGTGGTGGTGGTGGTGGTGGTGGTGGTGGTGGTGGTGGTGGTGGTGGTGGTGGTGGTGGTGATAATTCCTGCTTACTTTAGACATAGTACACACTGAGGCAACAAGGTCAAGTGCACACCGCTGTGGCTGGTCTCAAGTGAGTTCTCCACTCAGTTCTGTGCCTGTGTAATCAGAGAACAGCTGAGCATAAAACTGAGCACATTAAGAGTAAGAGTTTGTCTCAAAATATGTTTGTGCACACAGATGAGTATGTGCGTGCATGCGTGTGTGTGTGTGTGTGTGTGTGTGTGTGTGTGTGTGTGTGTGTGTGTGTGTGTGTGTGTGTGTTTTCCTTCTAGGTCAGATAGGCATATGTCTGGGGTGAGGCATCAGGAAACTGAAGGAGGGTCTCTTGAGACTCTTCCTCTGTGGCACTTGGCCATAGTTCCCATTGGTCACTCAGTGGCAGAGTTTTGTCCGTGAAGGTCACACCCAAGTGGGAACAGGTCTTTTCCAGGGGCCCAAGTCTGTGGCTCCAGTGCCCACCCCAGGTCTGTGTTCCATCAGCAGCTACTGACCGTTGGGCCCAACCCATTCTTCCATCCAGGCTTTCTGTGCTTCTGGCCCTGAGTGGCCTTGTCTAGAGCAACCCAACTCTGTGGCCACAGAGGCAGGGGGGACGCTGGGAAATCTCCCCTTGGGGGAATTCTCCCACTTTCTCGGGCTTTTTACATTCATGAGAACAAATCAGAAATGGCCAGGCTTGGTGGTATAGGCCAGACTTAGGGGCCAAAGGCGGGAGCATTCTAATTTCTAATCGCAAATTAATGAGATCCTGTCTCAAACCATTTGAAAAGTGGTAAAGGGCTGGGATTGGGGCTGAGAGACAGTTCAATGTAAAATGCTCGCTGCACAAGTGAGAGGAACAAGTTTAGATCCTCAGAACCCACCGGAAACACGAGAGGGTGTTTGTGATCCTCATCCTCAGAATTCCCGGAGCAAGACGCCTCGTCAGACCGGCAGACAGTGAGCTCCGGGTTCACGGCGGGGTCCTGCCTCACACCGGAGGTGAAAAGAGATGGATTAAGACAACCTGCATCAACTTCAGCCTCTACATGCGTGTGCACACACATAGACGAATACTCACACACATGTGTGTCGTTACAGTCCAGTCATTACCCTCTCCCTGTCCACCCCTCCACAGTTCCACCTCCCATTCCTCCTACCCAACCCCCAGTCTCCAAGAGGATGGTCCCACACCCCCATCCCACTCCCTCAACCAGCCTCCTCCTTCCCTGGGGCTTCCGTTCGCTCGAGGGTTAGGGGCACATCTTCTCTCACTGAGGCCAGACCAGCTACTGAAAGCTGCCTGGTTGGTGACTCAGTGTCTGAGAGATCTCAGGGGTCCGGGTCAGTTGAGACTTCTGGTCTTCCCATGGGGTCGCCCTTCTCCTCACTTTCTTCCAGCCTTTCCCTAATTCAATCACTGGGGTCCCAGACTTCGGTCCCTTGGATGGGAGTAAGGATCGTTTCAGTCCCAGTCAGCTGCTCTTTGGGCCTCTCAGAGGCCTGCCATGCTAGGCTCCTGTCTCATCAGTAATAGTGTCAAGCTTTGGAATTTCTTCTTGAGATGGTTCCCAAATTGGGCTGGTCACTGGACCTCCTTTCCCCCAGTCTCTTCTCCATTTTTGTCCCTGCCAATACCATTTTATTTAAGAAAAAAAAAAAAGTCAGAAATGAATGTGCCCACACACACTCTCCTGGCAGGGACATCAGCCTGCCCTGAACAAGAGATGCCACAGGGCCTTATAATGCTCTCCCCCCCCCCCTTTCTTCACCCTTTCTCGGTTACCAGCCATAGTCATCCCTTCCAGTGGCCATGCTTGACTCTTTTGTAACCTTAGGCTTCAGGATAAAGGATCTTAGGGTCCCCAGAGGGGACTTGGGCTGCTGCTGTCTGCACGGGACTGGGACTTGTGGTATGAACGTGTCCCAAGGGCGCCTGCATTGCACACTCCGTCCCAGGGCAGTGGTGTGGCGAGGTGAGGCTATGTGAAACGAACGAGCCACCAGCATCTTCAGTAGAGCAACTGTGACTGCTTGGGACCTTCAAAAATCAAGCCTGTCATTCCTGCACAGAGGAACAGGGTGGTGAGACTCGGGGCTTGGGAGTTGCTAGGGTACATCAAAGTGGAAGGTTAGCTCACGGGGGCAGGTGCTCCATCTATGCAACTACAGGGAAGTTGTCAGTTATGCTGTGGTGGGACTTCACAGTGATACAGCTGTTTGGGAGTCACCTACACTCCTGTAAGTGACCCACTCATCTGAGTTCCATAACTAAACCCAATAAGCTCATTTGCCAAGCTGGACCTGAATGGAGCCATTGCTTTATCTGATCTGTCATCGGTGTCCTGTCTGGGGTGAGTAGATGTTCGTTCATGTCTCAGCAGAGACAGTTCACACACAGGAGCCTTTAGAGGTGATTTAGGTCATGAGGGCTCTACTCCAACAGAGGTATTGAGTTTATTATAGGAGGGACTTCCTGATAGAAAAATCAGTTTGCCCCTAAGCCCTCCCTTTCTCTCCTCTTCCCACCCCCACCTCTCTCCCTTTCCAAATGATATGTTCCAACATGTTAGGGCATAGCACAACCCCTCATCTGGTTCACCCCCTAGATCCTGCCTCTTCCGGCCTTCAGAACTTCTGTTCTTCATAAGCAACCCACCTTCAAGTATTCCATTGAGCAACTAAAACCAAATTACAACAGAGAGCATTGGCATACTGTCTTAGTCAGGGTTTTCTATTCCTGCACAAACATCATGACCAAGAAGCAAGCTGGGGAGGAAAGGGTTTATTGAGCTTACACTTCCATGCTGCTGTTCATCATGAAAGGAAGTCAGGACTGGACCTCAAGCAGGTCAAGGAGCAGGAGCTGATGCAGAGGCCATGGAGGGATGTAACTTACTGGCTTGCTTGCTTCTCCTGGCTTGCTCAGCCTGCTCTCTTATAGAACCCAAGACTACCAGCCCACAGATGGTACCACTCACAAGGGGCCCTCCCCCCCCCATCACTAATTGAGAAAATGCCTTAGCGCTGGATCTCATGGAGGCATTTTCTCACCTGAAACTCCTCTGTGATAACTCCAGCTTGTGTCAAGTTGACACACAAAACTAGCCAGTACACATACTATTTGTCTAAGTCTGTTCCTGTCTTACTGTCTCTGACTGAGCAGAAGCAGCTCTCCATCAAACAGCCAAGTAATGGGTGTCTACTTCAACATCCCAACTCCCCCAGGACAGCATGAGAGTCCCTGCTAGGACGCACCAGCGGAGCCAAGCAGCAAGGTAAACCTGGTGTCTTTGACTCTAGCAGGATAATGGGGAAGCCAGGCAAGGGTGTGTTCTGCTTTTCCACAGCTACAGTGTGTGGATGCCCAGATGGCAGCAGGGCAGCCAGAGCCTTGGCATAAGAGATGGAGTCCGAGGAGCCTCTGGTCTGAAATCTGCCCCTTCCCCCATGCTACCACCTGACATGGACAGCCAGGCATTTCCCCCATGAACACAGGACTTTGAGCAAGTCATCTGTAACACCCCAGTCCCTCCTGATTTGTGGTCTCCCCTCCTCTTCATCTAACATCTAATGGCAGCCTGGCATCCCTAGATGCCTTACTCCTTAGGTTGCTACCTCTCCAAAGCACCCTCAGTGGCTCCTGAGTCCATGATAACGTGAGAATGGCCCATTCTTCAGGACCCTCACCGTCACTTCAGCTGCCTCCCATCTCACCTCCTGCTCCCCAACTTCCAGCTGCACAGAGCCCGGCCCAGATGTCTGCACCCCATTCATACTCCAAATCCAGAATTGTCCTCAGTTTCCCCATGTCACTTTGATTCACATCCCCAGAAAAAGCAAACCTCAGTTGCCACAGGACTTTGTCCTAACCCCTAGGCCGGGACCCTTTTGGGGGTGCAGTGACTTTATCTTTACATTCTCAATAGCCTAGTTCCAAAGGCGCCAAGGAAGCAGCTTCTCTACTTATGATGACGACCTAGCGAACTATCTAGCACTTTCCTCCAAATGGTTTGTGAAGTCATGTTTGCTGAGCATGGAAGGCAGAGCTCTAGAATGTTTGTGTGTGGTGTGTAAGTCACTTAGCTTCCTGGGAGCAATGTTCTCCAGGCACAGTCCTACCTCTGACCTCCCAGCACAGGAAGGGAATGTTTGGGGGAACCCCTTCCAGAGTAAGTATACCACCTTTGCTGAATTTTACTTTCTAGTTGTCAGAAGTCAGGGCAGCCACATGAATAAGCTTCTTTGGACAGAATGGCAGACACTGCACAGGCATGTGGCATCGTGGTAACTCCCTTCCTTCCTTTCTGGGTGTGTGGCCTCATCAGGCCGGTTGATGCCGGGTGGGAGGGCGGCCTCCACCCCACCATACCACCTCCTGTCTGGGCAGGAGGGGAAGCAGCTCCCAGGTTGCTGAGGAGATGCTGCGTGTGTTGTGGGCTCTTGGGAAATGCTAGGGCCAGGGAAGAGGGAGCAGCCGGCCGTGGCAGGCGCCTTAAGCAAGCTCCCGGCAGTTGCTCCATCCACAGAACAGGGCGATGAGGCCCCAGGGTGGGGCGTTGCATCACATTCTTAGAAAGCTGCCTCTGTACCCACATTTCCATCTGGGGCCTGGGCTGGGTTTCTTTAATTGCTGCTTTTTCACTTCCAAGTTTCTGAGGACAAATCTGGACAGGGCTGTGGTGAAATGACAGTTATTAGCCAACCTTCCCTGGTCGTTAATCAGAGCTTCACAAGGCTGTGACTCCCAAGGGTGATCTTTAGGGAATCCACACACTAGCCCCTGCAGTGGGTACTCTGCTTCCTGACACTGAACCTCAAAGAAACTGAGGCAGACCTGGGGTGAAGAAGCAGCTTGCCCATGGCCATGCAGCTTGTGCATGGCAAAGCCCTGCATCCCCTGAGAGAAAGTAATCTGGGCTGTGGAATCAGGCTGCAGTGATGTTGGTGTCAGCAGTGCTGTGGGCTCCCTGCTGTCAGGGTGGCCCTTTCTCCTCCCTAGGACTCAGTTTTCCTATCTATAGAGTGGGTGGTCTTAAACAAACCACTGGTGGTCACATTTTGATTATTCCTTGTGTTTTTATTTGCTGGGGTGGAACCTAGAGCCTTGTTCACACTGAACCTATGCTTTGTCTGTGAGGGCAGACCCTCACCCCCAGCCCCTGTATGCACAAGGTCTCTGTGTAGTCCTGGATGACCTGGAACTCTCTCTGTAGACCAGGCTGGTCTCAAACTTAAGAGACCTGCCTGCCTCTGCCTCCTGAGTGCTGTGGTTAAAGGTATTCGCCACCACAGAGGGCTCTGTCTTCACTTCTTAAACACCAGAATGCTTCAAGCTGAAGTTGACTAGAAACAGGCGGAGGAAGCTCTGTGGGATGAGGAGAACTTCAAAGATGGGACTGTGGTGACAGTTGTGCAATTTTGTGTGTTCTCTAATAGACCATACACTTACAAGGAAGGAATTTTATGGACTGTAAATTATACCTCAATAAGGCTATAAAGAACAAAAAGAATGTTCTATGAAACACTAGTATTCAGACCCTGTGCTCCAGGGATCCTGGGAAACTGAGTGGCTGTTGATGGTAGACAGCCTCACACTCAGCACCCCCAGGATGCTGAGATCCAGTCCACACCTCCTACTCCGCACAGACTGTAAGGGTCCCACTTGGGCTCCTTTCCCTCCTCTGTGCCACCTACCCAACTCCCTCACAGGCCTAGGAGTATGGAGGAGGCTTCTGAGCCTTTGCTGGAACAGAGAATGACCAAAGGAAGAATGCTGATACTCTGTGTAAATAAAGGTTTTTTTTGTTTTATTTGAGAGAGAGAGAGAGAGAGAGAGAGAAAGAGAGAGAGAGAGAGTCAGAGGCCAGAAGAGGGTGTCAGATCCCCTGCAGCCAGAGTTCAGAGTTACTGGTAATTAGAAGCTGTCAGACGTGGGTTGTGGGAACCAAACCCAGGTGTTCCATAAGAGCACTGAGCCACTCGCCAGCCCTCCCTGCGAATCTTTGCAGGGCTGTGCTAGACCTGGGACTGTCTGGAGGTGGGCAGGTGTGTTTACGACTAATCTTCCACTGAACCAACACTGAACTAGAGGTCCCCAGCAGGTGTGCGAAAATGAGATGTTGGCTGTTTGAAGCAGTGAGTGAATGGATGATGGATGGATGGATGGATGGATGGATGGATGGATGGATGGATGGATGGATGAGTGAGTGATTGAATGGCTTAGTACCTCCCCAGAGACAAGTAGAGAGGACATTTGCAAGGATGTGCACATTGGATGCTGCTCCAAACTCCCGACTTACAAGTGGCAGCCAGCTGAGTCAAAGGCACAATTCTATGGAAGGTGACAAGAAGAGACCCAAGGGCATGTGTTGTGTGTGTGTGGAGGGGTCATGTGAAGCACCCAGGTCTAAAGACCTGCCACTTGTTTCTTTTTTCTTTTCTTCCTCTTGTCTTTTCAACCATACAGGGGATCAAACTCAGGGCCTCGTGCATAGGCAAGCGCTCTGCCATTGGCCGTATCTCCAGGCCTCCCTGGTTCATATCTTTAGGTAGCCTCCACGGGTTACAAGAACCTAAACACTTGGCAGCCTTGCACTACCCCCTTGAGATCTGGATTCCAAAAGAGCCTCTAACTGGCTTCGCTTGGGCCAGAGACCCTTTCCTGACTAACAGTCATTGGGTGCCAGTACTAACAGTCCTATGAGGACCACACCTAATGAAAGGGCTGAGGAGTAGACCTCAGAGCCAAACATGGGTTTTGATTTTGTAAGAAACGGAGAGGCCTGCTGGGCATATCAAAGTTACTCGTGTCCTCTACCCACTGGAAAGTTCCATAGTGACAAAAGATGAGAACATCTGAGAGCAGGGGTTTCACAAAGCCAGATAAGCTCAGGGCCCCAAGAATGGGACATAGTAGGTGCAGGAGGCAGACAGAACTACACACAGGCTGGGAAACCAGGAACTGGATGATGGAATTCCTTCTTTCTCCATTAAAACCTCTGGCTAAGTCATTGACCTGACACCAACAGTCACATCAGCACTGGGGCCATTTCCTTTGTTCTAGAACCTTTAGGAGCCCAGTGGCTTTGATGAGAAGGTCTCCAAGGGGACAGTCTGAGACAGGCACACTAACAGGATTTCCCTATAAGCCCCAGCTCCAACTTACATTAAAAGTAAATAGGATCTGGGCAGAGGTGGTGCATGTCTTTAATCCCAGCACCCAGGAGGCAACAGCAGGCAGATTTCTGTGAGTTCGAGGCCAGCCTGGTCTACAGAGCTAGTCCCAGGACAGCCAGGGCAGCACAAAGAAACCCTATCTTTAAAAAGAGTAAGTAGGAAGGGATGAAGCCAACAGATGTCTCCATGGTGCATGTTTTCTGATCAGGCACTCACCTTATTGACCCATCTGATGGTTGAAGCAACTGAGGCTGAAGTGACTTACCTACTGACAAGTGGCAGAATTAGAATTTAAGCCTAAGACTGGCTAGCTCGAAAGACCCTCTACAAGTTTTCTCAGACAACTATGTCACCTCTCAAGACTTCCTCAGCTACAAATGTCAAAGACTGAGAAGGACGGCCCTCTAGGTAGACTGAGAAGGAACATTCTAGGTAGAACCAGCAATCATGGTCCCGAGGGCCCTATGTGGTCTTGACATCTGGAGAAGATAAGACTAAAGAGCCTTCAGCCAGCGAGCCTGCCTTCCGTGGGCTGGAGATGAGGCAGAGCCTGTGAGTCACCATCCTCTCTCTGCCACCTAAAGGATGGGGACAACCCCTGCCTGGCCCCCCCAGACCCTGCTTTCCACCCTCAGTAGCGTCTGTCCACCGGCCTGGCACACTCCGAGTCAATCTGAAGTACGTGCTCAAGCACACAGACTCTACAAACAATGCAGGGAAATAAAGTTCTCACAGGAAACATCATCATATTGACTCATGACAGACCCGTCCATAAAACAACCGGGGTACCTGGGCCAGCTCAGGGTACAGGCCTGAGCCTCTCTCCTCAGCCAGGAGGAAGTAGATACTGCTGGGGGTGGGGGGCAACTTCCCCTGGCTGCCTGGAGGTTGGCTGGGGCTCTGTATTATTTGTCAAAAGAGGGAAAATTTATTTTTTTAAAAAAAGAACGAATCCCAAAGCCTTGTGGTCTCCGTGCCTTGTCTCAATAGCTCTATTGCAAAAGCCCCATCTTCAGACCGTGGAGTTTTGCAAGCCATTTGCCCTGTTCAGGAGAGAAACACGGTCCTCTCCAGGGGCCTGTGTCTTCATCTGTCCTTTTTGGCAAAGTGGGCCCTGCTGTGGCCTTGATCCAAGTCTATTCTCAGATTTGGGAGGCAGCATAATGCTTCGGAACCGAAGTGCCCAAAAAATTCAGTTATGCGGGGCCTCGGTTTCCTCATCTGCAGAGCCTGAATAAAGTAAGATCACGTGGCACGGTGCATTCCTTCCTGACCCTTTGTGAGCAACAGCCTGGAGGCACAGTCTAGGAGTGTAGTGACAACCCTGTCTTCATCCAGGGAGCCTGGGCTAGCTCCTTTCTCTGCCTTGACTTCATGCAGCAGCCCTGGCCTGCCAGCCCCTGGGGTGTGGCACAGCTGTAGGAAATAGGTTGTCAATCAGGCTTAGGACACTGGCCTGAGAAGAATCTGAGAACCAAGATGATAGTCTATCTGCCTACTGCCATGGCACCCCCCAGCCGAGCAGGGGCCATTTTTCTATCCTAGAATTTGAGTGGCTGAGAGAAAGGGGGGGGGTGTTAGTGTCCCTCCTGGTTTCTAAGGGAAGCCAGATAACACTGGGAAGACACCAGTAGTACAGCTGGTAACTTGGTGTCCCTTGAAAGTGCAGCCAGGTGCCTCCCAGTCCTTAGTGCCTGTCACTTGGGGTGTCACACACCCCTGGCCGTGCCTAGCACTGGATGGGCCTTTGTGTGAAGACACAGCTTTGCTCTCTCCAGTTCCCCCATGTGGAGGCCACAGTGCCCTCTCAGGACCTTGCTCTGAGCAGATCACTCCCCTGCCTCAGCATTCCCAAGTACTAGCCCAGACCCCCGAGTTCAATCCTCCAGTTTCCTTGACTCGTGGCCTCTATTGAGTACATATACCAGCTTCCTGCCACCACGCTACAGGCTCGTTTTCAAGTGCGTGCAGGTTCCTGACCCCAGCATGGTTTCTGCCCTGGTGCCTCATGCTCGTCTCATTGGTAAATTGTTCTTTCTGTGATACTCCAATGAATTTACATTAACACCTGCAAGGTCCCGCTCAAATGTCCCCTTTCTATGAAGACAGATGTAACCTCTGTCGGAGAAGCTCCTTTCTTCTCTGTGCCTCCACACACACCCTGTCCTTCACAGTGTCTCCAGTGCTTTCTTCTACTGAACAGGACGTAATAGGATAGGACCTGCAGCTGCTCTAGCACCAGGAGCCCAGCCTGCAGCAGCTTAGCCTAGCAAGCAGTTACTCACTGGTGGGAGAGGAGCCTGGAGGCTGTGTTTGCAGGCCTAGGGCTGCCCTCCTCCTGACCTCTTTACCTACAGGAAGTGGCCAAGGCCAAGGCTCTCCACGGTCGCCTTCATAACCTTCTTTAGTACGAATGCTACTCTGAGGCTGGGATTTTCTTCAAAACCCCAGCAAGGCAGGCATGTGGAGATGGGGGAACAGCTGTACACTGCTGGGCAGAGGTGAGGGGTGACAGGGCTCCGGATGGGCTACATCCTACCTCTGTCCAGCTCCCTGGAGGCCATGCCAATCCTGCACCTCTGCCTCCCAGTCTATAAGAACAAGGCAGCAACTGACTTTCCAGGGTCAGGGGAGACTGTATAGGTCAAAGGTTGTACAGACCACTTCTCCACTTCATCCCCTCCATTCTTCCTCCTCTTCTACTTCTTCTTTGTCACCTTATCTGACCTGGGATTTGTAATGTAGAAGACCAAGATGGCTGACCTTGAACTCACAGAGATCTGCCTTCCTCTGCTTCTAATGTGTTGGGATCATGCACCAGTGCACCCAACAGCATTTTCTCTTTTCTTTTCTTTTCTTTTTTTTTTTTTTTTTTTTTTGGACATCATCTCCCACTGGCCTGGAGCTTGTCATGGCTAGGCTGACTGACTAGTCAGAGAGCCCCAGAGATCTGTCTGTCCCTGCCTTCCCAGACACTGAGAACCTTCACCACGATGCCTAGCTAGCAGCTTTGTTTTTAAACGTGGGTTCTGGAGGTTGAAATCGGGTCCTCTTCCGAACGAACTCTTTGCCGTCTGAACTACACACTCTAGACTTCCCTCACCGCCTTAGGTGCTTTCGTACAGCCACCGTGCAAGCTGTCCCAGGGTCAGGATTCTTGAATGTGCCTAAATGTACAGCACCCTGTCTTTCAACAGAGCTAGCATTGCCTAGAAGCCACTAACTTGTTTGTCCACCGGGCCTGTGTGACCTGCTGATGCATACCTGCATTTTAAAAGGTTTTAATGTGTCACTATTTAATTCTTCCTGGGGAGATATTCTCTAGGTGATAGCGATATTTTGTAAATAATATACTTATTTAGTATTGGGGATATGGGGTAAGGTGAAGTCAGCACACAACTAGAGAAGCTCCTTTGCAGCCCAGGTCAGGTGGGAGGGAAGAGAGACCTGAAACCTGAACAGTGGCTTCCAGGAACCACAGTGAGTCCAGACAAGTGGCCAAGAGATCCAGGCAGCCAGAAGCAAAGGCAGCCAGCCTATGACACATAGTAACCCTCCCCAGGCTGCCTCTGCTCCCAACCCAAGCGCACTTGACTTTCTGCTACTGACACCTAGCAACCTGCTGGCATGTTCTTTGCTTTGTTGCTTGTTTGGGGTTTTGTTTTGTTTCTTTGTTTGTTTGTTTGTTTGTTTGTTTGTTTGTTTGTTTGTTGAGACAGGATCTCATAAGGTCCAGACTGGCCTCAAATGTAATAGGGTAATGTGGTAGCAGGAATGGAACTCAGAGCAAAGAAACCAGGGAATTTACTATCTGTTTGGACCCAGGTGGGCACTCTCCACCTGGAGAAGTGGGAGACAAGGAAGAGAGAGACAGAGAGAGAGAGAGAAAGAAGAAGAAGAAGAAGAAGAAGGAGGAGGAGGAGGAGGAGGAGGAGGAGGAGGAGGAGGAGGAGGAGGAGGAGGAGGAGGAGGGGAGGGAGGGAGGGAGGGAGGGAGGGAGGGAGGGAGGGAGGGAAGGAAGGAAGGAAGGAAGGAAGGAAGGAAGGAAGGAAGGAAGGAAGGAAGGAAGGAAGGAAGGAAACCAGTTCCTCAAGACTCAGATAGCGAGGACTGGGCCCTTCATCGTGTGACTCTCTAGACATGTTGTTTATGCATTGGCTATAGGTGAAGAGCCCGTTACCAACAGTGCAAGGGACAGAGGTGCCCTGCACAGCAATATCTAGAGAAATGGAAACAGGCAGGTGGAATGGCCCAGCAAAGAGAGTGTCTTAGAAACAGGCAACACTACTGGAGCTGGGGAAGATGAAGGGCAGAAATACAAGAAGAGGGCATTTCTTTTCAACCCAGTGAATATTTTGATTAGTGGTTTTACTTCTTGGTTATTGGTTACTTAGTTGCTTGCATGCTTGGTTGGTTGGTTAGTTGGTTGGTTGGTTGGTTGGTGGCTCAGTTGATTAGATGATTGATTGTTTGGTTGGTTAGTTACTCCATTGATTGGTTGATCAGTTGTTTGGTTGTTCAGCCCATTGATTCATTGATTGTTGATTGATGGGTATCACATTAATGGTTGTCTAGTTGTTTGATTGGTTGATTGGATGTACAATTGGATGGCTATTTAGTTTAGGGATCAGCTGGTTAATTGGTTGGTTGATGGTTTAGATGGTTGGTTGGCTGCTTGGTGGTTCAGCTGTTTGGTTAATTTGTTGTTGATTGGTTGGTGTATTGGGAATTGTCAATATGGACAAATCTTAGGTCCTGTTGCCTATTTGAAATTTTCCTGGACTTCCTTACTTAAGAAAATTCCATCCAAGGCTGTGATGCAGCTTAGTGGTGGGGCACTTGCCTAACATGTAAAGTGTTGGGGTCCACCTCCAGCACCACAAAGAAAACAGATGAGGAGGGAGAAGAGTGGGGAAAATGGAGAGGAACAGGGCAGTCCCAGAACCTCATCCACCTCCTACTTACACAAAAGTATTTGTCCATTCAAGAAAGATGCAACTGGTCTCCCTCTTACAGCTCTGTGCAGGCCATTTGATAATATAAACTTCCAGTTCATGTAATTTGTTCAAAAAGGAGCTCCACATGAGTGCCAAGGTCATGGATGTGGTAGGAGTTTTTATAGAGTGCTGCTACCCACCAGGGACTGGGCCCATCACACACACACACACACACACACACACACACACACACACACACACACACACGCCCATGACTTGCTCCCCTGCCTCAGCATGAGCAAGCAGCCTGGAGGCACCTAGAAAGCCCTCAAGGTCTCTGAGCTGCCACGCATGTCTCCAGTCTCCACCAGGTCTGGCCTTTGCTGATGGCTGGCGATAGGGCTTCTCTGTGGACCAGCCTCCGCTGCTCTGCTCTTCAGCAAACATTCCAGGGCGGGTGATCAGCCTGCGGTTAATGCGGGTTGCTATTCATTTCATCTGTATCACAGCCTGGAAGCAAACAAACAGAAAGCTATATATTTTTTTAAAGTCTAAAATGAAGTCATAATGGCGCAGCGGATCTGGTTAAATTTGCAAAAAATAGATTTGCTAATTCCTCTGTCCTCTGCGCCAGTGCAGAGGTGGCACCCTTTTCTAACTGCGAGACCAGGACAGCTCCAGGCTATTTCTGCCTGCCTGCACTCCCCCTGAGCCCTCCACAGCTCTCAGGAAAAAAGGGGGTCCTGTGGGCACAAAGGCAAACAGGAAGCAGCTTTGAGGACGCTTGTGAGCCAGAGTAAGTCTAACAGAAGGCCCCGAAGCCAGGCCCTGTGCATGCTGCTCACTGTCTTTCTTATCTGCAGTTTCATCCAACATGACTTGAACATTTTCAGGGCCAAAGATGGCGTCTATACTGAACACACACAGATAGATATTTTTCCATGCGGTTGTTCCTTAAACATAGCAAATTGTCCATCTCTATAGCATGTGCACCTCATTCAGTATTTGATATAACACAAGATTTAAAGGTCTCAAATGGATGTGCACAGACAGGTCCTGTGCAAGTGCCATGAAGTACTACAAAAGGGGTGTTGGGGTCTCAAACCCATCCCAAGGACTGTGGGGGGAGGTCCTAACCCCATCTGTCGGAAGCTCCAGCAGGGAGGCCCTGTGCCCAAGGTCACAGTAGGCTTTGAGTTCTTCCAGTAGAAGTGGGGGCCACCTCTGAGGCAAGTTGACTGTTTCAAAGAACCCTCAGGCTTGGTATCCTGCTTCATCTTCCTGTGCTGGGGTTTCTCTATGTCTCACCAGCCTGTTGGCACGAATGAGTCACCTACTTCTATGTCTAGTGATGACAACCAGTTATCATCACTAGCCCAGCCCCACTCCTGCCCCCACTCACCTTGTCCTTTAGCCACCCACCTCAGCACTTTCCAGAGATGCCCGAGATGCCTATGGACTCTCCTCCTTCGAAGCTTAACTAGTAAAGGGCACTACCAAGAAATCTGGCAGAGTGAGTTTTCTGGGCTAGAGAGATGTAACCCACTAGAAGTAGGAGATAAGGGTTCTGGTGGCCCCATGAGCGAGCAACCTCAGTGCTGCCCTCACCCTTAGGAGTTTTCCTATAGAAGGAAGAGGGGTCCTGTTGGTTCTCAGCATGTCCTCCAAGCAGCTACAGACTGATGGGACCTCGGTAAGACACACATTAGTAGTTATGCCACGCAGCCGGGGTGTCAAGGGGAAAGTTCCAGAAGAGATAGAAGGACTGTGGGAGGGGACACGCCTAGCTGGGTAGAAGCCCATGCTACCAGTCACAGAGGGTTTAACAGTTCAGGTTCTGTGCTGTGAGCCTTTATTACCATCAGCCCACTTGTCCCTCGCAGCCAAGTTGGGACAAGGAAACTGATGGGGCTCAGAGAGACCAAGCCACTGATCTGCAGTCAATGCTAATGGATAGTGGACTCCTGTAGAATCAGATCTGAGGGTCCCCAACTTTACACTCTTGAATGTTGTCTTTACCAGTGTGAAACCCAGCACTGAGAAACTCAGCTTCTACGAACTTCAGTCAAAGCCCTTGCTACATTGACTGCAGTTCTTAGCTTAGGATCTTCCATCACCTTCCCATCCACACAATGAGCCGGGCAGGAATTCCCTGAATTCCAGCAGGATCCAGGGGGCGTGCTTTCACTCGGGGGCTGTGGATGTGGCTCAGCTGTGTAGAGCACTTGCCTTGCATGCTCGAAGCCCTGGATTCTGTCCATAGGACTGCATAAACCAATCATGGGACACATGCCTGTAATCCCAGCACTTGGGAAGCAGGAGCAGGAAAGTTAGAAGTTCAAGATCACCCAAACTTTCTCAGAGCTTGGCTATATGAGTCTCAGAAAGAGGAGGGGGGAGCAGGGAAAAGAAGCCAGAAAACAATAAACAAGCATTTTCTGTCCATTTAAAAATTAAATATTGCAGGTGACTGGAAAGGTGGTACAGCAGTGAAGAGCACTGACTGCTCTTGCAGAGGACCCAGGTTAAATTCCCATCACCCACATGGCAGCTCACAACCTCCTGTAACTCCAGTCCTAGGGATCTGATGCCCTCTTCTGACGCCCATGAACAGGCACACATGGGATGCACAGACACGCACACAGGTCAAAATACCCATGCATGCCTTTTATTAATTAAACCAAACAACATTTCCAAAATGAGCCAGTGCCCAGCAAGAGGGTAGGTAGCTGCAGTCCTATGGGCTGTGTGCCGACCCTCTGTGCCCCCAGCTCTTGGGCTGGCTGTACGTGGCCCCGACATCCTGTCTTTTCCAGTACCTTGTCCTGAATTTGTCAGGTTTCTGGTTTCTGGTTTTCTGACCAGACTGAACAACTGAAACACCTGGGGTGCTTTTTAAATGCTGTGAGTAGGCCCCGGCCCATTAGATTAGCCTCTGCCGGTGGGCCCAGGCTGAAGAGGACGGCTGCAGGCAGTTCCTGGGTACCATCTGACCTAGGGACCTACAGGAGCTGACAAAGGCCAAGGGAGGGGCTGACTCCCCCTGAACATTCTCCCATCTCCTTCCCTTCTCCTTTCCACCACGCCCAGGAAGTGGTCTCTGCCCTCCCTCCTATGTGGCTCCACCTTCTGCTTGTGTCTTGTAAGCTTTGCACACAGTAGGTGCTCAGTAAACGTTTGGGAGCAAATCCAGCAAATCTGGCTGCTCTGTGTAAGTACAGAAGTGTGTGTATTTGTGTGTATGTGTGTGTGCATGTGTGTGCTCATGTGTAGGGATTTAGGCACATGTGTGCCACAGTGCACATGTGGTGTGCGTATGTGTGTATATTCTTATGTAGGGTTAGTGTATCTATGTGTGTGTCTGTGTGTGTTCTTGTGTGGGGATGTAGGCACATGTGTGTCACAGTGCTCTTATAGAGGCCAAAGAACAAACTTCAGGTATTGATCCTCATTTTTCCACTTGGTCCCTTTGTTCTTGCATAAGCCAGGCTAGCTGGCCTTCCATCCTTTCTCCTGTCTCTGCCTCCTATCTCTTGGTAGTGGATGCTGGGATGACAACTATCCAGGCTATCACTTTTATGTGGGTTCTGGAGTCCTGAACTCAGCTCTTAAGATTGTGCACTTGCCCAGTGAGCCTTCTCCACACCTACAACTATTCTCTCTGGTAGATGACAAGGTCTCAGTTGATCCTATAGACGCCTAAAGAACTGCACAGAGAGGGGCTGGGCCATAGCTCAGGGTCAGAACACGTGCCTGGCATGTGAGAGGCCCTGAGTTCTATTCCCAGCACTGCAAACATACCTAAGTAAATAAATCAAAAGAAATTGCATGATGAGACCCATTGTTCCAGGGCCATGCAGGCAGCAAGATCTCCACGGGCTGGCCATGAGTTTGCCTCTTGCAATAGAGTTTGACTTCAAAAAAAAGTCTTGAGGCTGGGTGTGGTAGCACATTCCTTGAATCCCAGCACTTGGGGGCAGAGATGGGCAGATATCTGAGTTAAAGGCCAGCCTGATCTACAAAGCAAGTTCTAAAGCAGCCAAGATTACAGAGAGAAACTCTTTTGTCTCAAAAAAAACAAAACAAAAAAGAAATTTTGTTTTAAGGTTTAGGGCTACAGAATAAGGAGCTTAGGAGCACACACTGCTTTTCCAGAGGACCTGCACTGGTTCCCAGCATCCACACCAGCTGACTCACAGCTGCCTGTAACTCCAGCTCCAGGTGCATCTGACATGGTCTCCTGCCTCCTCAACCAGACTGCACTCATGTCACACACACACACACACACACACACACACACACACACACACACACACACATACACACACACACACACACACACACAATTTTTATTTATTTTTAATTTATTTCTAATTTATTTCTAATTTTTAATTGTTTATTTTTTTTTAAATATTAAGCCAGGTGGTGGCGGTGATGCACACCTTTAATCTCAGCACTCAGGAGGCAGAGGCAGGCAGATCTCTGAGTTTGAGACCAGTCTGGTCAACAGAGCAAGTTCCAGACAGCCAGGGCTATGCAGAGAAACCCTCTCTCAAAACAAATGCACAAACAAAAACAAGTCTTTTGTGACTTAGTAAGTGGTGACAATCTGGGTTTGGGTTTGAATTTATGTTTCCTTGAATCCTAGAGAGGAAGAATTTTATGTTACATATTAGTCATTTTCATGGCTTCTTCTGTGGACTATCTGTTCCCAATTTACTAATTTACAGTGAGACACATCACTGCCAAAGGGACCGGATACATGTGTCCTGCTGCCAACACTTAAGTTCCCTGTAGGCACAGTCCACAGAAAGCCAAATCAAATCAGAGAGATGCTTGGTAAGCAAGAGGGGAAGGAGGGGCTGGTGATGAGGCCTTGTGGCTAATGGCACCCCGAGACCTCCCTCTGGGATCCTTCCTGTCTCTATGTACTGCCTTCTTGCACATCCAGCCTTTCTTCAGAGAGAGAATTGAGTGTCAGTAATGTTACTGTAGGCGCATACCTGTAATCCCAGCAGGAGGGGAAAACAGGTGTTCAAGGCTAGCCCAGCCCCAGCTGTGTAAAGACTTCGAAGCCAGCCTGAGCTATATGGGACTATGGCTCAGAATAAGAAGGAGGATAAATGAATACTACTGTGTTCAGAGCAGGCCTCTGTCATCCTAGCTGCTGAAGAGGCTGAGGCAGGAGGATGGCTTGAGCCCAAGAGTTTGAGAGCAGCCTAAACAATAGAGCCAGAGAGGGAGGGAGGGAAGGAAAAAGGGAGCGAAAGAGGGATGGAGGGGAGGAGGGAGGGAAGAAAAAGATGTCCTTGCAGTCACTTGGGGCTCCCTCTGGCCTAGGGCCCTCCCTTTTCCTTCTGGTTATTTTGTTGTTGTTGTTGTTGTTGTTGTTGTTGTTGTTTAGAGACAGGGTCTCACTCTGTGGTCTGAGCTGGTCTGGAACTCATGTCAATCAACATCTCTTCCAGAGATGTGTGTATGTCCACGTCTCATGTGTGTACCTGGTGCTCTCAAAAGCCAGAGGAGAGCATTAGATCTCCCTGGAACTGGAGTTACAGATGTTGTGAGCTGCTGTGTGGGTGCTGGGAATCAAACCCAGATCCTCTGGAAGAGCAGACAGTGCTCTTAACCATTGATCCACCTCTCCAGCTTCCTGCTGTCCCCTCTCAGAGGACAAATTTAGCTCTCTTTCCCCCCTTTCCCCCTACTCCCTGCCTCAGCTGCACACCCACTCCTGGGACATTTACAAATCACAGCTAACATTTTCAGTGTGTCTGCCTCCCTGGTTGTCACAAGCATAATCAGGGCTGGGGTCTGTGAAGCTCCGTGTCATGTTCCTTGCACAGAGCCTGTATATGTAGCGCCTGTGTGATTTTCTTTCCTTAGTCTTCAGACTGCTCTCTGGCCTCTGGAAAGTTAAGACTCACTGTAACTGAGGCCTTTGAGCAAAGAGGGTGGGAAAAAATAAGAGTCTAATGAGTATGAAGTTCTGGGTTCAAGTCCCAGCACCACAGAGAGGGCAGGAATCAGAGAGGAGCTCTGGGAGGCGGGTGGGCGTCAAGGACAGATTGCTCAGGGGCCTGGGAGGGAACAGGATGTGAGGTGGGCGAGCCTGAGGCCCTCTTGCCTGCAGCTTGAAACAGCCTCTTCCGCTCAGCCTGGGCCCCTGGCTTGCTCTCCACCCCAGACCTCCACAGTCCAAGCCGGACTGAGTCACTCCCCCCTCAAGCCTTCCAGGTGTCCATTTGTAAAAAGATTCTAATTTCTAAGGAGACCAGGCAAGCCCTGCACGGGCCCCAACTTTTCCTTCCAGGCTCAGAGACTTAGATTACAGTTCTAGTTTGCCACAGCTTTGGGTATCAGATCCTTTGGCCTGTCTAGACTTATCTCCTCATCTGTGTAAGAGGCACCTTGAGTTCACTGTCTTATAGGGCTGTTGGCTCTGTAAAGGGGTCTTTTGCCTAAGAACTATGCATATGTTATAGCAGTAAAATGATGTCATAATGTGCTTATAAATATAACTATCCCTGGGCTGGTAAGAGGGCTCAGGGGGTAAAGGCACTTGCAGGCAAGCCTGACCAACTGAGTTCAATTCCCTGGGCCTATATGGCAGAACAGAAGAACCAGCTTCTGCAAAATGTCCTCTGACCTATGAGCACCCCCATACATACTGCACATATCCACAAATAAATAAGTGAAAGTTTACAATTTTAATGTAATTATTTCTATTAGAATGTAAATATAAAAACTAAAATCTTGAAGCTACTTGAAGCCCTAATCAGGAAGCAAGGGTGTTAGCTATAACCTCTCCAGGGAGAATTCTTAAACTTAGGTCACAATATACTCAAAGCATTATGTTGTCCTGATGAGACCATGGAGTAAGGTCCAATAAACACACATGAAGGCCAGGTAGAGTATAGCTCCAGGCACCGAGCTGGGCTATCCTATAGCTGCTTGGCCCATAGGAAGCTACAACTAGGAGTCTTCTACCTGACCTTGAGAGTTGCCGTGGAGTACAGCCAAGCTGGCAGTGTGTGACGGCTGCAAGCCCTTTCCTCTTAGTCGCAAAGACAGCAAGCTGAAGAGGAACTAGACAAGAGGTACTGAGCCTCAGTCTCTTTATCTGCCAATGCAAAAAGGGGAAACTGAGTCCTACTGCAGCAAGCATGCTGGGTATTCCATGAACATCTGTGTCTGTCCCAACCTGGGAAGGGGCATGGACACCAGCTCAAAACTCTTGACAAAAAGGATGGCATTTGGCCCTGCCCTGTCATCAGCTGAGAAGGGCTCAGAGAGGGGAGAGTCTGAGGAAGGTTCCGGAGCACGCGACTAGCTTCTCCCATCAGCAGCTCTTAAACAAACAGCATGCTTCCTCTGTTCACCAGTCCTGGGGACCGCACATGAGGAATTTCTTTCTCTCCTCCTTTTTTTTTTTTTTTTTTTTTTGCTGATTAAGTTCCCCCAAAAGCCCCTTAAGAATTTTAATAAGAAATGCAAAAATCAACAAAAGTGCAGCAAAGCCTTTCCTGTTATTAAATAAGGGAAAGTAAATATTGCAGATCGGACATATTTCATAAGAGGATGTTATGTTTGGGTGGGAAAAAATGAGAGAGGAAAGAAAAGACTAATTTGCTTTCTGGCAGCAAATGTGTCTTTGCTGAAATTTGGTTTCAAATCTGATGACTGGAGCATTGTCACTGGCTTGCCTGGAATTTAGACCTTTGACATATGAGGTGAGTGTGCTCAGACAAGCAGGAAAGCCATAGACCTCTGTCCTGAGAGTAGAGGACAGAGTTCTTTAACCACCCAGGAAATTATAACCCATATGGGCCACAAACAAGACAAAAGCAACCAGGAACAAAGAACACTTGGGTTTTGAGAGAGGAAGCAAGAAAAACGTTCTCTATACCACCGTTTTAGAAAGAGGGATGATATCACTAATAGACAGCAGTACGATCTCCTCAGCACAGTGAGAGGGCCTGCAGTGACTGGGGGACCAGGGCTTGAATGTGGCACCGGCTGTTTCTTCTGTTACCTTCAGTAAAACACAGAGCTGTTCTGACTCTCACTTTCCTCATCTTTAAAATGGAGACAGGGGGCTGAAGAGACAGCTTGCTGGGTAAGAGCACTAACTGCTCTCGAAGAGGTCCCTGGTTCAGTTCCCAGCATCCATATGGTGGCTCACAAATGCTTGTAACTCCAGGTCTAAGGGATCAGACACTCTCTTCTGTGACACTTCTCTACTACACACCTGTGGTGCACATGTATACATGCAAGCCAACACCCACACACATACAATAAATCAAATAGAACCTAAAAAGGATAAAAATGAATGAATGAATTGATGAAGGAAGGAAGGGATGAGTGAATGAAATGGAGAGAATGAGTATCACCTACTAAGAGCGGCGAGGTGAACACATGCTGCTGCTCCTGTTGCTATGAAGGAACCACTCGTGGATCTTGGCTCACAGTTTCAGGGAACACAGCCCAGCAGGCATTGTGGCCGGGTCGGCAGTGGTGCTGCTTGCAGCTTTTCACACCGTGGTAGACCAGGAGGCAAAGGCTCAGGCAGGGACCCCATGACTCACTTCTGCTAACTACACTACTCCCTAAGGTCCCATGGCCTCCCAAAACAGCTGCTAGCAGAGACCCAGTGTGCAAATACCTGAGCCAGCAGGGGACACTGCACACGCAAACCCTAAGTGTAAGGAATAAAGGAGCAGAAACATGAGCCCTGAAAGCAACAGGCTCAGCTCAATGTGCACAGTCTGACATGGAAAGGGGGAAACATAAGAGAAAAAAGTCACAGCTGTGCGCTGAAGAACAGAATGTGCTCTGAGGAATAAATAAAAGGTACATTTTACTCACTTATAAACGGTTCACCCCAAACTCTGCTCACGCGCCTCATCCACCTAGCCATTACACGTAGGTGTAGCATGCTGCATGCGAAGGCTGTAAACTCTAGCCTGCTACACATGAAAGCTACGTATGGTACAACCTGCTGCACACTAAGGCTCTGTGGTCTAGCCTGCTACACACCAACGCTCAGCCTACTGCCTCCATCTGCCATTGACCAAAACATCACCGTGCAGCACAGGAGGTCACTTGATTGCTTCTTTCTGTCATGAGCAATAAAACACTGACACTCAGGATTTTGCATGCCAGTTAGCACCACCCTGAAAGAGAAGAAAGCAAAAGTGAAAACTGGGTTTACTTTCTGGCTGGAGCACCTGGCATTAGAAAGTGGGTGCTGCCCAGCAAGGTCACGTGTGACTACAGCTTCAGGGAAAATGATCAAAGCAAAGGACAGAGGAGAAGTGGGCTCATGATGTGGCAGCTGCCAGCCAGCAGCTTCCATGATAGAACTACCTGGTCCCGGCCTCCTCTGTCCTGTGTCCTCCCGGGGGGGGGGGGGGGGTCTCAGAGCCTTACCTATCTCCCTGCGGGAGTGACAGTAACAGGGGTGGATACCTGGGACCTCGCCAGCTACACATTCCTGGGACCAGAACTGGGATCTCATCCTTTCTGGCTATCCTCAGGCCGCAGAGTGCTGCTACCACCTTCAGACCCCAGACGAAAGTCTGACTTATATTTATCTCCCTGAAGCACCTTTTGTATTTACATAAATAATAGGAGAAATAATGTGGCAATCAATTTGCATACCCACCACCCAGATTTATTTCCATGTTTTTTGTTTTGTTTTGTTTTTAAGAAATGAAGCATTAGAGACAAAATTAAAGCCCCTTTATCCACTGCCAATCGGGCACCATAGATGACTGGGCACTGGCATATGAACACATCTAGATGTGCGTCCAGTGTGTGATGTGTTGTGTTTTCATTTTCATAAGCAGGATACATATTATCCTGTATCTTTATCATGTGTTTGAAATGTGCCCATCAGTAGACTGACGGAGAAACATATTAATAAGTTAGTTTGTTCATTTTCCCTGCTGCACAGAATTCTACTCTAAGGATGCTGTACAGCCTGTGTCTATGGCACATTTTATGACTGTGCCTTCCATAGAGGGAGAAACAGTCAGACTCTTTCTCTCAAAACATACACAAGCACACACAAATGCACACACGAATGCGTAGGTAGGCACACACATGCACACTCAACTACATGCCCCGTTTGATTTAAAAGAGGAGGCAGGCTGGAGAGGTGGATCAGCATGGGGGAGCGCTTACTACTCTGCCTTGGAACCTGAATTCTATTCCCAGCACCTACACCCAGTGGCTCAACTGCCTGTCACTCCAGCTCCAGGGGATCCAACAACCCGTTCTGGCTTTCCCAAGCAGCTTGACCCATGCACACACAAATAAATAAATAAATTTTCTTTTAAAAAAAAGTCATTTGGGGCTGAGAGACAGCTCAGTGATTTAGAGCACTCACCATTCTGCCCTACAGAGGACTAGAGTTCAAGTCCCAGCCCCCATGTCACACAGCTCACAATCACCAGCCTGTAACCCCAGCTCCGGGGGGATCCAACCTCTGGCCTCTTTGGGCACCAGCACTCTTGTGCACAAACCGATACACAAGACACATATGCATACACAGTTTTAAAAAGAAAATCTTTGTGTCTCTACGAGTAGTACACACAAGTTTTTCTAAGAAATTGGCCCCACAATAGGATATGTTAGATTGTTAAAGGAAGACAAGAGATAGGCACAACAATTCTGGTATCCAGCATCCCCTCGGGTGTCAGCTGTGTGACCTTGGACAAGTCATTTAACTGTTTCCTTCTAGTGAAAGCGGTGTTCTGAGCTCTAACTTGGAGGATCTTGAAAAGGCTCAAGCTTGTGTCCCTCTAAAAAGGAGCGGAAACGGTCAGGTGACTTACTTTCCTCAGTAATACTACAGTGATCTGGGTTGTTTTGGTTTGCTTTTGTTTTTTCTGACAACCACAATAGACTAAAGGCTGGATACCATGCAAAGGCCCAGCAAACGAGAACCTTGAGGGCTCCCTGCTCACCCCTCACCACGTGGCCCCGAGTAATGCGAACCCTTGCTTATAGGTAAAATAGGCATGTTGCCCCACCCCACCCCACCCCACCCCACCCCAAAAAGCTGTAGGGTTTCTAGCAGTACGGGTCTCTCCTTTCCTGAGGCTCAACAGATTCTCCCTCAAAGCTGTGAAGAGCAGAAAGCACAAGAAGGCTTCACCTGGAGTGGTTGAAATTTGCTGAAATACCGCCATCTCGTGGTCATTATGCAACACTGCAGAGTCCGGCCTCTCAGGAAAACAATGGTGCGACAGGGGCTGCCCAGCCCTGCTCAGAAATGCGGCGGCTCCCCTTTGTCTGCAGGGTAAAGTCCGAAAGCCAAGCCTGGAACTCAAGCGCCTCCACAATCGGCCCCGCCTTGCCTATCCGGCCTTATCTCGACTCCGACCTCCTGCCCTGGCCAGGCCAGCTCCTCCCTGAACCTCCAAGCTGAGTCCAGCCTCATGGCCAGCCCCGTGCTCCAGACAACCATCAGCCCAGCTTCTAAGCCAGCTCTTCCAGGAACCCTTCCTGGTCCATCACAGCATCAAGGGCCCCACCACCATCACCTGCCTTCCCACAAACTCTTACAGAGTCGTGTTTGTTTCAACACTGAATGCTTGTGTTGGGTGTTTGAGCTAAGCCCTAGAGTCCCATTGAGGCTGGGAGTCCATGGAGCCTGCTCTGTTCCCAGCCATCGGGAACAGAGACAGGGGTGGTGGCACCCAACTCACAGGCCTGCTATGACAACCACACAACGGCCATAGTAGAGGTGAGGAGGATGGCTAGATAAAACACAGGGCATCTAATTGAACTCGAACTTCAGATTAGAAAACTGTTGAATCTATACACCACATTGCATGCCTATAATCCCAGCACTTGGGAGATGAAGGCAAGATCAGGAGTTCAAGGCTATCCTGTGCTACATGCAGAGTTTGAAGCCAGCAACATCAGACTGTTTCTGAATGGAGAGAAAGGGGGGGGGGGGGTTATGGCTGCTCCTAGGTATGGTTGAGGAGTACGTTTATTATATAAGGGAGAGATAGCCAGAGGCAGACACATCTGGGAAAGTCCAAAGTGGTCATGACCCTGAACCATTTGGGGAGAGAGGGGAACCAAGTACAACAGCCAGGAGGCCAAGGGTACAAAAGGAGAGGTAGGTAAACCAAAATGTCTGGGTTACATAGGGAAGAGTCTCTGGGAGAAGGGCAGCCCTAGCCCAACCCCTGGGCTGGAGAGTTGGGGGGGGGGGGGTGCCAGCCATACCCGGTAACAGGGACCAAGGGATGCTGGGTGAACCTGGTGGCCAGGTCTACTTTGATAGGTTAAATAGGCACTCAGCTGCTTGTCCCAAGTTTGAAACTTAACAATTAACAGTTTTAAACCCCTCCCCCCGACAAAAAGTATGTGTGTGTGGGGACAACTTTTTAAAAAAATTATATTTTAAAAATTATGTGTTGGTTCCTCTCATGACTCACATTGAGACTCGGTGTCACCAGTTGGGACACCTTTAATCCCAGCACTCAGGAGGCAGAAACAGGTAGATCTCTAAGTTTGAAGCTAGCCTAGCCTACAAAGTAAGTTCCAGGACAGCTAGGGCTACACAGAAAAACCCTTATCTGGAAAAATAAAGCAAACAAACAAAAGACTCGATGTCCATTTCCATCTGTGTTTACTATGTAGTTGACAGATGACCTTTATACTGATAGAAATGTTTGCTTGTTTTATTCTATCAAAAATAGTCTACACCTTTAATCCCAGCACTCAGGAGGCGGAGGCAACCAGATCTTTGAGTTTGAAGACAGCCTGGTCTACAGAGTGAGGTCAGAACAGCCAAGGCTATACACAGAAACCCTGTCTCAAAATATAGATAGATGCTCCATAGCCAAATAGTGCCAGGAGAAAACTAGCATCCCAGGCCCTCGGGACACAGGGACTGAGGAAAAGCCTGGGACAGGAGCCTTCTGGTTTCCATCTCTGGCAGGAGACTTCTGCCTGGGCCACCAGGGCTCCATAGCCAAATAGCACCAGGAGAAAGCTAGACTCCCAGGAGTGTGGAAAAGCCATGAGTGGAGTTAAGATAAGCACTACTGTTCAGCAGGACCCGCCCAGAATCCTTGGGACACAGGGACTGAGGAAAAGTCTGGGACAGGAGCCTTCTGGTTTCCATCTCTGGCAGGAGAACTCTGCCTGGGCCACCAGAGCTCCATAGCCAAATAGTGCTGGGAGAAAACTAGACTCCCAGGAGTGTGGACAAGCCTGTCTGCTTAGAGGGACCCACCTGGGATCCCAGTACACAGTGACTGAAGAGTGGTCTTCTGGTTTCTTTTGGTGGCCAGGGAGCTGATCCTGTGACACAGGGCTCCATACTCAAATAGTGCCAGGAAAGAGCTGGTATCCCAGGAGTGCCGACACACCTTCGAGCACAGGCAAGACCACCACTTCTATCCAAATTCACTGGATCAAGAGGGACCCTTGCAGAGCCATCAGGACACAGAAACCAAGGGACAGCTGGGGACAAGATCCTTCTGGTTTCTGTCTGCATCCCAGAGCTGACCCTGTGCCACAGCTCTCCAAACCCAAATTCCAGAGAGAGCTGGTCTTCAAGGAGTATTGACACAGAGGCTTGCAAGAGGGACAAGCCACAGCCAGAAAGAGTAAGACCAGCTAACACCAGAGTTAACCAGATGACAAAAGGCAAGGGCAAGAACATAAGGAACAGAAACCAAGGCTACTTGGCAACATCAGAACCCAGCTCTCCCACCACAGCAAACCCTGGGTACCCCAACACATCAGAAAAGCAAGACTCAGATTTAAAATCATTTCTCATGATGATGATAGAAGACTTTAAGAAGGAAATAAAAAACACCCTTAAAGAAATACAAGAGAGCCGGTTTCTATCTGTGGCTGGGGACCTCAGCTTGGGCCACAGGGCTCCATAGCCAATTAGCGC